>JACBOY010000049.1:0-522922 GCA_014706135.1 Phytophthora tubulina | reverse complement strand
CTGTACGAGCAGCCATCCTAGTCAGTAGGGTTTGAGGATGGCAGTGCTGCGTTTGTAGGCGGGCGCGACGACGCCACTACTGCTGCCAACGGTGGTTGTGGCGAAACGTCGGTCCGTTGGACGGTCGCTTACGGATAGGGTGGGCAACGCGCGCGCGCGGCGGCCGCGGTACTGGCGGTGGCGCACGTGCGGCACAGCGAGGTAGCGTCCGTGCACGTGTGCCGAAAGCGGCCGAGCTGCAACGAGCAGCTATCCTAGTCGTAGGGTTTGAGGATGGCAGTGCTGCGTTTGTAGGCGCACAAGCGACGACGCCACTACTGCTGCCAACGGTGGTTGTGAAACGTCGCCCCGTTCGGTCGCTTACGGATAGGGAGGGCAACGTGCGCGCGGCGGCCGCGGTACTGGCGGTGGCGCACGTGCGGCAAGCACAGCAAGTGTAGTGCGTCCGTGCACGTGTGCCGAAAACGCCGAGCTGTACGAGCAGCTATCCTAGTCGTAGGGTTTGAGGATGGCAGTGCTGCGTTTGTAGGCGCGCAAAGCGACGGCGCCACTACTGCTGCCAACGGTGGTTGTGGCGAAACGTCGGTCCGTTGGACGGTCGCTTACGGATAGGTGGGCAACGCGCGGCGGCGGCGGTACTGGCGGTGGCGCACGTGCGGCAAGCACAGCGAGGGTAGTGCGTCCATGCACGTGTGCCGAAAACGGCCGAGCTGTACGAGCAGCCATCCTAGTCGTAGGGTTTGAGGATGGCAGTGCTGCGTTTGTAGGCGCAGCAAGCGACGACGCCACTACTGCTGCCAACGGTGGTTGTGGCGAAACGTCGGTCCGTTGGACGGTCGCTTACGGATAGGGTGGGCAACGCGCGCGGCGGCGGCGGTACTGGCGGTGGCGCACGTGCGGCAAGCACAGCAAGTGTAGTGCGTCCGTGCACGTGTGCCGAAAACGGCCGAGCTGTACGAGCAGCTATCCTAGTCGTAGGGTTTGAGGATGGCAGTGCTGCGTTTGTAGGCGCAGCAAGCGACGACGCCACCACTGCTGCCAACGGTGGTTGTGGCGAAACGTCGGTCCGTTGGACGGTCGCTTACGGATAGGGTGGGCAACGCGCGGCGGCCGCGGCTGGCGGTGGCGCACGTGCGGCAAGCACAGAGGGTAGTGCGTCCGTGCACGTGTGCCGAAAACGGCCGAGCTGTACGAGCAGCTATCCTAGTCGTAGGGTTTGAGGATGGCAGTGCTGCGTTTGTAGCGCGCAAGCGACGACGCCACTACTGCTGCCAACGGTGGTTGTGGCGAAACGTCGGTCCGTTGGACGGTCGCTTACGGATAGGGTGGGCAACGCGCGCGGCGGCCGCGGTACTGGCGGTGGCGCGCGTGCGGCAAGCACAGCAAGTGTAGTGCGTCCGTGCACGTGTGCCGAAAACGGCCGAGCTGTACGAGCAGCTATCCTAGTCGTAGGGTTTGAGGATGGCAGTGCTGCGTTTGTAGGCGCAGCAAGCGACGACGCCACTACTGCTGCCAACGGTGGTTGTGGCGAAACGTCGGTCCGTTGGACGGTCGCTTACGGATAGGGTGGGCAACGTGCGCGCGGCGGCCGCGGTACTGGCGGTGGCGCACGTGCGGCAAGCACAGCGAGGGTAGTGCGTCCGTGCACGTGTGCCGAAAACGGCCGAGCTGTACGAGCAGCTATCCTAGTCGTAGGGTTTGAGGATGGCAGTGCTGCGTTTGTAGGCGCAGCAAGCGACGACGCCACTACTGCTGCCAACGGTGGTTGTGGCGAAACGTCGGTCCGTTGGACGGTCGCTTACGGATAGGGTGGGCAACGTGCGCGGCGGCCGCGGTACTGGCGGTGGCGCGCGTGCGGCAAGCACAGCAAGTGTAGTGCGTCCGTGCACGTGTGCCGAAACGGCCGAGCTGTACGAGCAGCTATCCTAGTCGTAGGGTTTGAGGATGGCAGTGCTGCGTTTGTAGGCGCAGCAAGCGACGACGCCACTACTGCTGCCAACGGTGGTTGTGGCGAAACGTCGGTCCGTTGGACGGTCGCTTACGGATAGGGTGGGCAACGTGCGCGCGGCGGCCGCGGTACTGGCGGTGGCGCACGTGCGGCAAGCACAGCGAGGGTAGTGCGTCCGTGCACGTGTGCCGAAAGCGGCCGAGCTGTACGAGCAGCTATCCTAGTCGTAGGGTTTGAGGATGGCAGTGCTGCGTTTGTAGGCGCAGCAAGCGACGACGCCACTACTGCTGCCAACGGTGGTTGTGGCGAAACGTCGGTCCGTTGGACGGTCGCTTACGGATAGGGTAGGCAACGTGCGCGCGGCGGCCGCGGTACTGGCGGTGGCGCGCGTGCGGCAAGCACAGCAAGTGTAGTGCGTCCGTGCACGTGTGCCGAAAACGGCCGAGCTGTACGAGCAGCTATCCTAGTCGTAGGGTTTGAGGATGGCAGTGCTGCGTTTGTAGGCGCAGCAAGCGACGACGCCACTACTGCTGCCAACGGTGGTTGTGGCGAAACGTCGGTCCGTTGGACGGTCGCTTACGGATAGGGTGGGCAACGGCGCGCGGCGGCCGCGGTACTGGCGGTGGCGCGCGTGCGGCAAGCACAGCAAGTGTAGTGCGTCCGTGCACGTGTGCCGAAAACGGCCGAGCTGTACGAGCAGCTATCCTAGTCGTAGGGTTTGAGGATGGCAGTGCTGCGTTTGTAGGCGCAGCAAGCGACGACGCCACTACTGCTGCCAACGGTGGTTGTGGCGAAACGTCGGTCCGTTGGACGGTCGCTTACGGATAGGGTGGGCAACGCGCGCGGCGGCCGCGGTACTGGCGGTGGCGCACGTGCGGCAAGCACAGCGAGGGTAGTGCGTCCGTGCACGTGTGCCGAAAGCGGCCGAGCTGTACGAGCAGCTATCCTAGTCGTAGGGTTTGAGGATGGCAGTGCTGCGTTTGTAGGCGCAGCAAGCGACGACGCCACTACTGCTGCCAACGGTGGTTGTGGCGAAACGTCGGTCCGTTGGACGGTCGCTTACGGATAGGGTGGGCAACGTGCGCGCGGCGGCCGCGGTACTGGCGGTGGCGCACGTGCGGCAAGCACAGCGAGGGTAGTGCGTCCGTGCACGTGTGCCGAAATCGGCCGAGCTGTACGAGCAGCTATCCTAGTCGTAGGGTTTGAGGATGGCAGTGCTGCGTTTGTAGGCGCACGAAGCGACGACGCCACTACTGCTGCCAACGGTGGTTGTGGCGAAACGTCGGTCCGTTGGACGGTCGCTTACGGATAGGGTAACGTGCGCGCGGCGGCCGCGGTACTGGCGGTGGCGCGCGTGCGGCAAGCACAGCAAGTGTAGTGCGTCCGTGCACGTGTGCCGAAAACGGCCGAGCTGTACGAGCAGCTATCCTAGTCGTAGGGTTTGAGGATGGCAGTGCTGCGTTTGTAGGCGCAGCAAGCGACGACGCCACTACTGCTGCCAACGGTGGTTGTGGCGAAACGTCGGTCCGTTGGACGGTCGCTTACGGATAGGGTGGGCAACGCGGCGGGCGCGGTACTGGCGGTGGCGCGCGCGCGGCAAGCACAGCAAGGGTAGTGCGTCCGTGCACGTGCCGAAAACGGCCGAGCTGTACGAGCAGCTATCCTAGTCGTAGGGTTTGAGGATGGCAGTGCTGCGTTTGTAGGCGCAGCAAGCGACGACGCCACTACTGCTGCCAACGGTGGTTGTGGCGAAACGTCGGTCCGTTGGACGGTCGCTTACGGATAGGGTGGGCAACGGCGCGCGGCGGCCGCGGTACTGGCGGTGGCGCGCGTGCGGCAAGCACAGCAAGTGTAGTGCGTCCGTGCACGTGTGCCGAAAACGGCCGAGCTGTACGAGCAGCTATCCTAGTCGTAGGGTTTGAGGATGGCAGTGCTGCGTTTGTAGGCGCAGCAAGCGACGACGCCACTACTGCTGCCAACGGTGGTTGTGGCGAAACGTCGGTCCGTTGGACGGTCGCTTACGGATAGGGTGGGCAACGGCGCGCGGCGGCGGCGGTACTGGCGGTGGCGCGTGCGGCAAGCACAGCAAGTGTAGTGCGTCCGTGCACGTGTGCCGAAAACGGCCGAGCTGTACGAGCAGCTATCCTAGTCGTAGGGTTTGAGGATGGCAGTGCTGCGTTTGTAGGCGCAGCAAGCGACGACGCCACTACTGCTGCCAACGGTGGTTGTGGCGAAACGTCGGTCCGTTGGACGGTCGCTTACGGATAGGGTGGGCAACGCGCGCGGCGGCGGCGGTACTGGCGGCGGCGCACGTGCGGCAAGCACAGCAAGTGTAGTGCGTCCGTGCGCGTGTGCCGAGCGTGGCCGAGCTGTACGAGCAGGTATCCTAGTCGTAGGGTTTGAGGATGGCAGTGCTGCGTTTGTAGGCGCACAAAGCGACGGCGTCACTACTGCTGCCAACGGAGGTTGTGGCGAAACGTCGGTCCGTCGGCGGTCGCTTACGGATAGGGTGGGCAACGGCGCGCGGCGGCGGCGGTACTGGCGGCGGCGCACGTGCGGCAAGCACAGCAAGTGTAGTGCGTCCGTGCGCGTGTGCCGAAAACGGCCGAGCTGTACGAGCAGCTATCCTAGTCGTAGGGTTTGAGGATGGCAGTGCTGCGTTTGTAGGCGCACAAAGCGACGGCGTCACTACTGCTGCCAACGGAGGTTGTGGCGAAACGTCGGTCCGTTGGACGGTCGCTTACGGATAGGGTGGGCAACGCGCGCGCGGCGGCCGCGGTACTGGCGGTGGCGCACGTGCGGCAAGCACAGCAAGTGTAGTGCGTCCGTGCGCGTGTGCCGAAAACGGCCGAGCTGTACGAGCAGGTATCCTAGTCGTAGGGTTTGAGGATGGCAGTGCTGCGTTTGTAGGCGCACAAAGCGACGGCGTCACTACTGCTGCCAACGGTGGTTGTGGCGAAACGTCGGTCCGTTGGACGGTCGCTTACGGATAGGGTGGGCAACGCGCGCGGCGGCCGCGGTACTGGCGGTGCGCACGTGCGGCAAGCACAGCAAGTGTAGTGCGTCCGTGCACGTGTGCCGAAAACGGCCGAGCTGTACGAGCAGCTATCCTAGTCGTAGGGTTTGAGGATGGCAGTGCTGCGTTTGTAGGCGCACAAAGCGACGGCGTCACTACTGCTGCCAACGGAGGTTGTGGCGAAACGTCGGTCCGTCGGCGGTCGCTTACGGATAGGGTGGGCAAAACGGCGCGGCGGCGGCGGTACTGGCGGTGCGCGTGCGGCAAGCACAGCAAGTGTAGTGCGTCCGTGCACGTGTGCCGAAAACGGCCGAGCTGTACGAGCAGCTATCCTAGTCGTAGGGTTTGAGGATGGCAGTGCTGCGTTTGTAGGCGCACAAGCGACGACGCCACTACTGCTGCCAACGGTGGTTGTGGCGAAACGTCGGTCCGTTGGACGGTCGCTTACGGATAGGGTGGGCAACGCGCGCGGCGGCCGCGGTACTGGCGGTGGCGCACGTGCGGCAAGCACAGCAAGTGTAGTGCGTCCGTGCACGTGTGCCGAAAACGGCCGAGCTGTACGAGCAGCTATCCTAGTCGTAGGGTTTGAGGATGGCAGTGCTGCGTTTGTAGGCGCACAAGCGACGACGCCACTACTGCTGCCAACGGTGGTTGTGGCGAAACGTCGGTCCGTTGGACGGTCGCTTACGGATAGGGTGGGCAACGCGCGCGGCGGCCGCGGTACTGGCGGCGGCGCACGTGCGGCAAGCACAGCAAGTGTAGTGCGTCCGTGCGCGTGTGCCGAAAACGGCCGAGCTGTACGAGCAGGTATCCTAGTCGTAGGGTTTGAGGATGGCAGTGCTGCGTTTGTAGGCGCAAGCGACGACGCCACTACTGCTGCCAACGGTGGTTGTGGCGAAACGTCGGTCCGTTGGACGGTCGCTTACGGATAGGGTGGGCAACGCGCGCGGCGGCGGCGGTACTGGCGGCGGCGCACGTGCGGCAAGCACAGCAAGTGTAGTGCGTCCGTGCGCGTGCCGAGCGTGGCCGAGCTGTACGAGCAGCTATCCTAGTCGTAGGGTTTGAGGATGGCAGTGCTGCGTTTGTAGGCGCACAAAGCGACGGCGTCACTACTGCTGCCAACGGAGGTTGTGGCGAAACGTCGCCCCGTCGGCGGTCGCTTACGGATAGGGTGGGCAACGTGCGCGCGGCGGCGGCGGTACTGGCGGCGGCGCACGTGCGGCAAGCACAGCAAGTGTAGTGCGTCCGTGCGCGTGCCGAAAACGGCCGAGCTGTACGAGCAGCTATCCTAGTCGTAGGGTTTGAGGATGGCAGTGCTGCGTTTGTAGGCGCACAAAGCGACGGCGTCACTACTGCTGCCAACGGAGGTTGTGGCGAAACGTCGGTCCGTTGGACGGTCGCTTACGGATAGGGTGGGCAAATGCGCGCGGCGGCCGCGGTACTGGCGGTGGCGCACGTGCGGCAAGCACAGCAAGTGTAGTGCGTCCGTGCGGTGTGCCGAAAACGGCCGAGCTGTACGAGCAGGTATCCTAGTCGTAGGGTTTGAGGATGGCAGTGCTGCGTTTGTAGGCGCAGCAAGCGACGACGCCACTACTGCTGCCAACGGTGGTTGTGGCGAAACGTCGGTCCGTTGGACGGTCGCTTACGGATAGGGTGGGCAACGTGCGCGCGGCGGCGGCGGTACTGGCGGCGGCGCACGTGCGGCAAGCACAGCAAGTGTAGTGCGTCCGTGCGCGTGTGCCGAGCGTGGCCGAGCTGTACGAGCAGGTATCCTAGTCGTAGGGTTTGAGGATGGCAGTGCTGCGTTTGTAGGCGCAGCAAGCGACGACGCCACTACTGCTGCCAACGGTGGTTGTGGCGAAACGTCGGTCCGTTGGACGGTCGCTTACGGATAGGGTGGGCAACGTGCGCGCGGCGGCCGCGGTACTGGCGGTGGCGCACGTGCGGCAAGCACAGCGAGGGTAGTGCGTCCGTGCACGTGTGCCGAAAACGGCCGAGCTGTACGAGCAGCTATCCTAGTCGTAGGGTTTGAGGATGGCAGTGCTGCGTTTGTAGGCGCAGCAAGCGACGACGCCACTACTGCTGCCAACGGTGGTTGTGGCGAAACGTCGGTCCGTTGGACGGTCGCTTACGGATAGGGTGGGCAAATGCGCGCGGCGGCCGCGGTACTGGCGGTGGCGCACGTGCGGCAAGCACAGCAAGTGTAGTGCGTCCGTGCGTGTGCCGAAAACGGCCGAGCTGTACGAGCAGGTATCCTAGTCGTAGGGTTTGAGGATGGCAGTGCTGCGTTTGTAGGCGCAGCAAGCGACGACGCCACTACTGCTGCCAACGGTGGTTGTGGCGAAACGTCGGTCCGTTCGGCGGTCGCTTACGGATAGGGTGGGCAACGGCGCGGCGGCGGCGGTACTGGCGGCGGCGCACGTGCGGCAAGCACAGCAAGTGTAGTGCGTCCGTGCGCGTGTGCCGAGCGTGGCCGAGCTGTACGAGCAGGCATCCTAGTCGTAGGGTTTGAGGATGGCAGTGCTGCGTTTGTAGGCGCACAAAGCGACGGCGTCACTACTGCTGCCAACGGAGGTTGTGGCGAAACGTCGGTCCGTTCGGCGGTCGCTTACGGATAGGGTGGGCAACGCGCGCGGCGGCGGCGGTACTGGCGGCGGCGCGTGCGGCAAGCACAGCAAGTGTAGTGCGTCCGTGCGCGTGTGCCGAAAACGGCCGAGCTGTACGAGCAGCTATCCTAGTCGTAGGGTTTGAGGATGGCAGTGCTGCGTTTGTAGGCGCACAAAGCGACGGCGTCACTACTGCTGCCAACGGAGGTTGTGGCGAAACGTCGGTCCGTTCGGCGGTCGCTTACGGATAGGGTGGGCAACGCGCGCGGCGGCGGCGGTACTGGCGGTGGCGCACGTGCGGCAAGCACAGCAAGTGTAGTGCGTCCGTGCGCGTGTGCCGAAAACGGCCGAGCTGTACGAGCAGCTATCCTAGTCGTAGGGTTTGAGGATGGCAGTGCTGCGTTTGTAGGCGCACAAAGCGACGGCGTCACTACTGCTGCCAACGGAGGTTGTGGCGAAACGTCGGTCCGTTCGGCGGTCGCTTACGGATAGGGTGGGCAACGCGCGGCGGCGGCGGTACTGGCGGTGGCGCGCGTGCGGCAAGCACAGCAAGTGTAGTGCGTCCGTGCGCGTGTGCCGAAAACGGCCGAGCTGTACGAGCAGCTATCCTAGTCGTAGGGTTTGAGGATGGCAGTGCTGCGTTTGTAGGCGCACGAAGCGACGACGCCACTACTGCTGCCAACGGTGGTTGTGGCGAAACGTCGGTCCGTTGGACGGTCGCTTACGGATAGGGTGGGCAACGTGCGCGCGGCGGCGGCGGTACTGGCGGCGGCGCACGTGCGGCAAGCACAGCAAGTGTAGTGCGTCCGTGCGCGTGTGCCGAGCGTGGCCGAGCTGTACGAGCAGGTATCCTAGTCGTAGGGTTTGAGGATGGCAGTGCTGCGTTTGTAGGCGCACAAAGCGACGGCGTCACTACTGCTGCCAACGGAGGTTGTGGCGAAACGTCGGTCCGTTCGGCGGTCGCTTACGGATAGGGTGGGCAACGTGCGCGCGGCGGCGGCGGTACTGGCGGCGGCGCACGTGCGGCAAGCACAGCAAGTGTAGTGCGTCCGTGCGCGTGTGCCGAAAACGGCCGAGCTGTACGAGCAGCTATCCTAGTCGTAGGGTTTGAGGATGGCAGTGCTGCGTTTGTAGCGCACAAAGCGACGACGTCACTACTGCTGCCAACGGTGGTTGTGGCGAAACGTCGGTCCGTTGGACGGTCGCTTACGGATAGGGTGGGCAACGCGCGGCGGCCGCGGTACTGGCGGTGGCGCGCGTGCGGCAAGCACAGCAAGTGTAGTGCGTCCGTGCGCGTGTGCCGAGCGTGGCCGAGCTGTACGAGCAGGTATCCTAGTCGTAGGGTTTGAGGATGGCAGTGCTGCGTTTGTAGGCGCACAAAGCGACGGCGTCACTACTGCTGCCAACGGTGGTTGTGGCGAAACGTCGGTCCGTTGGACGGTCGCTTACGGATAGGGTGGGCAACGCGCGCGGCGGCCGCGGTACTGGCGGTGGCGCGTGCGGCAAGCACAGCAAGTGTAGTGCGTCCGTGCACGTGTGCCGAAATCGGCCGAGCTGTACGAGCAGCTATCCTAGTCGTAGGGTTTGAGGATGGCAGTGCTGCGTTTGTAGGCGCAGCAAGCGACGACGCCACTACTGCTGCCAACGGTGGTTGTGGCGAAACGTCGGTCCGTTGGCGGTCGCTTACGGATAGGGTGGGCAACGGCGCGCGGCGGCCGCGGTACTGGCGGCGGCGCGCGTGCGGCAAGCACAGCAAGTGTAGTGCGTCCGTGCACGTGTGCCGAAATCGGCCGAGCTGTACGAGCAGCTATCCTAGTCGTAGGGTTTGAGGATGGCAGTGCTGCGTTTGTAGGCGCACAAAGCGACGGCGCTACTGCTGCCAACGGAGGTTGTGGCGAAACGTCGGTCCGTTCGGCGGTCGCTTACGGATAGGGTGGGCAACGTGGCGCGGCGGCGGCGGTACTGGCGGCGGCGCACGTGCGGCAAGCACAGCAAGTGTAGTGCGTCCGTGCGCGTGTGCCGAAACGGCCGAGCTGTACGAGCAGCTATCCTAGTCGTAGGGTTTGAGGATGGCAGTGCTGCGTTTGTAGGCGCACAAAGCGACGGCGTCACTACTGCTGCCAACGGAGGTTGTGGCGAAACGTCGGTCCGTTCGGCGGTCGCTTACGGATAGGGTGGGCAACGTGCGCGCGGCGGCGGCGGTACTGGCGGTGGCGCGCGTGCGGCAAGCACAGCAAGTGTAGTGCGTCCGTGCACGTGTGCCGAAAACGGCCGAGCTGTACGAGCAGCTATCCTAGTCGTAGGGTTTGAGGATGGCAGTGCTGCGTTTGTAGGCGCAGCAAGCGACGACGCCACTACTGCTGCCAACGGTGGTTGCGGTGAAATGTCGGTCCGTTGGACGGTCGCTTACGGATAGGGTGGGCAACGTGCGCGCGGCGGCGGCGGTACTGGCGGCGGCGCACGTGCGGCAAGCACAGCAAGTGTAGTGCGTCCGTGCGCGTGTGCCGAGCGTGGCCGAGCTGTACGAGCAGGTATCCTAGTCGTAGGGTTTGAGGATGGCAGTGCTGCGTTTGTAGGCGCACAAAGCGACGGCGTCACTACTGCTGCCAACGGAGGTTGTGGCGAAACGTCGGTCCGTTCGGCGGTCGCTTACGGATAGGGTGGGCAACGTGCGCGCGGCGGCGGCGGTACTGGCGGCGGCGCACGTGCGGCAAGCACAGCAAGTGTAGTGCGTCCGTGCGCGTGTGCCGAAACGGCCGAGCTGTACGAGCAGCTATCCTAGTCGTAGGGTTTGAGGATGGCAGTGCTGCGTTTGTAGGCGCACAAAGCGACGGCGTCACTACTGCTGCCAACGGAGGTTGTGGCGAAACGTCGGTCCGTTGGCGGTCGCTTACGGATAGGGTGGGCAACGCGCGCGGCGGCCGCGGTACTGGCGGTGGCGCGTGCGGCAAGCACAGCAAGTGTAGTGCGTCCGTGCGCGTGTGCCGAGCGGCCGAGCTGTACGAGCAGGTATCCTAGTCGTAGGGTTTGAGGATGGCAGTGCTGCGTTTGTAGGCGCACAAAGCGACGGCGTCACTACTGCTGCCAACGGTGGTTGTGGCGAAACGTCGGTCCGTTCGGCGGTCGCTTACGGATAGGGTGGGCAACGCGCGCGGCGGCGGCGGTACTGGCGGTGGCGCGCGTGCGGCAAGCACAGCAAGTGTAGTGCGTCCGTGCGCGTGTGCCGAAAACGGCCGAGCTGTACGAGCAGCTATCCTAGTCGTAGGGTTTGAGGATGGCAGTGCTGCGTTTGTAGGCGCACAAGCGACGACGCCACTACTGCTGCCAACGGAGGTTGTGGCGAAACGTCGGTCCGTTGGGCGGTCGCTTACGGATAGGGTGGGCAACGGCGCGCGGCGGCGGCGGTACTGGCGGTGCGCGTGCGGCAAGCACAGCAAGTGTAGTGCGTCCGTGCGCGTGTGCCGAAAACGGCCGAGCTGTACGAGCAGCTATCCTAGTCGTAGGGTTTGAGGATGGCAGTGCTGCGTTTGTAGGCGCACAAAGCGACGGCGTCACTACTGCTGCCAACGGAGGTTGTGGCGAAACGTCGGTCCGTTCGGCGGTCGCTTACGGATAGGGTGGGCAACGTGCGCGCGGCGGCGGCGGTACTGGCGGTGGCGCGCGTGCGGCAAGCACAGCAAGTGTAGTGCGTCCGTGCACGTGTGCCGAAAACGGCCGAGCTGTACGAGCAGCTATCCTAGTCGTAGGGTTTGAGGATGGCAGTGCTGCGTTTGTAGGCGCACAAAGCGACGGCGTCACTACTGCTGCCAACGGAGGTTGTGGCGAAACGTCGGTCCGTTCGGCGGTCGCTTACGGATAGGGTGGGCAACGGCGCGCGGCGGCGGCGGTACTGGCGGCGGCGCACGTGCGGCAAGCACAGCAAGTGTAGTGCGTCCGTGCGCGTGTGCCGAAAACGGCCGAGCTGTACGAGCAGGTATCCTAGTCGTAGGGTTTGAGGATGGCAGTGCTGCGTTTGTAGGCGCACAAGCGACGACGTCACTACTGCTGCCAACGGAGGTTGTGGCGAAACGTCGGTCCGTTCGGCGGTCGCTTACGGATAGGTGGGGGCGGCGCGCGCGGCGGCGGCGGTACTGGCGGCGGCGCACGTGCGGCAAGCACAGCAAGTGTAGTGCGTCCGTGCGCGTGTGCCGAGCGTGGCCGAGCTGTACGAGCAGGTATCCTAGTCGTAGGGTTTGAGGATGGCAGTGCTGCGTTTGTAGGCGCACAAAGCGACGGCGTCACTACTGCTGCCAACGGAGGTTGTGGCGAAACGTCGGTCCGTTCGGCGGTCGCTTACGGATAGGGTGGGCAACGCGCGCGGCGGCGGCGGTACTGGCGGCGGCGCACGTGCGGCAAGCACAGCAAGTGTAGTGCGTCCGTGCGCGTGTGCCGAAAACGGCCGAGCTGTACGAGCAGCTATCCTAGTCGTAGGGTTTGAGGATGGCAGTGCTGCGTTTGTAGGCGCACAAAGCGACGGCGTCACTACTGCTGCCAACGGAGGTTGTGGCGAAACGTCGCCCCGTTGGCGGTCGCTTACGGATAGGGTGGGCAACGGCGCGCGGCGGCCGCGGTACTGGCGGTGGCGCGTGCGGCAAGCACAGCAAGTGTAGTGCGTCCGTGCGCGTGTGCCGAAAACGGCCGAGCTGTACGAGCAGGTATCCTAGTCGTAGGGTTTGAGGATGGCAGTGCTGCGTTTGTAGGCGCACAAAGCGACGACGCCACTACTGCTGCCAACGGAGGTTGTGGCGAAACGTCGGTCCGTTCGGCGGTCGCTTACGGATAGGGTGGGCAACGGCGCGGCGGCGGCGGTACTGGCGGCGGCGCACGTGCGGCAAGCACAGCAAGTGTAGTGCGTCCGTGCGCGTGTGCCGAAAACGGCCGAGCTGTACGAGCAGGTATCCTAGTCGTAGGGTTTGAGGATGGCAGTGCTGCGTTTGTAGGCGCACAAAGCGACGGCGTCACTACTGCTGCCAACGGAGGTTGTGGCGAAACGTCGGTCCGTTCGGCGGTCGCTTACGGATAGGGTGGGCAACGCGCGCGGCGGCGGCGGTACTGGCGGCGGCGCGTGCGGCAAGCACAGCAAGTGTAGTGCGTCCGTGCGCGTGTGCCGAAAACGGCCGAGCTGTACGAGCAGCTATCCTAGTCGTAGGTTTGAGGATGGCAGTGCTGCGTTTGTAGGCGCACAAAGCGACGGCGTCACTACTGCTGCCAACGGAGGTTGTGGCGAAACGTCGGTCCGTTCGGCGGTCGCTTACGGATAGGGTGGGCAACGTGCGCGGCGGCGGCGGTACTGGCGGTGGCGGCGTGCGGCAAGCACAGCAAGTGTAGTGCGTCCGTGCGCGTGTGCCGAAAACGGCCGAGCTGTACGAGCAGGTATCCTAGTCGTAGGGTTTGAGGATGGCAGTGCTGCGTTTGTAGGCGCAAAGCGACGGCGTCACTACTGCTGCCAACGGAGGTTGTGGCGAAACGTCGCCCCGTTCGGCGGTCGCTTACGGATAGGGTGGGCAACGCGCGCGGCGGCGGCGGTACTGGCGGCGGCGCGTGCGGCAAGCACAGCAAGTGTAGTGCGTCCGTGCGCGTGTGCCGAAAACGGCCGAGCTGTACGAGCAGGTATCCTAGTCGTAGGGTTTGAGGATGGCAGTGCTGCGTTTGTAGGCGCACAAAGCGACGGCGTCACTACTGCTGCCAACGGAGGTTGTGGCGAAACGTCGGTCCGTTCGGCGGTCGCTTACGGATAGGGTGGGCAACGCGCGCGCGGCGGCGGCGGTACTGGCGGCGGCGCACGCGGCAAGCACAGCAAGTGTAGTGCGTCCGTGCGCGTGTGCCGAAAACGGCCTGTACGAGCAGCTATCCTAGTCGTAGGGTTTGAGGATGGCAGTGCTGCGTTTGTAGGCGCACAAAGCGACGGCGTCACTACTGCTGCCAACGGAGGTTGTGGCGAAACGTCGGTCCGTTCGGCGGTCGCTTACGGATAGGGTGGGCAAAATGGCGCGCGGCGGCGGCGGTACTGGCGGCGGCGCACGTGCGGCAAGCACAGCAAGTGTAGTGCGTCCGTGCGCGTGTGCCGAAAACGGCCGAGCTGTACGAGCAGCTATCCTAGTCGTAGGGTTTGAGGATGGCAGTGCTGCGTTTGTAGGCGCACAAAGCGACGGCGTCACTACTGCTGCCAACGGAGGTTGTGGCGAAACGTCGGTCCGTTCGGCGGTCGCTTACGGATAGGGTGGGCAATGCGCGGCGGCGGCGGTACTGGCGGCGGCGCACGTGCGGCAAGCACAGCAAGTGTAGTGCGTCCGTGCGCGTGTGCCGAGCGTGGCCGAGCTGTACGAGCAGGTATCCTAGTCGTAGGGTTTGAGGATGGCAGTGCTGCGTTTGTAGGCGCACAAAGCGACGGCGTCACTACTGCTGCCAACGGAGGTTGTGGCGAAACGTCGGTCCGTTCGGCGGTCGCTTACGGATAGGGTGGGCAACGCGCGCGGCGGCGGCGGTACTGGCGGCGGCGCACGTGCGGCAAGCACAGCAAGTGTAGTGCGTCCGTGCGCGTGTGCCGAAAACGGCCGAGCTGTACGAGCAGGTATCCTAGTCGTAGGGTTTGAGGATGGCAGTGCTGCGTTTGTAGGCGCACAAAGCGACGGCGCCACTACTGCTGCCAACGGAGGTTGTGGCGAAACGTCGGTCCGTTCGGCGGTCGCTTACGGATAGGGTGGGCAAATGCGCGCGGCGGCGGCGGTACTGGCGGTGGCGCGCGCGTGCGGCAAGCACAGCAAGTGTAGTGCGTCCGTGCGCGTGTGCCGAGCGTGGCCGAGCTGTACGAGCAGGTATCCTAGTCGTAGGGTTTGAGGATGGCAGTGCTGCGTTTGTAGGCGCACAAAGCGACGGCGTCACTACTGCTGCCAACGGAGGTTGTGGCGAAACGTCGGTCCGTTGGCGGTCGCTTACGGATAGGGTGGGCGGCGCGCGGCGGCGGCGGTACTGGCGGCGGCGCACGTGCGGCAAGCACAGCAAGTGTAGTGCGTCCGTGCGCGTGTGCCGAAAACGGCCGAGCTGTACGAGCAGGTATCCTAGTCGTAGGGTTTGAGGATGGCAGTGCTGCGTTTGTAGGCGCACAAAGCGACGGCGTCACTACTGCTGCCAACGGAGGTTGTGGCGAAACGTCGCCCCGTTCGGCGGTCGCTTACGGATAGGGTGGGCAAACGCGCGCGGCGGCCGCGGTACTGGCGGTGGCGCGCGTGCGGCAAGCACAGCAAGTGTAGTGCGTCCGTGCGCGTGTGCCGAGCGTGGCCGAGCTGTACGAGCAGGTATCCTAGTCGTAGGGTTTGAGGATGGCAGTGCTGCGTTTGTAGGCGCACAAAGCGACGGCGTCACTACTGCTGCCAACGGAGGTTGTGGCGAAACGTCGGTCCGTTGGCGGTCGCTTACGGATAGGGTGGGCAACGGCGCGCGGCGGCCGCGGTACTGGCGGTGGCGCGCGTGCGGCAAGCACAGCAAGTGTAGTGCGTCCGTGCACGTGTGCCGAAAACGGCCGAGCTGTACGAGCAGCTATCCTAGTCGTAGGGTTTGAGGATGGCAGTGCTGCGTTTGTAGGCGCACAAAGCGACGGCGTCACTACTGCTGCCAACGGAGGTTGTGGCGAAACGTCGCCCCGTTCGGCGGTCGCTTACGGATAGGGTGGGCAACGTGCGCGGCGGCGGCGGTACTGGCGGTGGCGCGTGCGGCAAGCACAGCAAGTGTAGTGCGTCCGTGCGCGTGTGCCGAAAACGGCCGAGCTGTACGAGCAGCTATCCTAGTCGTAGGGTTTGAGGATGGCAGTGCTGCGTTTGTAGGCGCACAAAGCGACGGCGTCACTACTGCTGCCAACGGTGGTTGTGGCGAAACGTCGGTCCGTTGGACGGTCGCTTACGGATAGGGTGGGCAACGTGCGCGCGGCGGCCGCGGTACTGGCGGTGGCGCGCGTGCGGCAAGCACAGCGAGGGTAGTGCGTCCGTGCACGTGTGCCGAAAACGGCCGAGCTGTACGAGCAGCTATCCTAGTCGTAGGGTTTGAGGATGGCAGTGCTGCGTTTGTAGGCGCACGAAGCGACGACGCCACTACTGCTGCCAACGGTGGTTGTGGCGAAACGTCGGTCCGTTGGACGGTCGCTTACGGATAGGGTGGGCAACGTGCGCGCGGCGGCCGCGGTACTGGCGGTGGGCGCGTGCGGCAAGCACAGCAAGTGTAGTGCGTCCGTGCGCGTGTGCCGAGCGTGGCCGAGCTGTACGAGCAGGTATCCTAGTCGTAGGGTTTGAGGATGGCAGTGCTGCGTTTGTAGGCGCACAAAGCGACGGCGTCACTACTGCTGCCAACGGTGGTTGTGGCGAAACGTCGGTCCGTTGGACGGTCGCTTACGGATAGGGTGGGCAACGTGCGCGCGGCGGCGGCGGTACTGGCGGTGGCGCGCGTGCGGCAAGCACAGCAAGTGTAGTGCGTCCGTGCACGTGTGCCGAAAACGGCCGAGCTGTACGAGCAGCTATCCTAGTCGTAGGGTTTGAGGATGGCAGTGCTGCGTTTGTAGGCGCACGAAGCGACGACGCCACTACTGCTGCCAACGGTGGTTGTGGCGAAACGTCGGTCCGTTGGACGGTCGCTTACGGATAGGGTGGGCAACGTGCGCGCGGCGGCCGCGGTACTGGCGGTGGCGCGCGTGCGGCAAGCACAGCAAGTGTAGTGCGTCCGTGCGCGTGTGCCGAGCGTGGCCGAGCTGTACGAGCAGGTATCCTAGTCGTAGGGTTTGAGGATGGCAGTGCTGCGTTTGTAGGCGCACAAAGCGACGGCGTCACTACTGCTGCCAACGGTGGTTGTGGCGAAACGTCGGTCCGTTGGACGGTCGCTTACGGATAGGGTGGGCAACGTGCGCGCGGCGGCCGCGGTACTGGCGGTGGCGCGCGTGCGGCAAGCACAGCAAGTGTAGTGCGTCCGTGCACGTGTGCCGAAAACGGCCGAGCTGTACGAGCAGCTATCCTAGTCGTAGGGTTTGAGGATGGCAGTGCTGCGTTTGTAGGCGCACAAAGCGACGGCGTCACTACTGCTGCCAACGGAGGTTGTGGCGAAACGTCGGTCCGTTCGGCGGTCGCTTACGGATAGGGTGGGCAACGTGCGCGCGGCGGCGGCGGTACTGGCGGTGGCGCGCGTGCGGCAAGCACAGCAAGTGTAGTGCGTCCGTGCACGTGTGCCGAAAACGGCCGAGCTGTACGAGCAGCTATCCTAGTCGTAGGGTTTGAGGATGGCAGTGCTGCGTTTGTAGGCGCAGGCGACGACGCCACTACTGCTGCCAACGGTGGTTGTGGCGAAACGTCGGTCCGTTGGACGGTCGCTTACGGATAGGGTGGGCAACGTGCGCGCGGCGGCCGCGGTACTGGCGGTGGCGCACGTGCGGCAAGCACAGCGAGGGTAGTGCGTCCGTGCACGTGTGCCGAAAACGGCCGAGCTGTACGAGCAGCTATCCTAGTCGTAGGGTTTGAGGATGGCAGTGCTGCGTTTGTAGGCGCAGCAAGCGACGACGCCACTACTGCTGCCAACGGTGGTTGTGGCGAAACGTCGGTCCGTTGGACGGTCGCTTACGGATAGGGTGGGCAACGTGCGCGCGGCGGCCGCGGTACTGGTGGTGGCGCACGTGCGGCAAGCACAGCAAGTGTTGTACGTCCGTGTGGTTGTGCCAAAAATGGTCGAGTGGTACAAGCGGTATCGAAGTCGTTGGGGTTGATGTTGTCTGTGTTGAGTTTGTAGGCGAGGCAAGCGGTGACGAAGTGACCGTCCTTTCGGCAATCCCTTCCTGCCAGGTTTGTGAGTAAACGTTTATGTATACAAGTAGTTTGACACAGATCACATGCATGAGCTTTCATCGTATCAGTTGCCGTTGACAGCTGATTGACGACTCAGTCCAAATGATTGCCATAACGCTTCTTAGGGTATCTCCACCGCGGACATCAAATTCAGGCCAGCAGCAAAATAAAACGTCTCGTCAGCACCAAACAGCGCTGATTTGCTTCCGCATGACATGCGGGAGCAAATCATCCTAAGAGAAGGGGCAGTACCGTATTATCTATATTACTTGACAGTGCAATATTTCGAAAATTACCCTAGCCCCATGAATGTCGCTGCTAGCATGTTCCAGAGGGAAAAAAAACTGTTGTTCGCGAGGCACCGCCACGAGTATATGGCAAATAGAAATATACAAAATAGTCAGCAAGAAAAGTGTTCACTTCAGTAGATGAAACAATAGCTAATCTGCTGCGGCGGTAGTAGCCTGGTTTGGGGTTCTGAGCTAATGCGACTCCCTGGTTTATATTGTCTCCTCTAGTAAGTAGCAGCGATCACATCCATTACCAGAGCTCACTTCACCTACCGAAGCATCCATCCGCCCTGTCTCGACAAGCACTGCTATCAAATCGTCGTATTTCTCATCTAAGACTGGCTAAACTTCGGTGTTCCGCGTGTTTCCTAGGTGAATACCAGCCTTCTTGAATCCGCTTGTGATCGTGCCCCGCGTAAGACCACCCTATGCTTCCTTGAACCATCATAACACATCTTTTCGAGACGGTGGCAGGATCTTGCCGGCTCCAGGGACTGTATTCTTGATGAACTCAGCCCAACGAGATCTCTTCGAGCACTTGAGGGGCCGGTTCCAGCTGAGGTCAGCTGGCTGACACACGTACGTGAAACTTGGAGGGATTAGGTTCAGCAATGTTTCGAGAGCCTTAGCCTTAGCTAGGACTTCAGGGGTCCAGTAACCACTGAAGGCATCCCATCGAAGTAGGATAGGATCGTCAGTCTAATGCCGCTGCCCAAAATGGAAATCAAGGAAAGCTACTGACAGCTCCCTGTCTACCATGCCGATTCATTACCACAGATCCGAAAATTGTATGACGCTTGGAGTGGGCGAACTTCCTTCCACAGTCGTTTGCCAAAGCCATGCCGCAGGCGCGTGTTCTCCTTCACCGTCACCGATACCTTTGGCGTGGTGGTGCGGAGAACGATGAACGGTTCGTACTTGTTACAAGCTCGATCACCCAACAGCATTCCGTCAGCCGTTCCTTCTCTGCACTCTTCACCCAAACTGTCTTCTCATCTCGCTTGGTCACCGTAGTTCGCGGCAAGTACTGGAAAAAAATCCCTGTCTGGCCGCAATTGAACGCGTCCAAAATGTTGTTGTGCATAGCGATGAGCTCATTGATCTCCCTAGCAAACGGTTCGAATGTTGCGGTTGGTTGATCTGGGGTGGTCTGCCCTTGGCGAGTCCGGGTGCGGATACTAAGAGGATGGCGTCTCATGAAGCTTTAACACAGGATGGCGATGTCATAAATGGGCCCTCGGTCGCACCTTGTTCTTCGACAACTACCACGACCTTCCTTCGCAACATCATAGTAGAGACAGAAACCCATCCGTGTTCACCCAGTTGACGATCTCACTTTCGCTGTCCAACGTGAGAAACGGCGCCCCGTCTCAGGCTTCTGGCCCTTGACAGGCTACCGACGCACGTCTGGCAGATCATCGGCAACTCCACAATCCGCTTCGCCCACCTATATACTGAGTGTACTTTTGTGCGCTTCTTGAGATACACCAGCCATAGGAAGGAGTAGTAGACGGTCTGCTCTATGTCATTTCCCACAATATAGTGCAGTGCCGCCTCTAGCTTCACGATGTTCGCAGTAGAGTCCCACTTGCACTACTTAGGCTGCCGCCCCTTCCCTTTAATGCGCGTTCGTCCGCGCATCTTGCTGAATCCAAACTTCCAGCGTCAAGTTAGCCATTCATTATTGACAATTGGCATACCTGTATTTCCTTGTTGTACTATTGCCTTGGTCTATGATGAGCTAAAAAATCTTTTTATGACATACAACACGAAGCATCATACAACATAGCTGAACACAACTACTTCGTACATCAGCCCACCGGATTTTTTTTTAAAAATGTGTCCCATACAACCTGATACTACCTCCGTGCGGAAATAAACGCATCTAGCCGATCAAAATTCAGTCTACCCAAAGGTAATACCCTTCCAAATCCGAATGGAGCATGGTCAAAATCGATACACGCGGTACCCTTTCCAAGTCGATATTTACCCCTCAAAAGAGTTGGCTGTTTGAATCTCCCGCCCATTCTCGAACGGGCTCACTTCACAAGCCAGACGGAGGGGGAAGACAGACACAAAGGTGGGAGCGGACGGTGGAGGCGAGGATACCTGTCGACGGAGGGGGGAATACCGACCGGCAGACGGTGGGGGTAACGACGGAGGGGCGGAGTGTGTATGCAGGTGAGGCAAGGGGTTTCATAGTCACTGCTGTGATGTTCTAACTCGAGTGCTGCTCGTGGCTTGTAGTGATAGACGGTGACGACTGATATGGCGAAAGTAAGTGAGGGGGGTTGCATTGCGTGCTCAAGGCCTTCATAGAGAGAGATTAGGCGATTTTCAACACGAGGGCCGCTTGCTGATCGTGCGTATGGAGCTAATGAAAAGCTGCGGGCAAGTGCAAGGCACAAGGAAAACGCTTGCAAAGTGCTGCTGGCTTTGAAGCAGTCGTCGCACAAGCTCCCGTATCGCTTGGGCTATTGAAGTCTCTTAGTCTACGAATTGCTGCCAAGAAGGTGGAACAAGTACGCCTGCAGCTTCATGTACTTGCCGTCATTTGTGCCACAAGTTATGTGGACCATTCCCCAAAACTCTTCACAAAAGCCTTCCCTTGTCAGCCCTCTGCATATCTTATAGCCGTAAAAAAAAAAAAACGAGGCGAAGCGCTGCGCAAACCTTTTTGAAGGTGCAATATTTCCAGCACGGAGATAGTAATTTCAAGGCTAATCCTTCTTAACCGATAAAAAATAAAATCGGTTTTGATGAGATAAACTTGCAACTTCATACTCCCTACATTGCAACCGAACATAACCATTTTTGTGCATCCAGTACCAAAGTCCCCATTCACGGCGGCAATCGGCTACTAATCGGCAATTTTTGGATGGAAGCGGGATCTGTATCATCACCAATGAGGAATACCATCTTCAAGGCTATCCATATACATGTATTATGCGGTCTCCACTATTCGCCGCCAGACGAGCTGTCATCGCAAGCCCGCCGCTACCGATCGTCACTGTCCTCCCAGCCTCAACATCGCCTCTAGTGAATGCCCCCCCCAGCACGGAGACGCTCTGGCCTTGGTGACGGCGTGTCCGCTGCTTCTGTCTCCCTCGTCGGTCTGGTAGTCTTGGTTAGCTCGTAGGCAATAGCAACATTTAATTTGACTCTTTGTCGCTGTCGACTTGCCGTTAGGGGAGTGCTGCCGCGGTGGAGACGCCCTAAGTACCGCATATTATTTTGTAGGCTTCACCCGAGTAGGCTTGGGTTCACCTTCCTTGATTCAGCCGCGACCGCCACACGAACGCTAGATTAACCATTGATCAGCGGTAGATACCAATAAGTGTGCTGCTGACACACTGGGTGTCCCTCACACCACAGCTAGAATACTGCTCAAGGAAGAAACGAATGCGTACGCAGACAATTAGTTACAAACCTTCATAGTCAACCTAGGGGTCTTTCAAACCCAATCATGTACCTCCTGGCACCAACGTCAATAGCGCACAATATATCATCTACATCCTCACTCATAACTCCAAGTGAGCCTCATTCTCTTGAAACGTTCGTCTGCCGTACAAAGCTCATAAGCGTGCTCCCAGGGAAAGAACGGCTGGAATGATTTTCTGGACCCACGCACTTTCACTACCATTTATTTTTCGAGGCGTTCACTTTCTCAAGAATTCCAGAATGCGTCAATCAAATCCCCCAATGTAAGCATCCTAAACATCAACCCGACTGTGGTTTCCGTTCGTGTGCACGGGGGCGTCCGTGTGTAGCATTACTTGCATAGAGAATTTTCCTCCTATTTCGCATATGGATACTCTTCGTTTTAGTGCATGTCACACCTATTCAACTGACTCCCACTACCGTGCTGATTGCTGAATTCTAGAAATTACCAAAACAGACAAATCGCACTTATACGGGTAAAATCGAACTTATACGGATGGAATCGAACTTTAACGAAACATCGATCACACTTCGATCGTCATTCTACAAATTACCTTTCGGCGGAGCGAGGAAGCACGCGAACGTCGCGGTCTGTAAAGCATTCAGTAGGAAGCGAGCGCCGCAGCGCATTGAGGAATGTATAGTTGTATGGTATATATAAACACTAAAATAAATTACGGTGTTGGGTGTTCCGCCTGTTGGGAGAACTGGTACCTTCTGGGGCGGTCGAGCACCACTGTGCGTGTTAGGGAGGGATAAAACCGGAGCCGTGTATTTGGTGAGATAGCCACCACTGCACGGAGGGATGGGTAGCCTATGACGGCCACACTGCAGTGGCCTAGCCAGCCCCCAGAGGAGCCCATTACCTACTCAGTGTGTTCCACACAGCCAGGACGACCCCCTCGAAGCAAACGTGACAGTAGGTCTATACTTTCGTTCTTTCTGGCAAAAAAGTGATTTTTCCGAGGTTGGGCTTTCTACCCCCGGGGGCACAATTCCAGATTTATGGGACGATAATAAGACTGCAGCTGGGCTCCGATTACCGTACTTAGGCTTAACCCCGCTGCACCGTGCTCTTCGGAGCCGCAGCCCTGAGGCGCCCATGTCTGCCCGCCTGCGGCATGGGAAGTCTCATTAGTTGCCGGGGTAGTGAGGCAGATCCATGCAGCGAGAAGAGCCGGCTTGGCCGGGCTGCCTGCCTTGCCCTCGGACAGTGGTTTGCGTATGGGACCGGCACTTTGGATCGAAGGTCTTTAGCTGCTTCTGTGACAACGGTGGGGTGCATGCGGACAGCCAGGGGGTCTGTGCCTATGGTCCGGGCCAGAGTTGCTGGGGACAGTAACTTGAGGGCTTATGGCTTACCTCATACTTTAGGCAAACTGGGACCTTTAGCTTCTTTGGCGACAAGGAAACCTTTTTGCTGCGGTATTTGGAACCGCTAACCCCATGTTTTCCATCTATAGCTACTTAATCGTACTCAGACTTCGTGTCTAACGCGTCATGTGACTTTGTTGCGTGCACGCAGGAAACAATGGCGCGCCAGCGACGTAAGAGGACGCACGACGAGCTCGAAGAAGATCAACAGGAGAACAACGAGACAGCTCGGCAGCAGCGACAGCGAAATGCTGAACGTGCGAGGCAGTGGCGGGCTGCAATGTCGGCTTCGCAGCGAGAGAGAGCCCGAGCCCAAAATGCCGCGAGAGCTCGAGAGAGACGGTCAGCCATGACACCTTCTCAACGCGAACGAGAACTGCAGAGAAACGCTGAGAGAAAACGTGCTCGCAGGGCTCAGTTACGGGAGCAACAGCGTGCGACCGAGCAAGACCGCAACGGCGATCATCAACCACAATGCCATAGTGTTCAAACTGAGCTGGAACGTCGAGAGAGTAACCGGATTCGGAACCAGGTCCGCCGAGCTAACCTGACTGACGCGGAACGCGAGGTGGAGAGAGAAGATGCCCGCGCTCGACAGGAAGAACGGCGATTGACCCAGAGGCCAGATGAGAGAGAAGCAGAGAGGACTTTAAACTGGGAGCAGCATGCAGCCCGACGCGAGGGGCGGACTGAGGAGGAACTGGAAGATGAGCGCGAGCGCCGTCGAATTCGGCGCCAGACCGCGCGAAGATGCGACGCGCTTGCCATCCATGAAGACTTTAACGTATCCATGGTTACCGGTCCTGACGTTGTAGATGGGCGACACAGACTACCCATTACTACGGTTTGCGACCATTGTAACGCTTGGAAGCGGCCTGGCGAATCCAAGGTTGGGTGCTGTCTCGAGGGAAAAGTAAAGCTACCTCCTCTAAGACCGGCGCCACCAAGGCTACTCCAGTTGTACGGGAACAACGAATTCCGGAAGCACGTGAGGGCGTACAACCAGGCGTTTGCGTTCACATCGATCGGTGCTTCCTGCTCAAATAGGAGCGTGTTTCAAGACGTCCGTCAGGACCAGAGTGTTGCGGGTCAGCACGGAGTTTACACGTATCGTATTCAAGGTGCCATGGGACACTACTTGGGTTCGCTACTGCCCTACATTGATCGTAACACTGGGGAGAGGACAGCTCCCAAGTTTGCGCAGATCTCCATCGTGGACCCGGACATGCAACGCCGTGCTGAGAGACGTAAGGGAATTATTGCAGACTTGAATCCGGTTGCGCTGTTGGACATCGAACAGATGATGCAACTGCATAACCCGTTCGGCGAGAAGGTGAGGGAGCACAATACAGACGAGGTAGTCGATGTTGTGTTCCGTCTCCACGAAAAAGCTTCAAGCCCAGGGACATACAACCTACCTACAGTGTCTGAAGTGGGTGCGACTATGATTGAAGACGGAAATCTGGATCGGCCACGGGACTTGCTGCTCTACACACGGGAACACCGGGTTTTGCGTCTGTTTGAGACGAATGCAATGTATGATCCTCTTCAGTATCCACTGCTGCTTCCGTATGGAGAACTGGGATGGACGTTCACGGACACGTATGAAGACGATGCTGTACGCAGATGGAAACATGAGATGTCGCTACGAGAACATGTAGCGTGTCGACTGTACCAGAAGGTCGGCGATGAGTCCGCGCTACATCAAGGCGGTCGGCTATTTCAGCAGTATTGCGTGGATCAACGGGCCAAGTGCGAGCAAGAGCAACTGCGCCGGGTAGCCAAACACCAGGCCGAGATTCGTGCTGACCAGTACCGCTGTATCCAAGACCCATTGCTCAATGAACCAACGGTCGCGCTGGGCGAAGGCGAGGGATTACTTTCCGAATATGATCGAAGTACCGGTGAGTTGGTTCATCCAGATCGGCCACGCAATCGCAACCGACACTTTCTGAACCAAGTGGGAAAGCGAGTTATCCTACAGTCGTCTCATTCGGGGAGCCCGCGCCAGACGTACAAGTCGTATCAAGACTCCATGGCTATTGTTCGGGAATATGGTAAGCCAGACGCCTTCGTGACGAAAACGTGCAACCCGATGTGGGAAGAGATCCAGGAGAAGCTCCCGACAAATCAAACCGCTTAAGACCGGCCCGATATTGTCGCGAGAGTGTGGCAGCAAAAGCTGGGGGCCCTTCTGAAGGATTTGGATGAGGGCGTTCTCGGTCATGTTGTTGCTCGGATTTACGTCGTGGAATTCCAAAAGCGCGGTCTTCCGCATGCTCACATTCTAATTATCCGTGCGGATGAGGACAAGCCACGCACCCGACAGATTATTGACAAATTAGTGTCTGCAGAGGTACCTGATGCAGAGGCGAACCCGGAGCTTTACGAGACGGTTATGACGTGCAACATGCACGACCCTGTGGTGCTGCGAATCCAACGTGCGCCTATATGAAGGATGGCAAATGCACAAAGGGAGACCCCAAACCGTTAGTGGAGGTTACCCGGCCGAACGAAGACGGCTACCCAGTGTACAGGCGACGTCGTCGACCGACCGGAGTTCTCAAGTTCAAAGGAAGAAAGTACAATAATGCGACGGTGAATCAGTGGGTTGTACCGTACAATCCCTACCTCTCTCAAAAGTACAACTGCCACATCAACGTAGAAGTATGCACAAACATCACTGCGGTCAAGTACCTGTACAAGTACGTCTACAAGGGATCAGACAAGGCGATGATTACAGTGGAAAGCGTGAGCGGAGAGGGAGATTCCATACGACAGGAGCCAAACGAGATCCTTCGGTTCTTAAACGCAAGGTATAAATCCCCGTGGAAGCGTGCATGCGGCTCCTTGACTATTCGGTCCAGGGGAAAACCCATGCAATCGTTCAGCTTACCGTACACTTGGAAAACGAACAAGTGGTCACATTCAGTGGTCACATTCCGTTCCAGCGATGACCCGAACCGAGTGCTTACGCGCCGTAGTCGCACCATGCTGACGGCATTCTTCGAGTTCTGTTCAAGTGAGCACCCTGATAACCAAGTGGCCGAGACAATCGTGTACCAAGACGTGCCCAAGTTTTTCCGGTGGGACGACAAAAGAAAGACATGGGTCCGCCGCAAAAGATACCAGGCGGCACTTGGACGCATGATCCACGTCTCGCCTAGGGATATGGAGAGATTCTACATACGCGTACTACTCAGTCATCGCAAAGGTCCAAAGTCCTTCGACGATTTACGTAAGGTGGGCGATCAAGTTTGTCCGACGTATCACGACGCCGCCTTGCAATTGGGGTATCTCGAAAATGACGCCGAATGGGTTGCCTGCATGACAGAAGCTGCCTCTTTTCAACTGCCATACCAACTCCGCCAGCTTTTCACGACCCTGTTAGTATACTCTCAGGTCGCGGAAGTTCGTTCGCTGTGGGACACGTTCTACACCGAGCTCTCGAGAGGCTTTGACATCAAGTTTAGCACCTACCAAGGACCAGACAAGGATGACAAGATCAAGTTCAATACGCCCAAGAGCCTACACGACTTACTACAAGCCAGAGGATTTGTTCTAGCCGACTTTAAAGATCTGCCGCAGCTTAACGAGTTCCCGGTGCTGTTAGATGCCTCACTTCGGGAAAACAATCTCATTCACCGCGAAATGAACTACGACCTCGCCGTTCTTCAAGACATCGTCGACCATGAAGCCCAACTCAACTCATGCCAACGAGCAATCTACAATTAGGTCATGCAGGCTGTTCAAGCTTCCACAGCTGGCAACAAACTGTTCTTCATCGATGGACCCGGAGGCACAGGGAAATCCACACTGCTCAGGCACATGCTTGCAAAGGTGCGCCTGTCAGGGAAGATTGCAATTGCAGTGGCGTCGAGTGGGATTGCTTCTTTATTGTTGATGGGTGGTCGTACAGCCCACTCCACATTCAAGATACCGTTGAAGCTGCGCCAGACCCCAACTTGCTCCATAAAAAAAGATCCCACCTGTATGAGCTAATCCAGAAAGCGAGCTTGATCATTTGGGACGAAGCTCCAATGACTCATCGGCATGCGTTTGAGGCCGTAACCGAACACTACGTGATCTTATGGACAATGACGATGAACCGTTCGGAGGAAAAGTAGTGGTTCTATCGGGTGATTTCCGATAGATCCTCCCGGTGGTTGTTCAAGGAACTCCAGCAGAAACCATCAACGCCTGCGTAAAATCATCCGAGTTATGGCCACACTTCCGACAGCTTCATCTCACCGATAACATGCGCGCGCGGACCGCAGAGAACGAAAGCACCGCTGAGGAGATGTCGGCGTTCTCCGAGTTTCTGCTTCGAGTAGGGGAAGGGAGGCACGAGATCAACCCGTCACTTGGGGCCAACTACATGAAGCTTTCAAGCGATATGTTGATCGAGAGTGTACCAGACGAGGGAATCGAAGACGACGAAGAAGAAATCCGCCCTGGTGCCATTCCTAGGGGGTTAAATCGGATCATAGACGAGATGTACGCGGATACTAACAACCCCGAAATCGCTACCGACGAGTACTTCGCCAACCGCACTATTTTGACGACAATCAACTCGGTGGTGCGCCGTATCAATGAAGCTGTGGCGCAACGACTGGAAGGGATTTCGCACGAGTATCTATCCAACGACTCGGTGGAAGAAGACGATGACGGAAACTTCTTTGAACCTGAGGTTCTACACACCGTCAACTTCAACGGAATCCCACCACACAAGCTAACTCTGAAGGTAGGTGCCCCCATCATGCTGATGAGGAATTTGAACCCGGACCTCGGACTGTGCAATGGAACACGTCTTCGTGTTGTTGAGCTGAAGCCTCATGTCATCCGCGCGAGCATCATGACAGGCGAACGTAAAGGCCAACACTTACTCATCCCACGGATTGTGTTCATCAGCGATGGGGACGCGCGCGAGTTCCCGTTCCGTCTGCGGCGTAAACAGTTCCCAGTCCAACCAGCGTTTGCCATGACCATCAACAAAGCCCAAGGACAAACAGTGGAAAATCTGGGACTCTACCTGTTCAGCCCCTACTTTTCGCACGGACAACTGTACATGGCGCTGTCGAGGGTGACGGCGCGATCGAGGCATAAGGCGCTGATCGAGTATCCGGAGCTGGAGGGAGACGGCGGGGCGTACACAGAGAATATAGTCTACAGACAGATATTCGAGTGGGCGATAGGATGGAAAAGGGCACTGCATATTTCATATCAATAAATACACGTTCACTTTGCATGGAATATACAAACAAGGACTATCCGTCCCCGCCGAGCAAAGCGAAGGCGGGGACAGCTGTGTAGTGGAGCGAGCTGGAACAGCGAGCGACACGTAGCTCAGCACACGTGAACACTGCTGGTGATGAATGCTGCGTAGGATTATACGAGTGCTTCACTAAAATGTTGAAGCTGAACTGAAATTAAGATCCGAAAAAAGGCTTCAAATCTGTCCGCACACTCGGACGTGATGGACCAAGTGGCATCGATGGACGGTCGAATAGAATTACACCGGTGATTTGCTTTGCATGGCCACTTTGGACTTTATGGTCTGCTGCGGCCTGAAGCTGTGACGAGGATCACGCTGAAACTGGGTTGCGCAGTCAAATCCATGGCGAGAGTGTGACTTGCTTTGGAGCGAGGGGGCGGGCGATATTTTCTCGCTGTTGATGCGAGGAGCCAGACGAACAGGTTTGAATTCCTCGTAAATGCAAAAATTTAACAGGCGGTGCCTGTAAGAAGTGAACTAGTCTAATTGCGCGATCGTGGTTGTTCGTGAAATGGAACCAGTGAAGACGATCAAGTGTTTTATGGTGACCGGTGTGTGGTGGTCTGCTGGGGAGTTGGTTAACTCCATTTGGACTTGGATTTGACGACGGAAAGTGGTGTCTCGCTCACACATGAAGCACGCGTGTGACTCCATAGCAAAAAAGGAAAAGGCCAGGCATTGTGTCTAGACAGCAGCTATCTCCAGTGGCTTTGTGTGTGCGATCGATTCGTGTGGAAACGAAAGGAACATATTTTTGCAGCGCTACGCCAATATCCACGGTGGGCTTGATGTCCATTTTCCCTCTGCGAGCGGAATTGGCCACGTTAGTGCAGCTATCTTCTGGTGCATTGAGCTACCGTGAACGAAGTATGGGCAACGAATAATTCCTACTATGTATGATGTGAGTGAGGTGGAGATCGATCACCCCTAGCATTTGCTGAGCGGGTCAGCTATGGTGATTTTGTGTGATTCGAAACCTCGTCTTGTCCTTTGTGGAAATCGTGTTGATATTTACGAGCTAGTCGGTGCTCTAGCATTGAAATATCATCTGGTACTGTTCAATCGAAGCGTACGTAACGGCAACAAATACGGCATTTTTCGCTGGAATGGCACAGTACACACTGTTATTTATCTTGGTTGTTCTTCGTAAGATGCACAAATTCCTTGCTGGGAAATCCTTGCAGCAAGTTTTTTCGTGGTCGGCTATGTCCAGACCTGAAGTCCAATACAATCTAACAAGATTGGACATCGATGGACGGGCCGATATAATTTCACGAAAGTATTTCTTAAAGAATCCCACAATCTGACAAGAGTGACTGACACAGGGAGATCCGATACAATTTCACGAAGAAAGTTATGAAGAATCGCTTCAAAGCTTCAAGTTAAATGGACTTCGCGTTCTGGAGTTCTTGAGAAAGCGAACGCTTCGAAAAAGAATGGCAGTGATAATGTTTCCGTGAATTCAGACAATCACCCCAGCCGTTAGGTCTCTGGCAACACGCTTAAAGCTTGTGGTACTGCCGGACGTTTCACGATATGAGGCTCACTTGGGTGATATATTGTGCTATTGTGGTTGTGGTGGAGGGGGTGGATGGTTGGGTTTGACAGATCCTTAAAATGCTTAGCGTTGGCCATGAGGGTCTGTGACTACTGTAATTGTCTGCGTCCGGATTCATTTCTTCATTGAGTGGTAATCTAGGCGTGGTGAGGGGGACACCCTGCGTGTCAGCAGCACGTCGAATGGTATCAACCGCTGATATAAGTGGCGGGTTGCGAAATCTCCGTTCCCGGGCGTGGTCACTCAAGTACATGTAGTAACTGTGCGATTTAGCAACTTGTAGATGTGCCCATCGACGCCGTGAAAGTGCAATCGGTGTGTTATATGGATACATGGAAAAGTATGCCTAACTCGACAAGATCGGAGCTTGTGGGTTGGAATTCTACGCGCAGAGCTATTCCAAATGGATCGAATAAAACGCTGGAAACGGATAGACGCAATAATTAATGCGTGCGGTCGATACGTCATTTTGAACATCAGCTGGTTAAGTGAAACGTGCGGTATCGGGCGACAGCACAATCGCTTCTTTCACTAGCACATTGAATTCCAGAGTTGGGATCTAGACAAGCACAGAACGTACGCACGAATACCTGTATACTTGAAGCGCCTGAGAAGCTGTCGGTCACGCTGACAGAGAATTCAGCAGCGTGGAGCTTCATTTGTGATATGTGTATCAGAGCTTTATTCCGCTAAGACTGACTCACTATTGACGGCTTAACCAAAAGCCTGGCGACGTGCAAAGGCGATGTGAGTTTTTCCTCCTAGCGTTGGGTTTTAGTTACCGGCAGTCGAACGAACCGGTAATCGCGTGAAAAGCGTGCGATGGGCTGAGATGCTAGCGTAAGCATCACCGTGGAAGTGCGTAGACCGGCAGCAGATTTTTTTTTTTTAGCATTTTGCGCTTACGATTTAAGACGCACATATTCAGAGGTATCCATTGATACTGCCGCACACACACTCACCTGGTTCTCTCTTGGCACCCCCTGTGGTTGTTATGTTGGGGCGTGTAATGGTTCCTACCACAGGCGATTGAACCCGAAACGAATGGATGCACACGAGGGAGCTTGAGAATGGGTTAACAGAATCGAACGCGATGGTGTAGCTGTGAGAATGGTCGCACCGGAACTTGGCTGTGGATAAGCATGACTTTACGGAACGATATAATAGCTCCGAAAAATGAACTGTACCGGGGCAACACACTGTAATGACCGACTATGGACCGCGTCATGGCTGTGATATAAAACACTGGGAGTTATCTTCTTGCTTCAAGTTTGCAAAGGGACAGTGACAAAAAATTGGATGTACCAGATGCACCGTACGAACGTGGTCGAAATAGCACAGGGTCAATTAGAGGTGCGAAAACCCGGTGTACTGTACGATCTCACATTTGGAGGGTTATGGGCGTCAGGATGATTTTTCAATGTGAATTGAACAGGTGGCATTTGTCCTACTTAGGTATAGAGCTTTTTTTTTCAAACTGCAGCAGTCCTGATGCATCATGTGGCTAAGTTCCCAGATCTCTTGCGGCTTCTCGATTCAGGCCTCTTGTACGAGCATCGAACACCTCGTCCATGAGTAGCTCGCTCATGGCTGCAAAGACGAAATTTTGTGAAATTATACAGCGAGTGGTGACACGATCATTTACATGAGAGAAATTCGGCATTTGTGTGTTGATATAATTGTGACCGTGTGATGCTGGGTTCATTCTCGGCACTGCCGAGTCGGCAGTAGATCTTTGATATAGTTATGATTTATGCTGTCTTGTGTTGGGGCCATAGGTATTGAATTCAGGAGACCAAAAAAATGGTGGGCACTATCAACGACTACTTTGGGTAATGTGTAGCTGTTGCTGATCTTGTGGTGTTCTGTCAACCTTGTCATTAGACACATTGCGCAACAACACCAAATCGGGAAAGAACATCCTTGGCCGAGACAGCTATGTATTATTTCACGCGCCAGAACTAGTGAATCTGCTACAGATTTCTTCTACGTGGTTCAGTTTGGTTTGGTTGGAACTTCGTACGCTTCCAACCTGGAAGTGCACACGTATTGTACTCTTTTGGCATTGTGTGGGATTGTCAGGTGCCTAAGTCTGCTTTCTGCCTCGTCTATCAACTTCAAAGTGATCGATGACGATTTCCGTTGTGGAAAGGTTATCGCTGTTTGAACGGAGTGCGTGTGGCATGTTGCAGCTAGTAAAGCGAAATGGGCAAACAACGCGCCGCTGTTTTTGTGGGGTGCAGACAATTGATACGTTGGATGCTACCTCTCGCATCTAACTTTCGTTCACGTTCCAAGCGAGCAATTAATTTGAACACAAGCCGCTGAACATTGTAACCGGACAGCAACATGGTCAAGTTCCAAGTCAAATTCTACTCCGTATTTGTTCTATATATTTTTTATATCAAAGTGGCGCGTTGGGGGCACAGTCACGTAGTAGCGAGTCCTGCTCGTGTTTTGAGCTGGACGGAGCCCCTAATGGGCTGTGGTGCGGTGGGTTAGCTTTGAGTCGGCGAAGAAAAACTACGAATGACTGCTTGTTTGGCTCTCGAGTCGACAGTTTCTTGGTGAATCCGTCTCGTACTGATCGAGGACGAGACCTCGCACTCTCCCATGCGAACTCGCTTCCTGATACTGGAAAATATGCCTTCCTTTGCACCAGCTTCAGGAAACCTTCGATGTACATATCGATAACGCAAAACGCTGGCTTTCAACATAAACTACACCCGCTGCAACGCCACGTGTACTGTGGGTTTAAACGAAGACTGAATTGGCAGAAGCACTAGCAGTAGAGCTGTCGGTGAGCATAATATGCATATTATGTATCTACGATATTTTGTTACAGGCTAGCAAAAACGCTTCGACCTTGTCGGGGACCTGCATAGCATGGTGTCATGCCTCAGTGGTGATCCCGAGTAGGAATGCGAGCCAACTGACTCGTTTACTAGCATTCACATTGGCCACACTTCAGCTAGACATCGACCACACTTTGGCCAAATGGATCGTCGCTGGTTGGAGTCGAAGTCAGCACACGACGCTGTCTGTGACGAGCCTGAGCCCACTTCTCGCTAGGTCGATACAAATCCACAACCCACAGCTCCATCACGTCTACGACAGCAATATCTCGTGTATGAACCCAGAGTCGCAGCTACATGTACTGTATAGCTTCTGCGGCCCACGGCGACCGCCCATTTCTCTTGGCTCAGATTTGTGTCCTCCTCTCCAAAAAGTTTTAAACCCCGCTTGTCTCCCCTGGTCCGCGGGTGCAAAGGCTGACGAATCAGAGAAGAGACGGCGACTTCGAGCATGGCCGCGACTCCCCCGCTGCCGGCGCTCTCGGTGGCATCCGCTTCCTTCTTCCACCTCGAGTGCAGTCACGAGCAGCTCTTCCAGTCCGAATACAAGAGGTAGACACCTCACACGAGTGCCTATATGAATGTTAAAATAATATACTGAAGTAAGTAAAATAACCACATCGTATCGCTGCAGGAGCAACCGCACGAAAGGCCTCAAGATCCTCCGGTACGGCGGACCAGCCGTCTCAATCTGTTCTTCCTACGAACAGCGTTCTGTACATGTAGGAAGAAGACAATTCACTTACACGACCGTTTTCCTCCTGTGATGTTGCAGATGCTTCCCGCACTGTTGTCCCGAACACATCGATCGCAGCTACTGCGGGGCGTCGTTGAGTGTGCGCGTGGGGCTGGAGACGAGATCGCCAGAGACGGCGTCAAATGACCCACCACCCAGTGAAACCCTGGCCGTCTTCGCGCGCTTTGAGGCTGTGAACGACATCAGTCTTCGACCTGGAGAGTTCGTCGAAGTCGCCAAGATGGCGGCCGGCACGCAGTCCGACAACAACCTGGAAGGCCAGTGGGTGGCCGGCACACTCGACCGGCCGTCCGGACTCGTCACCACCATCCGTACGCCCGGCACGCCGTCAGACGACCAGAAGCCGCTCGTGTTCCACCTGAACGGCAAACCCTTCGCACGCTGGTACTACGACTGGGAGAGTGGTGCCAACAAGGCCCAACGCCTCACGAAACACGTCCTCAAGGCGTACATGGTTGAGCGCTGCGCCATCGACAAAGACGACAACTTCACGGTGTACACGAGCCAACACGCGTGCATGCAGCTGTACCGCGTGCTGCACGTGCTGGTCTCACCCGAGTTCACAGTGATCTCGTATCGCCGCGCGCCGTCTGAGCAATACCAGACCAATCTGCAGGATGGTGGCGTGAATTTACATCACAGACTAGTAGACCCTGCAGATAATTTTGATGGGGCGTACTCACACCACACGCGTATGTCTGCAGCTAGGATCGATCAATTGCGGCCCCCGGTGGTCGTGAAACCAGATCCGTCGCCGCAGTCTCCGTACGAGGCGGATATCTCCGATCTAGTGGAGGACAAACTGCGATGGGAATATGCGAACGTGTCTTCCGTCTCGATCTCGAGGAATCTAGCGCTAGCATACGTGTTTCTTCGCTGGGCGCCACTCAGCATGTATACGTCGTTTGTTGATGACGTCGTGCACCAGGTTCACGGCAGGTTGCTGGAGTCACTCAGTCCGTTTACAAACGAGGTCAGCAAGCTAAACTGCTTTTCAAAGTTTCTACTCGATCAAACAAGTATCAACACTGGGATAACTGTAACATCGCGTGACGGTGTCCCTACACAACTGCCGCGCGAGCTGGAGACACTGCTGCGTGTGTTAGGACAAGCCACGAAATGGTTGTACTCAACGGAGACGCGCCAGTGGATGAGCTCATTTTTTCTCAAGAACGCTGGTTCCGTGTTGGACAAGCACGCGTTGCGCGCTTGCTTCGTGGTATTCGTGCAAGAGCTGCAAAAACGCCTGAACTCGAATGTTTTCGCACACTCGGAGCTGCGTAATCTGGATAACGTGGCCGAGGAGGTCATCGCCGCCGTGTACTCGTACGAGTACTTCCACTCACGTAGGCCACAGGTGCGAAAAATCCTAAGCGGCCAAACCTTCGCTGGCTGGAGAGCTTTTGTAGCGCAGATGCGCGAGACGTACATCAATTTGTCAGCATTCCCCAGTGTATCTCGTGCACTTGATCTAAGTTTCGATCAGGCACATCCGCCACGGAATTCTGTCGAAAGCGATTGGAACGCTGAATGGTTTCTGGACGTCGACGAGGCTGCGTGGAAATCCTGTGAGAAGGAGATGAAGGAGGAAGTCGGAGCTGTTAGTGATATTAGAGACGACGATAGCTCGGTCTCTTTGTTTACCTTGTTTGAAGTAATCTCGCAGATTGTCCGTCTGGAAGTAGCGATTGACGTGCAAACGCACACTCTGTACGCTCGGTCGACCCAGGGAATCGCTGGGAACCTGAACTACATGCGTCTCGTATTGGACGGCAAGGAGCGTGTGTTCTCCACGTTCCCAAATGGAGTGGCATCTGGCATCGATGCCGGCGGAAGCGGCGACTACATTGGCGAGATGCAGGTGGACCAACAGGGACGGCTCGTAGTTTATCTGCAGATTTTCAACTGGTCCACAAGCGAAGACGGTCCGTCGTATCACGCGCGTATGCGTATCGAGTGCTGGCGTAGCAGACGGCTGTGTATTAGTGGGGATATACTGATAACAACAGCGCCGACCTCCTTCATGCCCGATGAGGTTGCTCATTTGGGCGAGATGCCATTACGAAACAAGCGTCAAGCCGTGGACAGATCGTTTGTCAATCAGGTTCGAGATAACCCTCCTGCTAGGTGGGCTGCCCCACCTACAGCGCCTTGGAAAGAACTCGGGAGGTTCCGCTTGAGTCATGTTAAAGCGTGAAGACAACCAGGTTTGGGTCAAATCAATCTAGGCGACTGTGAACGCAGATTAACAATACATACTGTGGTAAGCAAGAAAGTAACTGAATTGAATGCATTCTTCAACTAGCAATCCAGCAAATATTCTGGTATCCTCGTCACCAGACTCAATTTCGTATCAATAGTGTCACCCCATCATTACCCCCGAAATTCCGTACAATCATTCGCGGTTTTTATCACGATGCTTCCAGTTTTGTTTTCGTGTTCACCGCGGATGCACATTTCGGCAATAATTTTTTTAAATTACTACTATTCTCTACGTTTTAAACAATGTAGAGAAAACGAAGAGAGGGTGGTGCTGCTATATTTCCAAAACCTTGGACGCTCCCGGCATCGTAACACAACAAACACAGATTCGGTGTTGTTGTAGCCTTATCGAATCTGCTCCGGTTTACATCTCTCATATGATAAATCACCTCACATTACGACAGTGTCCACCAGTACCACACGATTACACAGATAGAACATTCAACAATTTGACGTCGCACTGGTTGCAACCGATATTTCGAACAATGCACACTGATGCGCGACCGCCACGTAATGTACCGATATGCCCCATGACCACCCGTTCGAGACATTTTACTTATTATTATTTAAGTAAAATGTCTCGAACCGAAGTATTATTGTTGGGGATTATTTGCACTGCGTCGAAGTCCGCGAGGAATTCGATATCGCCTCTAGAAAGCAGCAGAGCATTCAATTGACAGCCTCTTAACTGTACGTGTGCCAGAGGCCCAAATATCCTGCCACTGGTGGCTTGAGGTGTGCCTCCCCCGAGAAAATGTCGTTCTTCCGTGGAATTGTAGGTAACTTACATGTACTGCGTCGATTGTTCGTTGGGAGCACCGCTAAAACACCATACATTGTTTACTACCGACGGTAATCCGCAACACTAATAACAGAAGGTACACGGAGTCAATTCCAACAAGCTCGCTCCTCCACAGTAGAGTTGTCATGGTAGAGTATACAGCACGACACATTACGTCAAATTGTTTTTGCTGCAGTGCCCACCATTGCTCACCGGAATCCGAAACCCAATACAAGGCAGCAACTTTCGTTAGTTATAGCCATGTCAGATATCTATTGCCAAAGATCGCACAGTCACGAGGGGGATAATATCAACAGGCATGTGCCGAATTTCTCTAACGTAAGTGATCGTGCCACCACTCGCTCTATGATTTCACGAAATTTCGTTTTTGCAGCCAAGAGCGAGCTACTCGTGGCGTTGGTTGGTAGGAGAGTCCTGAACAGAGACGCAGCAAGAGATCTGGCGGATTAAGCCACCTGATTTCGTACCAGGACTGCTACAGTTTGAAAGAAGTACAATAGGGCAAATGCTTTCGGGTCGACTCAAACTGTAAAACCATCCTGACGTCCATAACTCTTCCAAATATGTGATTATACAGTACTCCGGGTTTCGCACCTCTACTTGACCCTGTGCTATACCGACCACGTTCATACAGTACACTCGGTACATCCATTTTTTATTAACTGGTGCTGTGCGAACTTCAAGCAAGAAGATAATTCGAAGTAATATATATCACATTCATGACGCGGCCCATTGTCAGCTAGTGTTACCCCGGTACAGTTCATTTTTCGAGCAATTCCGTAAAGTCATGCTTATCCATTGTCACCCGTTACAGTGTGTTGCCCCGGTACAGTTCATTTTTTGGGAAATTATATCGTTCCGTAAAGTCATGCTTATCCACGATGCGGTTATATCATGGTACCATTCCCACAGCTACACCATCGTGCTTGGTTCTGCCATCCCATTCTCAAACTCCCTCATGTGCACCTATTCGCTTGGGGCTAGAGGGAATAATGAATTACATGCCCAACAGAACAAACACAGAGGTTGTCAAAGGAGAACCAGAGGTGTGTGTGTGTGGAAGTATCAATGGATATCTCTGAATATCCTTTGCCACGGCGTCTTAAATCGTTAGCGCAAAATGTAAAAAAAAAAATATGCTGGGTCGACGCAATGCTTACGCTAGTGTATCAGCCCGCGTCACTTGACTGTCGGTAACTAAAATCCAACGCTGCGAGGAAGAAATTTCATCGCCTTTGCACGCCGCCGGGTTTGTGATTAATCAGTCAGTGATAACTCAATAATATCGGAATAAAACTCTGATCCACATATCACAAACGAAGCTTCACGCTGTTGATACCTCTGTCATTATAATCGACAGCTTCCTTGGCACTTTGACAGGTATGCGTGGTACACGCTCTACACTTGTCTAGCTTCCGGGCTATGGAATTCCTTCACAGCTTGTGTGCCAGCGAAAGAAACGATTGTGCTGTCGCACCGATACCACACGTTTCACATAACCATCGCGAGCAGTGCGCCTTCGTCTGATGTTCAAAATGACGTAACGACCGCACGCATTAGCTATGTTGTCTACCCGTCTCCAGAGTTTTTGTTTCTCGATCAGAGCTCTGCGCGTAGGATTGAAACCCACCAGCTCCACTCTTGTCGAGTTAGGCATCCTTCTTCATCTATCCATATAACAGTGAGCTGCAGTCTTATGAAACGTTCGGCTGCGCCACAAAGTCTTATGCATGTGCTCCCAGAGACCGAACGGCCGGAATAATTTTCTGGATCCACGCAAACACTTCTGCTGCTATTTTGTTTTCGAAGCGTTCACTTTCTCAGAATGTGAAGTTAATTTAACTTAAAGCAATCAAATCCCCCAACGTGATTATTCATAGTAAAATCGTATCGGCCCGTCCATCGATGTCCCTGTATCATTCACTCTTGTCAGATTGTGCGAATCTTCATAAATACCTTCGTGAAATGGTCCCCGTCTGCGTTTGGCTAGACAAGCCCGCCACGAAAAAACTTGCTGGAATGGTTTCCAGCAACCAGCAAGGAATTTGCGCATCGTACGAAAAACAGCCAAGATAATTAACCGCGTGCACTGTGCCATTCCAGCGAAAAAATGTCGTATTTGCTGCTCAGACGCTTGGATTGTTGATATTTCAATGCTAGAGCACCGACTAGTTCGTAAATATCAACGCGATTCCACAAAGCACGAAATGGGGGTTCGATTCACAAACCCACCGTAGCTGAGCAACTTAGGGGATGACCCCACCCATATCAAACTTAGTAGGCATAATTCGTCGTACACACTTCATCCGCGGGGGCTCGATGTGTCATTAATGCCGGGTGTCCTGATGAGGGTATCTGCGCCATGCAGGGGAACGTGGCCAACTTCGCTCGCAGAGGGGAAATGAACATCAAGTCCACTGTAGATATTGACGTAGTGCTGCAACAATGTGTTTCTTTAGCTTTGACAAAAAAATAATCCAACACACGACACCACTGGACATGGCTGTTGTCCAGACACACTACCTGGTCTGTTCTAGCCCTGCGTTTTCCTTGCTATGGAGTCATACGCGTACTTCATGTGTGAGCGAGGCATCACTTTCTGTCGTCAAATCCAAGTGCAACCAACTCTCCGGCAGCAAATCATACACTGGTTAGCATAAATGACTCGATCGTGATTGTTATTGTGTATCAACAAGAAACCTGCAATAGCACACGCCATATTCTCTGTAAATGGTACGAGTCGCTCAGCGCCGTTGGATACAGTAAGGCATCTAGCACAATTCACGGTGGCGAGCATGAGCGTTCGACTTGCACTGGTCGCCGGGCGTTCAATAAGAGTGCTGGCATCGTTTGCCAGTGTCAATGGGCTTCAGTGTCACTACCCTGAAATGAAATTTTATCGCGCTATCCTCTTGGCTTGTCTTTCGACTTCTTTTAATTGGAAGAAAGAGCTCGTTAAATGGCTTGGGAAAATGTTCCATGCCGTCGGGAGATCTGCGTCAGGGACGGTGAGTTTCGTGGCACAGCAAAAAAAATAGTCATGTCAACTTAACGCAACCATGTGAAAATTTCTGGGCGCTAGTTGTAAACAACCTCCATACCTCCTGGATCATACCCGACACTACCGGTAGTCAGATCCAAGTGATGTCTCTCACTCAAAATTCCGAGCTAGCATACTGGCACCAAGTAAACACACGCAATACAATCATTCACGCAACTCGCCTTTCACCAACAACGTGCGTTTTAAGCATACCGCGGGGTGACCGGATCGTAGCTCCCGTGAAAGGTAGGCACCCCCAATGATATCGGTTAGCAGGAGACGCTTGTTCAGGATGCTGCGATAGCCAACGTCGGCCAGGGTGCAGTCGCACCGCTGCCCACTCGACTACTGCTTATAAACGGGGTTTCGCGCGCAAGCTCATGATGCTAGCTTAGTGAAGGACGAAAATTTCAGGAAGGCTCAATAGTCCGGCTTACGACTACAAATCGATTGGAGCACCTCGGTAAACTTGCAGCCGTATTTATTCGATTTGTACAGTCTGGTCGGACCACGATAAGCTTGCCGACATGGTCTCAAATTCCATTTGAGTATGGTCGGATCGAAGTTGAATCGTTTCGTTTGATAAATACGTCCACGCCAACGATACTTCCACCTGCTAAAAACGGCACTGCCATAAGCTCGTCCGTAGTTGTTGGCGCCTTTCAATACTGCAGCAGCAATACGCCAAAACCACAGTGCTACACTGATAATCGCGAGTGAAACAGTATGGGCACGTCCACCTTCGGCGTATCTCTCATCGGATTTGTCGCGAATACAGCGCCGACAGTAGATTCGTTGTCCTCTTCATCGCGTTGTAGTCGAAGCAGGCATCTGCAAGCTTTGTCGAGCGACCGGGAGCACGCTGCAGAAATACTGATGGTTGCTAAAACGAATAATTTGTGGGCGACCTGGCACACGTGCATATTCAGACCAAATCACGCAGAAGCAGTCTCTCGTTCATCGAGCGCAGTTCTCCCGCGTTCAACTAGCAAATTGATCATTGTCTGAATGCAACGATGACACTTCGTCGAACAGTGTGCGAGCCCATTAGCACTACAACAACTTGGAACTACCAGTGGCCTAAGTCACATTCTCGATGCTCGATTCGACAAACGACGATAAGGATGAATCGGCCTTGTCATTGTACGTCCACTTATAAAACTCTCCACTTTCGTTGTCTGGCGAATCTGCAGCAAATTGATAGACTTTGTACGTCTTGCTTCAGTCGTCACACCACAAGCGAGATGCTGGAGCTTCTGCGCTGGCATCTAGAGAAAGGAGTTGTGTACAAGTACATCCAGCGTCTGTGGCCTCCTCCGTAACAGTCCACGATAAACCACCATTTATTGTACTCATGAACCACGAATCGTCATAACAATTCCATGGCAAACAAGCAGGTTAACCCCAGTGATGGTTAGTCTTTGCGCACACATTAAGCCCTTGGCAACAATAATTTACGCCCGTCGTTTCAGTTTGTTGGCATCCAGCAGGGACTCGATAGGAGATATACAACCAAATCTAGGAAACGAGGCAAACCACGACATCTTGCTCGCGATGCTCTCGTTCTTGAACCGTTGAAACCGTGTCGTGTGTCGTGTGTCGAGGTTGACGGCACTGATAATTCCATTGCACAACTTAGTAGAATGTAAAAAATCTGGGGAACTCTCGGGCCAGCACTCTTTTTCCTTCGATGTGTACGTTTTGTCTTGTATAGCACACAGTGGAAAGTGACGTTCTAAGAACCAGCCCATATTTAGTCAGAGGACGAACCGTTGAGCTCCTCAGAAGGCGCTGACCACCCAGCTTACGTGTCGTAGCATAACGCTGGGTAATGTGAAATTTTATTCGACTGTCCACCTCAAGCGGGAATCTTGACGGATTTGAGCACGATGTACGGTGGATTTGTAGCCTGTTTCCTGCCAATTTAGTTGAAGCAATCGCACATATCGAGGATCGCTATTATCATACCGGCGGGGTGGTCAACTTGTACCGTAACTTCTACCACGAAGTACAAAGGACAGCGTGCAATCATTCAATACCAATTCAATCGCATATTTCCCAACTGCTTAGCACTCACTTCACTGCCGGATGTACAACGCCCCCGCTTTGTTGTCTCGGCCTTCGATTTCTCTCGTACCGACCTATTTCATAGCATAAGTCGAAAGCACTGCCACAGTTTTGGTGCACAAAAATGTATGCAGCACACAAATGTCCCGGAAGGCATTGAAGCTAGGACACGGAGCGACGGCAGTCCCCGTCTGGAGTCAAGCCGGTCCGTGATGCAGTTCCTGTACGCCCATCACTCCCATCCCACAGCAAACACAAGCTTTCATGATCCCACCTTGTCATATCGTAGCCAAGACCCATCTAGGCCAAGTTATGCAGCTATTGCTTCGCTTCTAGTCGACACCATACTCGACGAAGAGAAACTCTCAGACTGTAACGTTGGAGGTGGAGATATGCGCTTTATAATGCGCCATACCAGCCGTCTCTTTACATGTACCACCTCGACACAAACTCAGTATTCTGCGGCGTGTCCTCCCATATTATTGTTCCTCGTGACAGCCTCGAGTCACGTTATGCTCAGCCATGCCCAGTCAACACCTTCACGCCTCCGCTACGATTGATATTTGTGACGAACGACCTAGTAAAGCGTGGCTTCTTCGAGCGCACATGCAATGCAGGCCACGCTGAATCTCTCTATCAATGCCCTCACTATCGTCAAGAACGCCGAGCATCGGACGTTGTGATAGTTTCCCCACAGAACCCGATGGTCGCAAATAGTTTTAATGTTACTTGATGCTAGTCGCTCTCCTTTACCGCACCCCGAGCACTTGTCTTAACAATAAAGCCCATCGCCAGTCAACTCCTTGCTCCATTGAACCTTCGTGCCCATTACATTAGATGCTGTTCGAAACTCACGAGTTTCCCTGGAAGATGCAGGCTTTTTAATTTTTCACCAATTTCCAAGACCCATTCTCCATTCCAGTCGCGTTCAACAACATTACGAGGGGGGAAAGCCGTCATGAAGGTGGCGTTCCTTTCGATAGACATTGAATGCACCGACAAACTCGTAGCACCAATGTATGTATCACGCATCTGCGCGACAAACATGTTCCATCCAGTGAAGCTCTGGCCACTCAAAATCTGCCGCACAAGTGGTCGCCGGTTGTGGAAACACTCATGGGAATACACCGCAGCAATCACTTCCTCAGCCACGTTGGCCAAGCTACGAAGCGCAGTGGTCGCAATCACTTCTGCGTTCAGATGATTCTCGAGCTCACGTAAAAATTGAAGAAAGCATAAACGCAATGCATTCTTGTCCATCACACACGCAGCGTTCTGGCGCAAAAATGCGCGTACCCAACGGCGCGTCTCCCGAGAAAAAAGCCACAACACGGTCTGCGAAGCCACCCTAAGCAGACTCTTCAGCTCCATTGGGAGCGCAGAGCCTCCAGTAGCACGTAAAGTCTCCTCTATGTGGGCGTGTTGGAGTAGCATCCGTGAGAAGCAGTTCATCTTGTTTGCTTTATTCTCACTCAGCGTCGACGCATCAACCATTTTGACCTCTACCAAGTGAACGAGCTCATCGACAAATGGTGCGTATAGTCGTATTGGCGCCCAGCGGACGAACGCGAGAAGCAACGCCATATTCTTGGACACAGCCACAGCCGACGCATTGGCGTGCTCCCAGAACAATTTATCTTCTAGCGGGTGAACCAATCCCTGATCGTTCGCCCTTGTTGACGAAACCCGGCGTCGACGCTTTGCGTCTGCTTCATAAACCTCCACTCGTCTCGGCGATGCTTTTGCATTCCACCCCATAACGCCACGTTCACGAGCGATTGGCATCACGCTGGCGTTGTGTGCCGGCGGATAAACACCTCTCTGGTGCATTTGGGTTGATATACCCATGGCCCGTAAGGTACTAGGCGACGCACTTCCAAGCGATCCACTCCTCACATGTTCCGGAATCAGCCCTTTGGCCAATTGTGCGGCATGTACAGCTTGCAATTGGTCCAGAGGTGCTCGACGGTATGAAATGACCGTAAACTCGGGAGATGTCATCACATGTAGCACTCGATACAACTGAGTAAACGCCTCTCGACTTGAAATAGTCGTAAAATTGTCGTCCATATCCACTGCAACGCGTTCCACAACATAAGCTTTCAACGTATGTTTCATAAGTCTCTGGGCCTTATTGGCACCACTCTCCCAGTCGTAATACCATCTCGAAAAAGCTTTACTGTTTAAATGAAATACCAATGGTTTCTCGTCATTGGGTCCAGAATCCGGATCTCGGATCGTCGCCACCATCCCGGATGGGCGGTCTAATACCCCTGAAATCCATTGACCGTCCAGGTTGGTCTCAGTCTGCACTCCTTGATGGATTTTGTCCACTTCAACGCATTCCCCAGTACGGAGACTCACGTCACTGACAGCTTCAAAACGGGCAAAAACTGATAACACATCACTAGGTGCAGGTTCAGGTGGGGCAGTTCCAACCGGACGTTCCGCTAGTCGAATATTCACACTCAATGAGGATCCGCAATAACTTCGGTCAATATGTTCGGGACAGCAGTGCGGGAAGCAACGTAAAATCTTCAAGCCTTTAGTGCGGTTGCTCCTGATAACCCAAGTTGAAGTTGGTGACAAGTTAAGTAAAAAAAAGTTATATGGTTAGGTGAAAAATACATAATTTTGAAAATATTTTTTTTTGCCGATATGGACAGCGCTTCATCATTACAGCGCACGTACCGCTTGTATTCGGAGTGGAAGAGCTGGTCGTGGTCGCATTCGAGGCGGAAGAAGCTGCCAGAGGCCACGCGCAGCGGCGGCGACGGTGACAACATCCAGGTGTCTGTCTGTCTGGGGGTCTCTCGGCGTCTTTCGGACACTTTATGAGGAAGGCGAAGGACAGAGGGTCCCTCCAGGTTGCAGGATTGGGGAGAAGTTGCGTAAAAAGGGGACGATCTAACGGCACAGGCTAGAAATGGACGTCCGCGTAGACCACACACAGGCGACCTTTCACAAAGACGAGTCGCCCGCTTAAGTTTTGTTACCCAGGGAACCTTCTCGATGGAAGATATATGGAAGAAAATGAGCTGTGAGTGTAGCCATACACCCACTTGGGTGAGCCTTGAAGTCAGTAAGTGGTGAGTGCGCGGATTGTCGCAGGAGTTATTCTTGTCCACTGGCGTTATGGACATATTTGTAATTTCAAGAAAAGTGGGAAGTCACTCACAGGCAGCGAAGTCTCCATTTACCTGCAAACTGTAGACGCTACCTAGGAGCTGAGCTTAAAGAGTAGAGGGGTTACATGGAGTTATGTCGCTCACCAGTTCTTCTTGCCGTCTTTTGGAGGTTTGTGTGTGTTGGATTTGTCAGAGATGTGAAGTGATCTTTTGACTGGCAAGTGCAATGCGTTGAAAGGCATGTTGCTGAGAACGCTAATGCAACCGTCATTAGAAAGTTTCGTGCGGCAGAAAGCTCAGAAAGGTAGGTACGGAAGGTAATTTTGGCGTCCAAGGCCTCTTGTAGGTTCGTCGGAATGACTCACCGTGATACTTGTTGCTTCCACTCTTGCGCTAGAGTTGACAACTCGACGGAACTGCAATTAACGCTCGTGAGCTTCCCAATCTTCCGAGCTTGCCGTCCAGGTGATATCTTCCACTTGGTGAAAACTTAAAAAGCCTGTTCGTGATTTAGTGTTTGGATCTTCCAAGGAAATCCCGGTACTCGTGAGCTTCGAACAACATTTAATGTAATGGGCTGATGACACACGACGGTTCAATGGAGCAGGGGTTGACATTATTGTTAAGACAAGTGCTCGGGGTGCGGTAAAGGAGAGCGACTAGCATCAAGGTCGTTCGTCACAAATATCAATCGTAGCGGAGGCGTGAAGGTGTTGACTGGGCATGGCTGAGCATAACGTGACTCGAGGCTGTCACGAGGAACAATAATATGGGAGGACACGCCGCAGAATACTGAGTTTGTGTCGAGGTGGTACATGTAAAGAGACGGCTGGTATGGCGCATTATAAAGCGCATATCTCCACCTCCAACGTTACAGTCTGAGAGTTTCTCTTCGTCGAGTATGGTGTCGACTAGAAGCGAAGCAATAGCTGCATAACTTGGCCTAGATGGGTCTTGGCTACGATATGACAAGGTGGGATCATGAAAGCTTGTGTTTGCTGTGGGATGGGAGTGATGGGCGTACAGGAACTGCATCACGGACCGGCTTGACTCCAGACGGGGACTGCCGTCGCTCCGTGTCCTAGCTTCAATGCCTTCCGGGACATTTGTGTGCTGCATACATTTTTGTGCACCAAAACTGTGGCAGTGCTTTCGACTTATGCTATGAAATAGGTCGGTACGAGAGAAATCGAAGGCCGAGACAACAAAGCGGGGGCGTTGTACATCCGGCAGTGAAGTGAGTGCTAAGCAGTTGGGAAATATGCGATTGAATTGGTATTGAATGATTGCACGCTGTCCTTTGTACTTCGTGGTAGAAGTTACGGTACAAGTTGACCACCCCGCCGGTATGATAATAGCGATCCTCGATATGTGCGATTGCTTCAACTAAATTGGCAGGAAACAGGCTACAAATCCACTGTCCGACATCGTGCTCAGCTCACCACAAATCTATCAAGCTCCCGCTTGAGGTGGACAGTACGATTAAATTTCAAATTACTTATGACGACACGTTAGCTGAGCTGCGGGTCTCAACAGCTACTGGAAAATACAGCCTTCAAGATATGGGTTTGTCCATTGTGATATCATCAAGTGATGGTACGATTGAAGGTGGTTCAACGAAAATATTTCTGCCGTTTCTTCGTCCCTACCAGCGCTGATGAACGAGATTCACTACAACACGTAGGAAATACGGGTTGATTTTTTAGAATATCGCTTTCCACTGTGTGCTACCTGGTCGCAAGACAAAATGTCCGCATCAAAAGGAAAGAGTGCTGGTCCAAGAGTTCGCTTGGATTCTTTTACATTCGACCGACGAACAGTTGTGCAATGGAATTATCAGTGCCGTCAACCACGACACATGACGCACGACACGGTTTCAACGGCTCAAGAACGAGCAAGGAAACGTGTTATCGCAATTTGGCATGCCGTGGGTTGCCTCGTTTCCTAGATTTGGTGAATAGGAGAAGTACATAACGCCATTTTCCAAGCTGAAGCGACGAGCGTAATACTGTTATATCCAAGGGCTTGTGCGCAAAGATTAACCATCACTGGACGCTACGATGTTTGTTTGTCACGAAATCGTCATCAAGAGTACAACGAATGGTGGACTGCCGGGGAGGAGGCCATATGCACAGGGTGTACGTCAGTGCAGAAGCTGCATCGTCTTGTTGGGGGTGTCACGAAGAGCCTGCAGACCCGTCAGATAACGAAAAGTGGAGACTCAATAAGTGGACGTGGCATCACACAAGATTGGTAGTGGGTTGAGGGCTTCAGGTCCTTATCGACGCCTGTCAAAGCAATAAGGGTATGAACTAGGAGGTCTGGGTTGCGGTTGTTGTATGTTCGATGAAGTGTCAGCAATGCGTCGCCTTCGGATGTAGAGTAACCCCCTTCGCGTTTGCTCGTTGTCAGCGGGGAACTGTGCAAAGGAGACTGTGCTCGATGAACAAGCGGCTGCTCCTGCGTGATTCGGTCTGGTTATGCGCGTGTGGCAGGCCGGCCTCAACATTATTCGTTTTAGCAACCCAGCATTTCTGTAGCGAGCTCCTGCCCTCTCGACAAAGCTCGAATCCAGTACCGACAGCAGATTTGTTGCCCTCTTACTCGCGTGTTAGTTGAAGCAAGCGTCTGTTCTTAAATGCAAAGGCAAATCCGACTAGAGGTACGCCGAAGGTGGACGGTCGATACTGTTTCACTCGCGGTTTTCAGTGTAGCACTGTGGGTTCGGCGTATTGCTGCTGCGGTATTGAAAGGTGTCAACAAGTACGGACGAGTTTATTGCAGTGGCGTTTTCAGCGGGTGAAAGTATCGCGTACACATCAAACGAAGCGATTCAACTTCGATCCGACCATGCTGAAATGGAATTTGCGCCCACTTATCGTGGTCCGACCAGACTGTGCAGATCGAATAAACGCTGCTGCAATTTTGCCGAGGCGCTCTCGTAAGCCGGATTATTGGTGTATTCCTGAAATTTCTGTGCTTGACTAAGCGCGACATTATGAGCTCGCGCAATACTCCGGTTATAAGCAGTGGGGTCGTATATTGGACTGAGTGGCAGCGGTGCAACTGCACCCTGATCGACATTGGCAGTCGCAGCATCCTGGACAAGCGTCTTTTGCGAACCGACCACGTAAATCGAAACGCCGATTCTTGTGGTTTCGCTGATGAATACTACCCCTTATTCTCCATCGCTGCCGGGTTAGATTTGGGGGGCAAATGAGGCAATAGGAGAGCAAAAACGAGCGAAGCGCCGATCTTCTAAAGTACTAGAAGTACGAACAAGAATGCGCCTGGAGGAATAAATTGCTGACACGCGCCATCAAATAGATTGGGAATCAGAATTTTTTTGGATATGAGTTACACCACTTTTCACGTAAATTCGGCTCAATGCACCTTGCAGGCGTAGGCTTTTCAGTGGAGGTAGAGTTGCCTGTATCATTAGGGTTGCCCGCCTTTCACGGGAGCTGCCCTCCGGTCATGCAGCGGTATGTTTGGTGAAAGGCGAGGTGTGTGGGGAATACAGAGTGGTTGTATTGCGGGTGTAACACGCGCCGCGTGTTTACTTGTGCCAGTATGCTAGGTGTTGCCGCTGGATTTCGAGAGACAAATTACTTGGTTTTGGTTAATGTCGGGCGGTGTGAAGATTGTTTACAACTAGCGTCTGGCAATTTTCACTCGAAGGAGTTCGGTTGCGGTGTAGTTGATGCCCAACATGGCTAGATTTCTTTCTGCAGCGCTACGAAACTCACTGTCCCTGACGCAGATCCCCCGACGGCATGGAAAACGAGCGCTTGCTTCAACCAAAAAAAAAGTCGAAAGACAAGTCAAGAGGATGGACGGCACATTACAATTTCATTTCGGTGCAGCGACGCTCAATGTAGCCAAACGATGCCAGCACTCCTATCGTATCCGCGGCGGTCAGTGCAAAGCGAACGAGTGTTCCTGCCACCGTGGATCGTGCTAGATGCCTTACTGCGTCCAACGGCGCTGCGCGATTCATATTATTTTGCAGAGTATGGCGTGTGCTGTTGCAAGTTTCGTGTTGATGAAGCTGGACATGTGCGGATTTGGATAAAGAGTATCTGCGTCGGACAAATTCGAAAAAGTCGCCGGTGAAAATACCTAATCGAAAAAGCATCCAGGCGAATGGAATATATAGGAAGGCATTCAACGGACCGTGTATTTTTTTTTCTGTTGCCAGCATGAAAAGTATTGGTGGGTAACAGACCATCGAGTTGAAGGATATCGGCCCGGGGTGTGGGTTGATGTGGGCACAGTCCGTATGCTTGCTGCTGACATTGTTCTCGGTCAATTTTGTTTTGTGACGAAGGAATCGGCCCAAAGAAGAATTGGCAGTGGCCCCGTTGGATACTGAACGCACACGAGTATTTTGAATTCCAGACACGAGACGTTAAATAGTTATCGGAAACTTTTTGTAGTAATTTATTCTGCTTCAGGGGGCTTAGCATGAAGAGTTGTCCGTAATGTTTCGTAACGAAATAAACGTGCCGGATTTTCCGAAATTCCACGCAGATATTGAACTATGGTAGCCACGTCAATTGGAGCGAATTGAATTGGCTACCATCCGAGCCCGTACAGTACGGTACCCACGTCAAAGCTGTTCGTGCCCATGCAAGTTATCACTCGAAATTTAAGTAAATCTGATAAACGAGAGCCAGAGATCTGTGAAGATCCTTGGTAGCCGGAAGATCTACATATCATTTCTTCGTGTTATCAACGATAATACTGTCGATGAATTGTTCCAAGTGGGCATCGGCGCCAGCTTTTGCGTTGAAGTGTCTCGATTTTTTCTATCACCTTGCCCCCCTCGGTATGAGAGTTAGGCGATGCCGGACCTACATGTAATGATCGCTAACGTATTTTGACGCTAGTTTTATTGCCCTTGAGTTGCGATGGATAATGTGAAACTTTACAATTTCACATAGCTCAAGCGAAATGCGCCAAGCTGTTTCCACGCTGCTGCGGCGATGGGATCTACCCGGGTTGAGTTTTCTCGTATACGCTGGCTCGCGTGTGCGTTAACAACAGCCTCGCGCTCAGCTCTCAGCGACATATCTCCAAGAGCTGAAACCTGTTCTGATGTGAACGAGTCTGCCGTAGTTGTTATCAGTACGTCACCGCTAATGCACAACCGACTACTGCGCCAGCACTCGATGCGCGTGCGCACATTGTAGGAAGGTTCATTTCCCGGTACGGACCAATTGAAGATCTGTAGATACGTCACGAGCCGCTTGGGTTGCTCCACCCGCATCTCGCCGATGTAGTTTCCATGCGCTACCGGGTCAGTAGCCGATGCCACCCCGTTGGGAAATTGAGAGAAGATGCGCTCTTTTCCATCCAGCACCACTCGCATGCCACCCAGCTCATCTGCAACGCCCTGGGTGGAGCGCAAGTGCAGTGTGCACTCCTGCAAGTCGATGGCGACCTGGATGCGAACCATTTGTGATATGAGCTCAAACACGTTGAGCAGAGAGACGACGCATTGCGCGTCGCCGCTTTGACTGCTACTGGCGTCTCCTTCGCCAGTCTTCAGACTCTGGTCGAGGAATTTTCACACGGACGGCAGCGATGTCTTCCTCGGCCGCGTTGGCTACAGTGAGTAGCTTTGCGAGCGTGAATTTTTGTGTGTTGAGGCGGGTTTGTAATTCCTGCACTAACAGCACGAAGCACACGGACATCGTGTAAGAACGGAGCCGGTACTCGGCGGAAGAAGGTGCTCACCCATTGGCGCGTGTTTGCCGAATACAACCATTGCGAAGCCTATACAAATACGATGTTACTCCATTGAGCCGCGGTAGATTTTATCCATACTGGCGAGAACTGTCAATAATGGTTTTGTATGCGTCATACGGATGTAGTCATTGGTGTCCGTCCGTTACTGTTTATTTCCTCGTCGTTTTTGTCCTTCTCGAGGGGGACTTCAGGCCAGATTTCCATAAAAAAGACCAAAGACAAACGGAGACCCATCTACAGTATAATACCATGTCGGCGACGCCCCCGGTGCCGTCTCTTGAGGTGGCCTCCGCTTCCTTCTTCCACCTCGAATGCAGCCACGAACAGCTCTTCCACACCGAGTACAAGAGGTAGGCAGTCACAGGATTCTACCAACGCAGTGTTACGTAGGAAATCTTCCTCTTTTCATTACACCCCATAGTCACTAAAGAGCCGGCCATTACGAAGAGCCATGCTCACCTCTGCCAATACTTATGTTCCCAATGCTTGCCTTTAGGAGCAATCGCACCAAGGGACTCAAGATCCTTCGGTGAGATGTCCCATGATGTTACGTGTTTTAATTACAATAAAAGATGACTCATCCGCCTAATTCGTTGTCAAACGTGTAGGTGCTTTCCTCATTGCTGCCCCGAGCATATTGATCGCAGTTATTGCGGCACGTCACTGAGCGTGCGTGTGGAGCTGGAAAGTGGGCCACCTTACACACCAACCCCACGTACTCCTCCACTCAGCGAAATTATGGCAGTGTTTGCTCGCTTTGAGGCGGTGAGCGATGTGAGTCTTCGACCAGGAGAGTGCGTTGAAGCTATTAGGATTGCCGCGGGTACACAGTCTGAAAGGAACTTGGAGGGTCAATGGGTTGCTGGCACTCTTGACCGGCCATCCAGACTTGTGACGACAATCCGCACCCCTGGCACGGCGTCGGACGACCAGAAGCCGCTCGTGTTCCATCTAAACGGCAAACCATTTTCTCGGTGGTATTACGACTGGGAAAGTGGTGCCAACAAGGCACAACGTCTCATGAAACACGTCCTCAAGGCCTACATCGTTGAGTGTTGTGCTATTGACAGGGATGGCAACTTCACAGCATTCACGGGGCATCATGCCCACACGCAACTGTACCGCGTACTACACGTGGTGACATCACCCGAATTTACAGTAATCTCTTACCGACGTGCGCCATCCGAACAGTACCAGGCAGCCCTCATGTCAGTACGACCGATGGTTGCCCAGACATTGGCGAATGCAACATATTCACAAAACTCGTATATGTCTGACAGCAAAACTGACCACTTCCAGCCTCCAGTGACTGTGAAGACAGAACCTTCGTACAACGAAACACACAGAGACAAACGTCAGCGGACGACCGAGATGTTTGTGCCGCATTACAGCTCCACTGGGTTTTCAACCTTGCTAGATGAAAAATTGCGCTGGGAGTACACAAACTCGACCGCCGTCTCTGTATCCAGGGATATAGCTTTACTCTACTCATTCCTGCGGTGGACCCCCTTAAGTGCCTACGCAACGTTTGTTGATGAGATAGCGCACTTGGTTCGTCAAAATTTAAAAGAGTCCAGCACAGAGGAGTCGAGCGAAGTCAGCAAGGTAAATTGTTTTTCCAGATTCCTTTTCGACCAGGCCGATGCAAATAGTGGAATAAGCGGAGTCTCAATGTTTTTCGTCGGAGAGTCCACCACAACTGGTGCAAGCGGTGATCTGCCAAAAGATCTAGAGCATCTACTACGTGCACTGGCCCAAGCTTCGCAATGGTTTTATTCGGCAAACACGCGTCAATGGATGAAAACATTTTTCCTCCAGTACGCCGGCTCCGTTCTCGATAAACACGCGATGCGCGCGTGCTTCGTGCTGTTCGTGCAGGAGCTACAAAACCGTCTGGACACTCAAGTATTTGCGCGCACAGAGCTACGCACGCTAGCCAACACAGCCGGGGAAGTCATCGCTGCTGTGTACTCGTACCCGTACTTCCACTCGCGGCGCCCGCAAGTGCGCCAAATCCTAAGTGGGCAGAACTTCGCAGGTTGGAACGGATTCGTGGCTCAGATGCGAGAAACATACATCGGTTTGTCAACGCGTCCTGGTGTGCCACGATCACTGGCCAACAATCACCGCAGCTTGACATTCGATCGTGCTCACCCACCTCGAAACTACGTCGAGAGTTGCTGGAACGCTGAGTGGCTTCTAGAAACGGACGAGTCCGCGTGGAAATTCAGCGATCAGAGCATGAAGACCGGCGAAGGAGACGCCAGTAGCAGTCAAAGCGGCGACGCGCAATGCGTCGTCTCTCTGCTCAACGTGTTTGAGCTCATATCACAAATGGTTCGCATCCAGGTCGCCATCGACTTGCAGGAGTGCACACTGCACTTGCGCTCCACCCAGGGCGTTGCAGATGAGCTGGGCGGCATGCGAGTGGTGCTGGATGGAAAAGAGCGCATCTTCTCTCAATTTCCCAACGGGGTGGCATCGGCTACTGACCCGGTAGCGCATGGAAACTACATCGGCGAGATGCGGGTGGAGCAACCCAAGCGGCTCGTGACGTATCTACAGATCTTCAATTGGTCCGTACCGGGAAATGAACCTTCCTACAATGTGCGCATGCGCATCGAGTGCTGGCGCAATTGTCGGTTGTACATTAGTGGTGACGTGGTGATAACAACTGCGTCAGACTCGTTCACGACGAAGCAGGCTTCAATGTTCGGGGAGATGTCTCTGCGAGATAAGCGTGAGGCTGTGGTCAACGCACACGCGAGCCAGTGTATAGAGGGAAACTCAACCCGGGTAGATCCCATCGCCGCAACAGCATGGAAACAACTCGGCACGTTCCGCTTGAGCTATATGAATTTGTAATCAGAGCGGATACAAACTATCGAATTAAGGTTGTCAGAGTAAGGAAGCAAGCCAAGATAACGAGAATACCAGTTACGGAAGCCACTCATCCGTTAAAGTTGACGAAAGTGATGTTGCATGCTTAACAAGAGCGAGTGTTCTACGTTATCCTGACCGAGTACTCACACGTGCATGTTTCACACGATCAGTCGCAACTCAACTACAAAATACGTTAGCGGTCATTAGGTCCGGCCTCGCCTAAACTCTCAGACCGAGTGGATGAAGGGGATAGGAAAAATCGATACGGGGTAAGGCGTTAACGCTGAACTTCAACGCGAAAGCCGGCGTCGATGCCCATTTGCATCTATCTCGATAACACACTACGAAATCCAGGCATTAGATGTCGCTGTCAAATCTTCAGATATTTCTCGGGCTGTCGTCTATCAGATTGAATAACTTGCGTGTGTACGAACAGCTCTGACGTACGGTCTCTCGCGGGTGTACATGTACGTAGCCGTTTAAACCACGACAATTCAATTCGATTCAGTTGACGTGGCTATAGTTCAAATATCTGGAGGGAATCTTGTAAAGCCCATTTTGTTAGGAAACATGACGGATAACCCTTCACACTAAGCGATATTAAAACGCTGCACGCCGAAATACTTTCAATAGCCATTTGTCTGTCGTGAGGTCTCCTTCAATTCAAAATATTCGCCTTCAGTATCCAACGGGGCCGCTATCGATTTCTTGGCATCCCAGCGTTTCCACTTTATACTCTCCTAATCATCCTTCGAACCGATTCCTTCTTCGCGAAACAATTAACCGAGAACATTGTCGGCAACAGTCATACGACCTGTGCCCACATCAGCCCACACCACGCGCAACACCGCAGCAAATCGGTAAACTCGATGGTGTGTTACGCACTAATACTTTTAATGCTGGCACCACCAACAAAAAAAACAGAGGCTGTGCGTAAAATGCGTTCCTAACCTCCTTTCGCCTGGATGTTTTTTTTTCTCGATTTGGACCGGCGACTTTTTCGAACTTGCCCGACGCAGATACTCATCCAAATCCGTGTATGTCCACCTTCATCAACAAGAAGCTTGCAACAACACAAACCATACTCTGCAAAACGGTATGAATCGTCTAACAGGCACGCTCATTCGATTTGAGCTGACTGTCGCGGGTTCGACAGCAGTTCTGGCTTCGTTTGGTTACATCGTTTTCGATTGTCAATAGTTCAGCTTCGCTACACCGAAATGAAATTATATCGTGCCGTCCATCCTCTTGAATTGTAAGCAACCGCTCTCCGTGAGATTTGCGTCAGGGACGTTGAGTTCCGCAGCGCGGTAGAAAGAAATCTAGCCATGTTGCGCTTCACCAACTATATGAAAATTTCCTGAAGCTAGTTGTAAACAACCTTCATATCGCCAGAACCTTAACCAAATCCTCTTTCTCTCGAAATTCCGAGCCAAACACCTAGCGTACTGGCAAATAAACACGCGGAATACAACCACTCTACCACCCCCACACACCCCTCGCTTTTCACCGAACATCGTGCGTTTCAAACATGCCGCTGGATTACCGGAGGGTAGATGCCGTAAAAGTTAGGAACACCCAATGATATTACCAACTCTACCGTCTACACCTGCAAGGTGTAACCCGTGAATCCACATTCGAAATTTCTCTGATCCCAAATCTATTTGATGGCGCATCTCGCAGCAATTTGTGCGTATTCTTGTTCGTAATAGAAGATCGGCGCCTGGTTCATTTTTGCTCTCCCCTCCGCCTCTTTTGCTTCATTTATCCGCCAAATCTAACTCAGCACCAACGGAGGAGATGATGGATAGTATTCAGCTCTAGAATCGGCGTTAGGATTTACGTGGTCGGTTCACACAAGACGCTTGTCCAGAATACTACGACAGCCAACGTCGGCCAAGGTGCAGTCGCGCTGCACCACTCAGTCCGAGCTACGACCCCGTCGCTTATAACCTGGGTGCTGCGCGAGCTCATGATGCCAGATTAGACAAGCACGGAAATATCAGGAAGACACCAATTGTCCGGCTCACGATCACGATTCGATTGCCTCAGCAAAATTTGCAGCAGTGTTAATCGGTCTGCACAGTCTGGTCGGACGACCATAAGCTTGCCGACATAGTCGCAAATTCCATTTCAGTGTGGCCGGATCAAAGTTGAATCGCTTCGTTTCAGAATACATCGAGACCATCCATTGGTGAAAACGCCACTGCCCGTACTTGTTGGAACCTTTCAATGGAATCAAAACCGCAGCAGCAATACGCCAAAGCCACAGTGCTACACTGAAAACGGTGAGTGAAACAATATTGACCGTGTCCACCTTCAGCCCATCTCTCGTCGGATTTGTGAAGGATACAGCATCGACAGCAGATTTGTTGCCCTCTTCCTCGCGTTGTAGTTGAAGCCAGCACCGGTTACTGAGTGCAAGCCTTGTCGAGCGGGCGAGAGCTAGCTGCAGAACTTCTGATGGTTGCTAAAACGAATAATTTGTGGGCGGCCTGTTCCGGCCAAATCACGCAGAAGTAGCCTCTCATTTATCGAGCACAGTCTCCTTCACGCAATTCTCCGCGTTCAACTAGCAAAGTTACCAACGTCTGAACGCGACGCATTGCTGACGCGTCGTCGAACAGTGTCCGAACCCAATAGCATACAACAACCACAACTCAGACCCCCCAGTGGTTTAGGTCACATTCTCAATGCTCGATTTAACAGGCATTGATTGATAAGGACGAGTTGAGCTGAAGCGCTCAATCCACCACCGACCTTTGCCGCGTCCACTTATCGAGTCTCCAGTTTCGTTGTCTGACGGATCTGCACGCTCTTGAACATTTTGCTTCAGTCGTGACATCCCAAACAAGACGATTGAGTTTCTGTACTGACGCACTCCCAGTGCCTGTGATCTCCTCCCCGGTAGTTCACGATCATCTACCAGGCGTTGTATTTGTGCTGGCAATTTCGTGTCAAACAAGCAGGTGAACCTTCTTAAATTCCAGTGATGGTTAGTCTTTGCGATCACGTTAAGCCCTTGGCCATAATAACATTACGCCCGTCACATCAGCTTGGACAATATTTGGTGTCTAGCAGCGAGTCGATACCTATTTGCCAAATCTACGAAACGAGGCAAGCCACGACATGCCGAGTTGCGATGCCACGTTTCCTTGCTCGCGATGCTCTCTTTTCTTTCGTGTCGTGTGCCGTGTGTCATGGTTGACGGCACTGATAATTCCATTGCAACTGTTAGTCGAATGTAAAAGAACCCAAGCGAACTCTTGGACCAGCACTCTTTCCTTTTGATGCGGACATTTTGTCTTGCGACCAGGTAGCACACAGTGGAAAGCGATATTCTAAAAAATCAACCCGTATTTCCTACGTGTTGTAGTGAATCTCGTTCATCAGCGCTGGTAGGGACGAAGAAACGGCAGAAATATTTTCGTTGAACCACCTTCAATCGTACCATCACTTGATGATATCACAATGGACAAACCCATATCTTGAAGGCTGTATTTTCCAGTAGCTGTTGAGACCCGCAGCTCAGCTAACGTGTCGTCATAAGTAATTTGAAATTTAATCGTACTGTCCACCTCAAGCGGGAGCTTGATAGATTTGTGGTGAGCTGAGCACGATGTCGGACAGTGGATTTGTAGCCTGTTTCCTGCCAATTTAGTTGAAGCAATCGCACATATCGAGGATCGCTATTATCATACCGGCGGGGTGGTCAACTTGTACCGTAACTTCTACCACGAAGTACAAAGGACAGCGTGCAATCATTCAATACCAATTCAATCGCATATTTCCCAACTGCTTAGCACTCACTTCACTGCCGGATGTACAACGCCCCCGCTTTGTTGTCTCGGCCTTCGATTTCTCTCGTACCGACCTATTTCATAGCATAAGTCGAAAGCACTGCCACAGTTTTGGTGCACAAAAATGTATGCAGCACACAAATGTCCCGGAAGGCATTGAAGCTAGGACACGGAGCGACGGCAGTCCCCGTCTGGAGTCAAGCCGGTCCGTGATGCAGTTCCTGTACGCCCATCACTCCCATCCCACAGCAAACACAAGCTTTCATGATCCCACCTTGTCATATCGTAGCCAAGACCCATCTAGGCCAAGTTATGCAGCTATTGCTTCGCTTCTAGTCGACACCATACTCGACGAAGAGAAACTCTCAGACTGTAACGTTGGAGGTGGAGATATGCGCTTTATAATGCGCCATACCAGCCGTCTCTTTACATGTACCACCTCGACACAAACTCAGTATTCTGCGGCGTGTCCTCCCATATTATTGTTCCTCGTGACAGCCTCGAGTCACGTTATGCTCAGCCATGCCCAGTCAACACCTTCACGCCTCCGCTACGATTGATATTTGTGACGAACGACCTTGATGCTAGTCGCTCTCCTTTACCGCACCCCGAGCACTTGTCTTAACAATAATGTCAACCCCTGCTCCATTGAACCGTCGTGTGTCATCAGCCCATTACATTAAATGTTGTTCGAAGCTCACGAGTACCGGGATTTCCTTGGAAGATCCAAACACTAAATCACGAACAGGCTTTTTAAGTTTTCACCAAGTGGAAGATATCACCTGGACGGCAAGCTCGGAAGATTGGGAAGCTCACGAGCGTTAATTGCAGTTCCGTCGAGTTGTCAACTCTAGCGCAAGAGTGGAAGCAACAAGTATCACGGTGAGTCATTCCGACGAACCTACAAGAGGCCTTGGACGCCAAAATTACCTTCCGTACCTACCTTTCTGAGCTTTCTGCCGCACGAAACTTTCTAATGACGGTTGCATTAGCGTTCTCAGCAACATGCCTTTCAACGCATTGCACTTGCCAGTCAAAAGATCACTTCACATCTCTGACAAATCCAACACACACAAACCTCCAAAAGACGGCAAGAAGAACTGGTGAGCGACATAACTCCATGTAACCCCTCTACTCTTTAAGCTCAGCTCCTAGGTAGCGTCTACAGTTTGCAGGTAAATGGAGACTTCGCTGCCTGTGAGTGACTTCCCACTTTTCTTGAAATTACAAATATGTCCATAACGCCAGTGGACAAGAATAACTCCTGCGACAATCCGCGCACTCACCACTTACTGACTTCAAGGCTCACCCAAGTGGGTGTATGGCTACACTCACAGCTCATTTTCTTCCATATATCTTCCATCGAGAAGGTTCCCTGGGTAACAAAACTTAAGCGGGCGACTCGTCTTTGTGAAAGGTCGCCTGTGTGTGGTCTACGCGGACGTCCATTTCTAGCCTGTGCCGTTAGATCGTCCCCTTTTTACGCAACTTCTCCCCAATCCTGCAACCTGGAGGGACCCTCTGTCCTTCGCCTTCCTCATAAAGTGTCCGAAAGACGCCGAGAGACCCCCAGACAGACAGACACCTGGATGTTGTCACCGTCGCCGCCGCTGCGCGTGGCCTCTGGCAGCTTCTTCCGCCTCGAATGCGACCACGACCAGCTCTTCCACTCCGAATACAAGCGGTACGTGCGCTGTAATGATGAAGCGCTGTCCATATCGGCAAAAAAAAATATTTTCAAAATTATGTATTTTTCACCTAACCATATAACTTTTTTTTACTTAACTTGTCACCAACTTCAACTTGGGTTATCAGGAGCAACCGCACTAAAGGCTTGAAGATTTTACGTTGCTTCCCGCACTGCTGTCCCGAACATATTGACCGAAGTTATTGCGGATCCTCATTGAGTGTGAATATTCGACTAGCGGAACGTCCGGTTGGAACTGCCCCACCTGAACCTGCACCTAGTGATGTGTTATCAGTTTTTGCCCGTTTTGAAGCTGTCAGTGACGTGAGTCTCCGTACTGGGGAATGCGTTGAAGTGGACAAAATCCATCAAGGAGTGCAGACTGAGACCAACCTGGACGGTCAATGGATTTCAGGGGTATTAGACCGCCCATCCGGGATGGTGGCGACGATCCGAGATCCGGATTCTGGACCCAATGACGAGAAACCATTGGTGTTTCATTTAAACAGTAAAGCTTTTTCGAGATGGTATTACGACTGGGAGAGTGGTGCCAATAAGGCCCAGAGACTTATGAAACATACGTTGAAAGCTTATGTTGTGGAACGCGTTGCAGTGGATATGGACGACAATTTTACGACTATTTCAAGTCGAGAGGCGTTTACTCAGTTGTATCGAGTGCTACATGTGATGACATCTCCCGAGTTTACGGTCATTTCATACCGTCGAGCACCTCTGGACCAATTGCAAGCTGTACATGCCGCACAATTGGCCAAAGGGCTGATTCCGGAACATGTGAGGAGTGGATCGCTTGGAAGTGCGTCGCCTAGTACCTTACGGGCCATGGGTATATCAACCCAAATGCACCAGAGAGGTGTTTATCCGCCGGCACACAACGCCAGCGTGATGCCAATCGCTCGTGAACGTGGCGTTATGGGGTGGAATGCAAAAGCATCGCCGAGACGAGTGGAGGTTTATGAAGCAGACGCAAAGCGTCGACGCCGGGTTTCGTCAACAAGGGCGAACGATCAGGGATTGGTTCACCCGCTAGAAGATAAATTGTTCTGGGAGCACGCCAATGCGTCGGCTGTGGCTGTGTCCAAGAATATGGCGTTGCTTCTCGCGTTCGTCCGCTGGGCGCCAATACGACTATACGCACCATTTGTCGATGAGCTCGTTCACTTGGTAGAGGTCAAAATGGTTGATGCGTCGACGCTGAGTGAGAATAAAGCAAACAAGATGAACTGCTTCTCACGGATGCTACTCCAACACGCCCACATAGAGGAGACTTTACGTGCTACTGGAGGCTCTGCGCTCCCAATGGAGCTGAAGAGTCTGCTTAGGGTGGCTTCGCAGACCGTGTTGTGGCTTTTTTCTCGGGAGACGCGCCGTTGGGTACGCGCATTTTTGCGCCAGAACGCTGCGTGTGTGATGGACAAGAATGCATTGCGTTTATGCTTTCTTCAATTTTTACGTGAGCTCGAGAATCATCTGAACGCAGAAGTGATTGCGACCACTGCGCTTCGTAGCTTGGCCAACGTGGCTGAGGAAGTGATTGCTGCGGTGTATTCCCATGAGTGTTTCCACAACCGGCGACCACTTGTGCGGCAGATTTTGAGTGGCCAGAGCTTCACTGGATGGAACATGTTTGTCGCACAGATGCGTGATACATACATTGGTGCTACGAGTTTGTCGGTGCATTCAATGTCTATCGAAAGGAACGCCACCTTCATGACGGCTTTCCCCCCCCGTAATGTTGTTGAACGCGACTGGAATGGAGAATGGGTCTTGGAAATGGACGATGCTCAATGGGATATCAATGAAGTAAGCCCTTCTCCCCGTCGTAAGATGAACGCTGATCATAGGGTGCCAGATGTGTCGCTATTCTCGCTGGTCGAGCTTATCTCGCAAATTGTCCGATTTGAGGTAGCGATTGATATTCGCGAAAGTTCTCTTCGCGTCCGAGCACCGCAAGGTCTAGCTGGACGACTTGACTGCATGCGTCTAGTGCTAGACGGCAAGGATCGCGTGTTTCGTATGTTTCCGAATGGGATCGCTTCATGCGCTGTGGAAGGGGCTTTTGGAGACTACTTTGGTGAAATGCGTGTCGAGGGCCCAGGCCAACTGGTTTTATTCCTTGAGATCTTCAAGTGGTCACTGGAGGAAGACACTCCGTCTTACCATGTGCGCTCATGTATTGAGTGCCACAAAAATGGTCGACTGTCCATCGATGGTGACATTTTGGTGACAACAGGGCCGAGTACATTCACAACAGAAGAAATCCCTTACGTCGGAGAAATGTCGTTGCGTGCTAAGCGCAAGTCAGTTGAAAAGGCTTGCGTGAGGCGACACCATGCTGCCGGTGCATCAAGGGATATGCCGCTTGCTCCATGGAGGGAGTATGGCAAGTTTCGTTTGGGCTATCGCAAGGCTGAGTGACACCGGAATTACCAGAAGACAAGAATTGAGCACAAACGCAGGCTTGGACGCGTTTACGATGCTGGGTCGACGTTAGTTGATTAGGAAACTATTGCGTTTTAACGAAAGATGTTGTTCACATGTAAGAAGCCGTCTCTATTGTTTCGACAAGGGTCTATCACCAACTAGCATTTAGTTATCATCGCTCCGATGCTTCTTGCTCTTCTTGGACTTTTTGTCCTTGCCGGCAGGACCACTCCGAAGCGCATCCATAATCATAGCCACATCGGCACTCTTCGCAACTTCTTCCTTGATCTGTTCAGCCTCCTCCTCAGTACGGTGAGCTGCTTTGCGCTTCTTGGACTTCTTCTCTTTCTTGTGCTTCTTGTGAGTCTTTGCGCCCTCTTCAAGAACCTCGTCACCATCCACGACATCCTTGAACAGATCGGCGATCTTCTGTTGCTTCGTGTATAGCGCCTCCCACTTCTCACGGCTTTGCTTGTACTCGAACAGGTGGCACGTATTCATCACAAGCTGCGAAAAGTGGCTTCCGCTAAGTTGAGTCTCTACTGCAAGAAGTTCGTGCACAACTGCCTCCTTCTTATCCAGTGGCAGGTCCTCATAGCACTTCATCACCGAGAAAGCACCCAGACGATCCATGGCCAGCGTACCAAACTTGCCCACAAAGTGTTCGTACAGCTCCTCGCGTACCCACGCCGTGCTGGGATCCTTAGATTCCCAGATGGGCTCCACCACGCAGCGGCTGCCAGTGGAATCCTTAGCCACAGCCATGAGTTGCACCGAGTTAAACGAGAGAATACCCTTGTACAACGGCGTTAAGTACTCGCCAGCCTCGAACTGCTGCATCTGCTCGATGATCTTAGCGCCCATAACGTTCAGCTGGACCTTGGCGGATGTAGCGGATGTGGACAGCTGCACATTGAGCAGGGACGCCACGAAGTTCTTACGAACGGCTTCAGGCTTCTTACTCTCCTGTTTCGCAACTGCACTCACTAGCGCCTCGAACACCTCCTTCTGGTGAAGCTTGAACTTTACACACATTTCCACCACACGCCAGATAACACCAGGATGACCCACCGTCAACAGCGTCCACAACGAGGCCTCCAATTCCTCCAGCACTTCCAGCGCTAGAGCTTCAGTACGTACGAGCTTGATGACATTCTGTACCACATAGTTGGCTATGTTGTGCTCTGCCAGCTGCAGCATGTTTCCACGCACACAGCGTTCAAACACGCTTGTGAAAAACTTGTCGCTGGCACTCTCAAACAACGCCTCCAACAAGTGGCTGGTCACAACATCAGCTGCCAAGTCGTAGAATCCGCGCTCACACGCATCCTCGTCTTCCCACTGAAGGATATGCTTCGCAAGTTTACGCCGGCTACTCGAAGGTGCCAACTTGAGCGCCGAAGCGATCAACGGGCCGGAGTTCTGGTCGTACAGCAAATTCTGCAGCTCATGCGTCGGACATTCAATCAGTACAGCCAACAGCTCCTTAAACAGCTTCTCGAATGTGTCCGGCACATCGTACGTAACCTCCGATCCGTCCTTACCAGGCCGAGCTTCCGTGAACGTGACAACACGATGTTTACCCTTCTTGCCACGTTTCTCAGGTACCAAAGGCTTGCCAGCCAGCACTGCCAGCACCGAGCGCAGCACGTGACTGGCACTCACGTCGTTCATGAGCGTAATCCACTCATTCTCCACTTCTTTCACCATATTGATGATAACGTCGCTCATGGACGGAATGTCCTCCATCCTGTCGTCTTCGTCCTCCTTGTCCTCCTCTTCGTCCACCTCTTTGGCCACCACGACACTTGCACGAGACAGAAGGTTCTGCAGCACATGGGACGAGTAGCGATTGGTCCACAAGTGGCTCACGTAGCCTGCCATCTTATGCAGCAAGAAACGAAGCTGAGCGTCGCTCATCTTGGGCAAAAAAACTTCGAGAAATTCACCAGCGTGGCGGTCAGAAGCTGCACTTGCTGCACGTGGGGCCAACTCCTCCAGAACGTTCCATAGCAACAACTCCACGTCGTCTGCACTTGAATCCTCGCCTTGTTGCGTCAACATCTCCGTCACTTCCTTCAGGTAGGACAAAGTGTCAGACTCCAATCGACGTGGACGTAGACGTCTACATGTAGAATAATGAAAAAAGAAGGTTAGTTAAATATGGCAAAGGTATAGTATATAATGTATACGTACTCAGGTCGCTGTGGACGCGCATTCTGCGCTTCGTACTCCTCGTGCTCAGCCATGATGTCGAGCTCTGCGACGGTTGATACACAAGTGCCGTCTTCCAGCCAGCCAAGCAAAAATGAAAAATAGATGTGGTGCACATGCATGTGATGTGCACCACCCAATATATCCTTCTCCCAAAGTTAATTTCATGTGTACCACATCATGTATCCATCTTCCTCGTCCTCATCCATATTTCGTACTTATTTGAATTGCGCGCCAAACGGTCGTTACCCGCCCTCAGTAGTCAATCCGCCCTCAAGCTCTTACGTCATGGCGGAGTCTAGTAGCAGCGCGAGTCCAAGCAGCGGCAGTCCAAGCCCAAGCAGCAGCAGCAGCGCCGCCGCGTCCCCCTCCGCTCCCCCAAAGGAGGAGACGAGGGAGGACGTCGACGACGACGCGTCGATGGACGGAGGTGACTCTGTGGAGGACAACGATGAAGATGAAGAGATGGACGAAGTGTCCTCCAGTCCTGCAGAGGACACTAAAAAGACACTTTTGTCAAAAGAAGAACGCGAAGCTTTACGTAAAGAGGAGGAAATTGTCCTCCAAGAACAACGCGATCGTCAGAGTAAATCTCTTGACTTAGTGAAACAAACTTTAACTCAAGACGCGGAATGGGAGGCGAAAAGCGCCCGAGAGAAGAAAATGGCCTTCCTTATGGCCCAATCCGACGTCTTTACGTCCTTCCTTATGGGCGGCAGTAGTGCCGTAGGGAAGGAAATGTCCCGTACTAAAGCTGCTAAAGAAGCAGGTTCTAAACGCGGTAAAGGCAGTAAACAGGCAGATGCTCAAGCTCTCAAGGACATGGATGACGCGCGATACACGAGAATTACTCAACAACCGTCGATCATTAAGTTCGGCACCATGAAACCTTACCAATTGGAAGGTCTTAACTGGATGATCCGTCTTCATGACTCTGGAGTCAATGGGATCTTGGCTGATGAAATGGGACTGGGAAAAACACTGCAGAGTATCTCGTTATTGGCCTATTTGAGAGAAGCTCGAGGTATCGAAGGACCTCATATTATCATTGTACCGAAGAGTACAGTGGGGAACTGGATGAGGGAGTTGAAGAGATGGTGTCCTTCTATTAAGGCCTTCAAGTTCATGGGAAGCAAAGAGGAACGTGCTGTGCAGAGAGAGACGGTGGTTAAGCAAGACTTTGATGCTCTCGTGCTTTCCTATGAAGTGGCTATTATTGAGAAGTCGATATTGCAGAAGATTAAGTGGAGATATCTGCTCATTGATGAGGCACACAGAGTCAAGAACGAGAACTCGAAGCTCTCGAGAGTCGTGCGGGAGTTTAAGGTCGAGCACAGACTGCTGATTACAGGAACGCCGTTGCAGAACAATCTGCACGAACTTTGGGCCCTGCTGAACTTCTTGCTGCCTGATGTGTTCTCGGACGCTGAAGATTTCGACTCGTGGTTCAATGTGGACGAACAGGAGGGACAGGAAAATGTGATCAAGAAACTGCACACGATCCTGCGTCCGTTCTTGCTGCGTCGTCTGAAGGCGGACGTCGAGCATTCGCTGCCGCCCAAGATTGAGACCAAGTTGTATGTTGGTCTATCTGAGATGCAGCGCGAGTGGTACATGCGTGTGCTCCACCGTGACGCTACGCACTTAAACGCTATCGGTGGCAGTGACCGCGTGCGTCTGCTCAACATCTTGATGCAGCTGCGTAAGGTGTGCAACCACCCGTACCTGTTTGAGGGCGCTGAGCCTGGCCCGCCGTACCAGGAGGGCCCGCATCTGTGGGAGAACTGTGGTAAGATGACTCTGCTGCACAAGCTCCTGCCGAAGCTTCAGGCTCAGGGCTCGCGTGTACTGATTTTCTGTCAGATGACGTCCATGATGGACATTCTTGAGGACTACATGCGGTACTTTGGCCACGACTACTGCCGTCTGGACGGATCCACCAAGGGTGAGGACCGTGACAACATGATGGAGGAGTTTAACGAGCCCGGAAGCTCCAAGTTCTGTTTCCTCCTGAGTACGCGCGCTGGTGGTCTGGGTATTAACTTGGCCACTGCCGACATCGTTATCCTGTTCGACTCGGATTGGAACCCGCAGGTGGATCTCCAGGCTATGGATCGTGCGCATCGTATCGGTCAGACGAAGATCGTGCGTGTCTTCCGTTTCATCACGGACGGTACGGTGGAGGAGAAGATTGTGGAGCGTGCTGAGCGCAAGTTGTACCTTGATGCCGCTATTATCCAGCAAGGCCGCCTCGCGCAGCAGAACCGCAAGCTCTCCAAGGATGAGCTTATGACGATGGTGCGTTTTGGTGCCGACGAGATTTTTAATGCTCGTGGATCCATGATCACGGACGACGATATTGATGCTATTCTGGCCCGCGGTGAGGAGCGCACGGAGGTCATGAAGGGCAAGATTGCTGCTGATATGCAGCACAACCTGGCCAACTTCTCCTTGTCGGGAGACAACGGTAATGCCAGTGTTTCAAGTCTCTACGAGTTTGAGGGTGAAGTGTTTTCGAAAGACACGAACAATGGCGACATTCTGCCGTCGACATTTATTGCTCTTCCCCAGCGTGAACGAAAGTCCAACTACAATGAGGACGAGTACTACCGCCAGCAGGCCGGTTTGTCTAAGCCGAAGAAGCCGAAGAAAACTGGTTCTGACGCAGCCAAGGTGCCTGTAGTGCATGACTATCAGTTCTTCCAGCAGGAGCGCATGGTGGCGCTGCTCACTAAGAAGACACAGGTTGAGAACCGTCGAAAGGAGCTTACCCGGCTCATTAAGGAGGCCAAGGCTGACGAGGCTCGTAAGACGCGCAAGCCGAAGGGTGAAGACTCTGCGGAGAACTCTGCGGAGGAGGACGAAGGTGACGACGCTGCTCGCTCTGCTGCCCTTGAGAAGGAGCTGACCGAGACGGAGATGGAGCCTACCGATGTGAAGGAGCTTGAAGAACTCGAGAAGGAGGGTTTTGGTGATTGGACCCGGCGGGATCTCAAGCAGTTTATCACCAGTTGCGAGCGATACGGCCGTGACGATAAGACCCGTGTTTGCGACGAAGTGTCGTTGGTCCTCGGTAAGGATCCTGCGCAGGTGGAGCGATACTACGATACATTCTGGTCGCGCTACACGGAGCTAAAGGACCACGCCAAGTACATCGAGAAGATTGAGCGAGGCGAGAAGCGTCTGGAGCGCAACGAAGTGGTGAAACAAGCCCTGGCGCGCAAGTGCAGCCGGTACAGCCACCCGCTTCGTGATATGCGGTTGCACTACCCCGCTGGCTATAAGAGCAAGGGCTATATCCTAGAGGAGGATGTGTTCCTTGTTGTGATGATGAACAAATACGGCCCGTTGGAGCACTGGGGCGAGATCCGTGACGAGATCCGCAAGGCTTGGCAGTTCCGCTTCGACTGGTTCTTCAAGTCGCGTACCATCGGTGAGCTGCAGAAGCGCGGCGAGGTTCTGACTCGCATGATCGAGCGTGAGAATGACGAGCTCAAGAGCAAGAGCAGCAAGGACGAAGAAGACCTGGCCAAGAAGGCCAAGAAGAGCAGCTCGTCGAGTTCCAAGAGCAAGAGCAGTAGCAGCAGCAAGACGTCGAGCTCAAGCTCAAGCAAGAAGCGCAGCAGCTCCTCGAAGACTTCGTCGTCTTCTGCCAAGAAGCAGCGGTCCAGCTAGTACGTAGACATGCAGCGCCGTAACTCCTGTCTATTTTCACGAGTTCGTTTATCCCATCCCCAAACTTGTTCATGTCCGCGAATGTTGGTCAAATAGTTGAAGTTTGTACCCATTCATAGAGTTGTTGGCAGAGAGGTGAACTACGATGCTGTCTCGCAAGGTAAGCCGGGAGATTAGCACTAGGATCCAAGAACTCATCGAGGAAGGTGAAGATCAGGAAGAGGAGGATGAAGAAGTGCCGAGAACCCCAATAAAGCAAATCATCCCAGTGATGGACACCACAGTGACGGTAGTTCAGCCGGTGAACATTCGCCAACCGCAACACTTGATCAGACGATCATCTAGCGCTGTAGAACGCATCACTATGCCAACACCACAAGAAGAGAAAAAAAATGGAGGAGACAAGGCATTACGGCCGAGATTTTTACAGGAGCGGTCAGCGACTTTAGTCCACATTACGCCTCAAGTGATACATCCTTCACGTGTACCTAGATCAAAAGCTAGTGCTTTTCTGCTGGGTGTCGTGGCCAAGTCAAAAGTACCTGAAAGCAGACATTCGTCGCTGGAGCCTCTGCATCCCAATGTTTCCAATTCACTCCACTACGTCAACAAAGGAGTCGAACGAGGAATGCCGCTACGAATGGCTGGACGAAAAAGTCATCGGGTTGGCCGTCAAGTTTCGATTGGATCATCGTCAGACTTGCTGGAGAACGAAATAGCTGAAGGAACGAGGAACCGCCGTGTCAGTGCAAGCGAAGAGCACATGGCTGCAATTGTCCGAGCTCTGCAAGCGAGCAAACAGCAAATGCACCAACAACTGGACATCCTTCATAGTATTTTGCGGTTTATCAACGCTAACGAAAGAGACGACGAAGGAAAGAGACTAATTCTCAAGGAAATGGTAGATGTGGGTATGATCCCTGAACTTGCAGGTACTATGCGAGAATTTCGCTTTCATACAGGCGTACAGGTGCGTTGAAACACTGTTTTTCGCTTGGAAGTTGAAATCTAGCTGATTGTACCTGTACCTTACAATACAGGTAGCAGTACTGAGTATTTTGTCCGCTCTAGCCGAGGAATCGCCTGTGTACGCGTACATGATGAGCGAGGTAAGCAATGATTCTGCTTGTGTTGATTTCTACTAACGTTACTTACTGACAGACGCTGGTTTTGCCATCTTAGTTTAATCTCGAGAAGTTACTCCAGAAAACTGCTGTAGTTCATGCTAGTCAAGATCGACTCATGATGTTGGCGTCGAACCTTGTTCACGCAATTGAAGACTCCAAGCGCACTGTAGATATTCCAGCATATCAAGCAGAGAAAGCGGCGAAAATACGTCGACAATCCGCTACATACATGGACATGCTGGTGGCTGCAATTACAGCGAAGCCGCGGTCACCACAGTCATCCTCATCGTCAAGTGTAAAATCTTCGTCGAGTCGACATGAAGTAACCCGAAACCGGGCATTAATCGGTAGTGCGTCTTCTTCTGAGAAGAGCGGGCGGCAATTTGTACTCGATGTGGCTCCACCTGCACTGAGTGTAAATTACCGTTTGTTATTCTCACAGAAATCGAAGAGATCTGAAGTTTTGCCACTACCAACAGCGGAGAACGACAGCAAGGACCCGATATTTGCTGGTGATCAAACAGAAAAACGAAATCGACCCTCATCAAGTCCGTCATTACCACTTGATTTGACGTCCAGGTCACTCGCTACAGCAATTTATTCTGGTGGATCAATTTTTGTGGAACCATCGCCACTTTCGAAGCGGTTGCCATTTCGAGGAAGCTTCAGTGCTGGAGGTGTTCGCAGAAAACTCAGTGTCCCGAGAAAAATTCAACGTGCTCAAACGGACAGGTTACCTCCGACTCTTGTTTCAATTAGTTCGAGGTGTGCTCAACCACCATTGATACCTGAAAAATTGTCCATTAAGTCTTCAAATGCTCCCGTGATCAAAGATATTGTGAACTCCACCGATAAAAACGATATTTCGGAGGACGCAAGTTCACAGGAGGAAGATAAACAAGTGGAAAAAGAGCAAGACGAAGAAGAATCGTATGAAGACGACTTCGAGTTTGATGGCGAAAAGAAAATGCCTGATCGCCAAGACAGCCAAGTTGGATCTGACGGCGAGTTGCTGGATATTCTTCATGAGAGAGATGAAAGCAGTTCATTTTTGGTAACCTCAACAGCAACAGAAGCCGAAGCAGCTACAACTATACAGCGATGTATTCAGGGCGTGCTGGTTCGTCGTAAGTACGTCAAAAGTTCCTCAAGCAAAATTCCAGAGCAACCGCGGAGGACCAACAATGACAAAAGTGGACGACGAGGGCCCAAAAGAGAAGGAAGCAAAGGGAAGCGCATACCGCTTTCAGCCCGTTCTCACCGACAACTTCAAAATCAAGGTAGTAGCGGGCGTAAGAGCTTTCGAAGCGAAAAAGACCGCCGTTCTATAACGACAACACTTCGAACATCGGACATACAATCGGGTGCCAAGTCAAAGGTTCCAGCTCAAGGAAATATTGGCGTTCGGCGACGAAGTCAGGAAACAAATAATCGCGATTTCAGTCTTAACAGATCGTCGCAGCTAGAAACATTCTCACTGTCAAAGCAAGACTTCAACGCGAGTACCATCAAGGTCGAACCCGAGCACAAAAGTGAGGATACTGAAGTTGTGACGGAGCCTCCCGATCCCGAAAATTTGAAACAGATCCAGACTTTGTACGCTGAAGGTTTGCAACATCACAAAGAGAACCATCTCGGCCTTGCAATTGAGCTCTACGAAACAGCGTTAGCCATTCCTGGCGGACAAGATTTTGCCTCGCTTCACGTAAATCTCGGATCGGCATTGATGGCACAAAACAAATTTTCTGAAGCGCTCGTTTCATTTGAGAACGCTAAACGTATCCAACCAAACAACGTTAAGGCGATCTACAATTATTCCCTGGTATTGCTGCACATGGACCGACCACAAGAAGCGCAACGACTGGTACGTTTTAGCCTTTCTCGGAAAACTGTCACCAAATATCTGTAGAGTCTGGAGTTTGACCATCCTGTGTATTGTGTAGTTACGCCGCATTTTAGAGCTTGATCCGACCCACCAGAAAGCCACCATCGCTTTATCTCACCTTCAATCTCCAACAATTCACTGAAAACTCAATGTGAAGAATACGGAATTCACGCGACGAACGGTATATTCTTACATGCATCCGGACAAGAGGAGCGAAGCAACGCACTAGTAACTTCATCCCCTTCTTCCGGGTTTCATTAAAGTGCCAAACAGACGTGAGTCAACTAAGCCTATACTACTTCCAATGTTCGTCGGGAGTGCTCATCAGGGCTGTCACTGCTCTCCGTGCTGCTGGCATATTCCTCCTCCTGCAGCTTCTGTGGAGTAGACACGCGGAAGACGAACGACTGTGCCACGATATCATGTTGACGCGGGGAGCTGAGACTGATGGGCATAGCGATCGAGTATTTGACAAAATTGCCAAACTTCTCGTGCTTTGAGACCAGGTAGATACCGACTGCCACCAAGATAATGGCAGCAGGGAACATGATCCACTGTGTCTTGGTGAAGTTGTGCGCCTGCTGGAAGAAGACGACACCACTAATGTTACTCATAGTGATCCAGAAGCCTTGAAACACAGGATACGACGACATGGTGTCTCCGCACATTGTCGCCAAATTCAGTGTGTGGGTCTGAGTCAGCAACGTGCCAGCCATACCCGCACACAGTACGTAAGTTCCAAAGTACTGAAATTGGTTATCTCCCGAGACAGTGGACGAAATCAGTTCCACGACACATTTGGCTAGAAGCACCGACTGTCCTCCAATAGTTCCGGATATCGCCGCCCAGTATAGCGGCAATTTGGGGTCAATAATGAGTGTGTGTTTCTCAATCTCACTCTCGTCGTATTTGCCAATCTTGAGACTCGACAGTTCAATTTCCTCCAAATGGTCATCTTCTTCTCCTGGGAGTCTTTTCCCCATCGGAGAAAGTGACAAATGGTCTCCAAAAATGGGACTAGGAAATGGCGACATCATTGCTCCTTTGTGCTTGTTTTCTTCAAGTGCTGGGGATTCCTCCGAGTTCTTCTGTTCCTTGTTCTTCTTGGCTGCAAGTTCTCGTTTCTTCTCCTGCACATCGTCCACTCTAGCATCATCTTTATCCGTACTAGCCACACGTAACGCAGGCGCTTTAGAGCGACGTGCACGCATGTATAGCGTCATACAGAACGCAGTAGTGATGAGTGCGTAGAGGATAAAAGGCGCCGCTTCCATCAATTCATAGATCTGATCCATCTGATAATGTCCTTCATCTTCTTCACTTGCAGCAGCGAGCACCACAACCCCAAGAGACACAAAGGCAACACCTATAATGTCAGTTAGGTACAAACTTTGCTTGAGCCAGAAGTGCGACATGAGGCAGTTGCCCAAAATTGTGGAACCTCCACCCAATGAAGCCACGAGAGTCTGAGGGGCAAAACCCAAAGCCAGGAAGTCACCGAGTGAAGCGCCCACTACACAGATCATACCGACCCACCAGATCGGACGCATAGTGTATGGACGTTGAACAGCACGTAGTTCCTCCTTGTCATGACTGTATTTCTGTAGGTTGACACCGAAGATGGACAGGAAGGAGGAGATGATGGCGATGCCGCCGCCGATGAAGTCGCTCTTCATGGTTTTGAGGAGGTTGCGAGACTGGTGTAAGCGGACTGGGCGCTTGAGTGCCGGACGGCGCTTTCTCGACTACTGTGTGGTTGTATGCGGCGACTGACTGACTCGAAGGGACGAGCATGTGGCAAGAGTACGTGATTTGACACCGACGTTGTGAGGGCGGAAAAACGGGTCACTTTGATTGAGCAACTGATGAGAATGAAGTGGAAGAAAGACTCTGAAGTAGCAACTGATGGATGGGCTTTGTGCCCTGATCCCAAGGCATCAGTTGCATGTGGCATAGAATCCAGCCGCCAGGTTCAACCGCCGTTATGATGGCTCCAGCACGACGTGAAAGTTTGGCATTTGTGGATGCTGACGTTGCTCGGCATAGACGGCAGTTGTTATGGCTCCAACGTCTGAGGTGTCCTCACTGTCACGAGGACGACAGGACGACGATATTTTGTTTGTTGTAACACTTTCACATCAAGCGCCAGTATCCTCCCCTCCCCTATGATTCATTGACGAAAACTATTGGTGATATCGCGAGCAGCCAGAAATCTGGACCAGCTCACCACGCCAGTTCCGGGCTCTTGGCCGGATTCACGCCAGCTGCGCTGCGTTGTGTGGCAGCAGTCGTACCAAGCACCGCATCGCATTGACCAATCAAAGGCGTCCACCGCATCCCGCCGCGTGGCAATTGGTTGAAAGTGCATCAAATTGATGTGGACCACCCGGAATAGGCCTAAACAAATAAGGACGCATCCATAAGATTGCCATCATAATGGCAGCAGATCCACAGTGGATGCATGCATCACCTTCCTAATCGGCTGGAAGCGGCTTTGTTCTTAGGAGTAGTAGCGTGGATTTCCACGCTGGAAGTTGCAGGACCGAAGACGGTTATATCGTTAGCGATTCCCCATGGAAAGGCGACCAGAAAGGTTATGGCGACGCGTTGCGACAGGTGGGTTCACCCCAGCGATTGCGCTCCGTTCAAGGGCCTGAAGGGAGCAGTGCGCCATCAATTACTTCATGCGTCTCGGCTGCAATTGTTGGAGGTTAATCGACGCATCGCTCGCTCGCCTGGATGTTTCTTTCGGTGCGGACGACGACAAGATAGAGGACGTGCACCGGCTCAGGGTATGAATCTTTGAAGGAAACAGAGCGTTAAACCACTTTGGGAGGTCTGCAAGGCTGCAAGGCAATGTTCGGCGAGGAAGTTGGCTGAAATTGGAGGCGGACATGCATCAGCTAAGGCAGGAGCTACCTAGAAGGTGCAAGTCAGCACGCCACTCGATTCATGGCCCGTGAAGGTGTATTTTGCGTTGAAAAAGCTGGGCGAGTGCTTCGGAATCAACGTCACTGGTAAAACCACCACGATGAAAATGCTCACGGGTGACATCGTGCCTACGTCTGGTAACGCAACGCTGAGTGGCTACGACATTTTGACGCAACAAGTGGAGGTTCGTCAACAGATCGGCTACTATCCGCACTTCGATGCATTGATCAATCTACTGACGAGCATCTGGAGTTGTTTGCCAAAATCAAGGGCGTTCCGAACTCCGACTTGGACTTCGTGGTGCAAGAGAAGATGGCAGCAGCTGAATCTGACGGCGTTCGAAGACAAACTCGCTGGCAGTTTGAGTGGTGGCAACAAGCGTAAGTTGTCGGTGGCTATTGCGATGATCGGGTCACCCAAGATCCTGTTCCTCGACGAGCCGTCTACAGGCATGGACCCGGTTTCCAGGCAGTTTATGTGGGACGTCATCTCGGAGATTTCGACGTACAACAAGGAGTCGAAGGTAGTGCTAACCACACACAGAATGGAGGAGTGTGAGCCTCACACTGTGAGGCGCTGTGCACTCGAGTCGGTATCGTGGTCGGTGGTGAACTCAAATGTCTCGGCAGCGTGCAGCACTTGAAGAATCGTTTCGGTGTCGGTCTCATGTTCGACGCCAAACTGCAGGCACCAACCGCAGCGACCGTGACAGGACTTGCCCTCCGCCATTTTGACTTGAAGAGAAGACCTCGCTGAGACCTGTCAATGCTTCGGTAACGCGTCGTGGGAGCAGAAGATCGTCAACACGCACCCCACAGGACACGCCATCGCCAACCTCGCCAAACGTGACAGATACGTGCCAGCGAGCTGCTTCGTAGCGGTGTTCTTGCAGCAGAGTTTTAGGTCAGTTGAGCTTCTGGACCTGCGTATGTCGAACATGCTCGTGGAGAACGCCTTGCCCATTCGCAAGTACGTCTCCCGGACTACTTTGGACGCATTCGCTCTACACCGTTGTTAATACAGGGATGGCAGGGCTCGAGGGGTAAGTGTAGGTGATCTGCAGATTGTGTATGGATGGCAGCAGCCAAGATCAATGCATTTAGTTGTCACCCAACTTATTCGGTATCAGCAGGACTCGGTGGAGCTGTCATCGCTTCAGTTGGGATTGCTCAGACTCCACAATTCTCTGATCTCTCCAGGCATCGTGCTCGGGATATTCCACCTATCTGCTGCTACGTACATTTGCTGGCTACACAATCGTAGGGCGGCAAGATACTCCATCGTTTTGTCCACAGTCAGGCGGGTCAACTGCAGCTGCAATGCAAGCAGTCTCTCACCCAGTGCTGATACGGTTTTTGCACCATGAGCGCAGGTAATTAATCCAAAAGGTAGCAGATCGGTTGCAATGTCCACGTTAGCAATTCCAGATCGAGGAATCCTCAGCAGATATTGCTCATGGATCAGGGATGACTTCCACGACAAAACGCACGCCACAATCTCAAATAGTGCACGCCGTTTGAAGATGTCCGAGAGAACTGAAGAGTCAAGTGACGACATGCCTCGACTGAATGCATCGAGCACGTCTAGGAGCGAGGAAACGGTTTCCCCAGGTCTTGTGTGCTGGGCAATGAGCGCACCGATTTCGGCGATCAGCGGCTGCAAATGCGTATCAACGAGTTTGGCTTCCGTCCATTCTTCAAAGTCATGACGCAAAATCCACTGGAATGCCAGAGATGCCTCGCGCTTCGTGATGGTTAGAACGTTGAGCTTTGCTAGTTCTACGACGAAAATGCCGTTTCTCCACCAGCTCCACGTAGACGAACTTGAGATCGTCGGCATCAGGAACGTGTCAGCAGATCCACGTTCACCATAGTCTACCTTTGATAGAACACGAGAAGCGAACTGTTTCACAAAGCCTGAGGCATGCAGCCCGAATGATAGCTCCACAACCATTTTTTTGAGAATAACCTCGTTCACCATTTCCAATGAACTTTCAGAAATACGGCCTGTTGACTTCGCCAAGATGTCGTGTAGCATAGCAGTCCAGTTGTCGAAGAGAAGGACACTGCTACTACTAGCTGTGTCACGACGCCAAATATCCTCGAGAATATAGAAGGTAGTTGTTAGCATAGACCGCAACACATCAGGTGGAACGCGAGTAGCTGCCTGCGAAATCCACGTAATGAGCTCAGCTTGAAGAGCTGCGTCGGCGTTCCCAAACCATCTGCCAGAGAGAAACTCGCCCGCCAAAAGCTCGTCGCAGCTTCCTTGTGTAGCAGCAAATTGAACACAAGCGACGCTTGCATCAACCGAACAGAACCGCAACATCACGCGATGAGTTAATGACGCATAGTCCAACAATGGAAGCACAGATCCCGTCGATGTCAAGCAGCCCAGCAAAGACACCGCAATGCGAGTTTCAGGGATGGTTTCACTGGTGGGCGAGTCAGTACTATCACTGGATGGACTCGTTTGCCGCAGCCATTCAAGTGTCTTCGCCAACAAACTATTAGCTGGAAGAGTGCGAACCTCAATATTAAACGATTTCTTTTTGTGGGAAACGTAAAACCCGTCCGCCGCACGAGCAATAGCGCCAAGCACAGCACTTGAAAGGCCACAGTCACGCTCAGACTCTGCTCGAGCAGATTCCATAAGCACTGTAATAATCTCGGAATCAAGCGTAAGTTCCACATCTCCATCCACGTTCAGGTTTGCCAGGGCATATGACCCAGATATGCCAAAACCCAAATAGAAGAAGTTTGCGATACCCGATAACATCAGCAAGCGTACAACACCACTATCACCTTCAAGTGTCTTTTGAATCTGCTCAACGGACAACTTGGTTTGGTTTTTGGTAGTGCTAGGGAAGCCTCCAAAAGAATCCATACGACACAACACGTATGCCGCCGACATCATCAAAAAGCCACTGTCAAGACTGTCAGCGCCAGAGTCAGCAGCACGTTGGATACAAGTACCAACAAACTTCTCCAGGATCGACGAGTGTGCAACGTTGAAGTGTACACACTGAAGTAACACTGGCCCCAGCGCGACAGCTGTAACACTAGCAGACTCACTAGCTTCCCACACACCCGCAAGAACTCCTCGCACATTCATAAGCCAATCCAAGCGTTTAATACTCGAGAACCCACAAGCTAACCGCGCGAGCCCCATCAATGATGTCCATCGCAACAACATGCCGCCAAGTGACGAGGTTTGCTCGAAGTCACCTGAAACGTTTTCAATCGAAGTGCTTCCATCCGTCGACTTGTACAGAGGGAAAACCACGTCTCCATGTGATGAAGAAGACTTCGTTTGCCGTTTCACTTGATCACTATGCAGGAACACCAACAGAACGCGTTCAGCGATCGGTTTTACTCGTTGCTGTCTCCATTGAGTCACTTCAAATGTTTCCAGCTCTTCCGCGTTCGAATAGAGAGCAGCAATGTGGCTCAATCCCAATAGAGCACAGGCGACCAGCAGGTCATTCGACGCGCTAAGATATATCTCCGTACACATTTTCTCGATCTTCTCGAGTTGAATGCAGAAGCCGCTGCAGTCTTCACTAGAGTCAACCTTTCGTCGACCAAACGCGAGCTGAAGTGCCATTAAGGCACCAACAGAAGAAATGCAAGCGTCACCGTCGTCAGCCGAAAACACACGAGCTTGCTCAATCGACAATGTTAGTAAGCGCAATAACTTTTCGACCGTCTCTTCATACTTCACGCGCAGTTGGGGATTCTGCCAATGTCTCGATTCACACAATTGCCCCACCAACGCACCAGCAGCCAATGCGCCGCCGACCTTGTTTGAGGTATCGTGCAATAGTGAGTCAAGCAAGCCAGCAACACCCTCCGAGAACACACGGAAGGCAACGTCGGCGTCATCGACACCCACGGGAGTTTTGAGCTCCGCCAATTCGTCCAGTGAAGACATGTATGTTGACATAATCCCTCTCCACCCCTCCATCAATGCTTGCGTACGTAAGAAAACCCTGATATTACCATCAGCATCTGCCGAAGTGCTCGTTGACGCCCACGGAAGTTCCATAGATTGAAGTACAGCTGTGACTGTTTCCACAAGCTCGTCCACATTTTGAGTAGCAAGGCGTACCAATTTGTCTTTCCGCTTGACATTTTTCGCATCAATCACCGCCTTTGGTTGATAGACCAACAGAAACCCACTCAAGTCCGTCGTAGCCGACGTTGTAGGGAACATGGACTGTACCTCTGTTCTTGACGGAAGCAGCGCTTTCATCTCCTTAGTTGCAGTAGCTGAAACAACCGTAATCGATGCCGTTTGTTGGGAAGTTTGCTGCGGTTGCCGCTGACCTCCGGACGCTGCAGACGCCATCCGTTGTCCTCGTCCAACGCCTGCAGTGAGCTTTATACTCTCGTGCTCGATAACCCTCGCCATCAACTGTTCGATCTCAGCGCGAACGTCAGGATCATGCTCGTTTTGAAGGCGCTGCATTAAATCATCGAGTTGCTCCTCGACTTCCACCTCCGTCACTTGGTCTTCATCATCACTCTCCTGTCCCGCATTATCATCATCCGGCATGCATAGCGTCAACATATCCAGCGGGAATTTGCACATCGCCGCATAAGCCGATTTTCGCACATTTGGATGTTCGCTGTCTGCAAACTCCCAGGCCTGGTTAAGCAGCTTGGTTGCATGCTTTTCATTTGCTGTGCTTTCAGCACCACCAAATGCGTAAAAACAGCATAAACGCTCCTGGAAAAGTGGCTTGTCCGCACAAATCACCTTGTTCTTACGCATCTTCTGAGCAATGATCTTGAACGCAACGTAAAAGTCCAAGCAGTCACCACCACACAAGGAAGTGATGGCATCCATGGCCATCGAAACCACTGATTCCAGTTCGTCTTCGAGAAATCCTTGAATGGATGAAATGAATTGCACGCCCAGCTCTGGATCCTTCTCGCACAGTGTTTTAATCGTAGCCATTCTAACAACGTGACGCTCTAAATCTTCGTCAGGAGAAGTTGATTCAAGCAGCAGAGCCTCCAGTCGCGGGAACACACGAGACTCATTTCGCCAAACTTGATACATGAGTGTGAGCGCCATAGGACGCATCTTTGCCGTGCCATTCATGCTGTCAATTAGACGAAGCACAATCCGCATAGTGTCAGTTGTTGTAGCCGCGAGTCCTGCCAAGGAATATAAGCACGAAGCCATCCACTCGCCAAAGCGGCGTGCTGATGCTGGCTTGGCATCTGCCGGAGGGTGCTGGGAAACAAGGAAAACCAAGCTTGCCACGAGCGCTTTCGTAGTATCGGCACCCCAACATTTGGGGCTGATGTTCACTTGACGCTCCAAACACTTCGCAGCGCAATCACCAACAGAAGATCGCCCATCCAATAGCAGTGCCACCAAAAGCAACGCAAACCATTTGTCCGTAGAGTTGTTAGCCGCAAAAGTTGCATCATCCTCGGACGGGAACAATGAAGTTAACCAGCGCTGACATCCTTCTTCATCACCAATCAGTTGCACAGCCGAACGCGCATGAGTTGAAGTTTCTGTCGGACGTGTCTCTCTCTCAAATTCCTGCTGAAGATGGAATTTGCTCACCGACTTGATCGTAGTCATCCACTGAAGCAGTTTAGACACAGTTTTCCCATGCACCGATAGCATCGATGACAAAGGCAACAGCAGAATCTCCACGTAGACGCTGCGCTCACCCATCTGACCAGAAGAAGCCTCTAATCCGAATTCTAGTGTACTCCTTAGCACATCCAGTATCAACCGCTGCTCCAACGGCGTTACGCACTTGTCCACCAGGAAGTACGCAGCCGAAGTTAGAAACACCGAGCTCCAGAATGCATCGGGCACACATCTAGCCAGCTGTCCCAGCGATTGCAACAAGGGCACAACTCCCGCGTCTCTTCCGATTAATATCTGTGTCGACTCCAGCACGCAGCGAGCCGTACGTGCTGCCAACACCACCTGTTCCTTAGTTTGGACCATATAATTGCTCAACATGTCCACCACCAGCGACACGTGGACCACATAAGTAGCTTGGGAGAGCTGTGTGTGTGGAACGAGCTCCAGTGCCTCCACCAGGATGCGAGCCACAGTTGTCCGTACAGGTAAATTGTGCTCCGATTGGCCATCAAAGTGCCAGGCGATGGGAGTCATCACGTTTAGCACGGCAATCTTGTGTCCTTCTGTCTGCAAATTGTCCATGAGGACAGTTTTGAAGACAGGTGATATTATTTCAAGTGTCTTCTGGACACTATTTTGGTCCACAAATGAATTGAAAATGGGTCCATCAGCAGCTGTGAGAGCTGCAAAATAGCCTGATAACACGCCGATGTTGGCGTTGAAGACCTTGAGCAGCACTTGACGCAAAGTGGACACTTCCAGTGTCTCTATCAGGTGGACACTCACCTGAAGCAGCGCGAAACCCATGAACTCAGCCTTACTCGTAGGCTCGGTGCAGATGGCGGCAGTTTGTTGCAGTTTCTCATACAAAATTCCAGTCAACCCAGCAGAGTGATGGTCTTTTGCGCATTTTTGCAATCCTGTGGCAATAGTGACAGTATACATCATGCATACACTATCAGCAGAGGAATGAGTGTATACATGTAGAATAGAGATATTACACGCACCAAAGACGAGATTCTGCGCCTCCACCAGATCGGGAGTCGAGATGAGGCGGTCGACGGCCTTCTCCATGGCAACGGAAGCCGCGGCAGCCGTCGCGGCCTGCCGCAGAGCTTTCAGTAGCTCAGCCACCGTCGGCGCCATGTTTGTATCCAAATTAAAATGATGATGTGGTGCACACGAAAATCAAATTGGGTGTTTTTCATTGGTTAAAATGGAAGTTGAAGTTGACCATCACTCCTCGTTGCACTTGATACTTACCGGTAGTATCGTTTTTCTGAAGTAACGCTACCGTAGTCGAATAGGCTAGCGCCTAGCGAAATGAGCCAGAGGAAGAACCGAGGTCCTCATACGTGCACGGGTTGCCGTTAGCGCAACTCGAAGCGCAGCATGAGTCGAAGTCGGCGCCAACACTCACTTCATACTGCTGGCAGCAGCTGCTGATATAGCTGTTCTGGGCCGAATTCTGGGCTCCACAGGCTGGCTAGCAAAGCTTCGGCGTCTGGGCGCTGGTAGTGGCGGCCATGACGGCGAAGATAGCGGCGATGCAGATCTTGGAGTTCATCGTTGGTGATTGGTAGGCGAGGCGAATGGGTGTTTCTTGTCAAAATGGAGACTGAGGCACTCGCGGCGTTTTCCAGGCCCAGTGACAAATGTTTACGAACCTAACGTTATATGGATAGATTCGTGTCAACAAACGTCAAAAGATGCTTACGAACCTGATTACGTTTTATGATTTTAGGACACCGTAGCAAAGATTAGCGTCTCCTCTCCCCATGGTTGAGATTCTCAACCTGGGGGAGCGATGACCTCGCCAAAGAAATATCGCCAAAAACAAGCTCAAAATAAAATATTTTGGGGATGCCTAAGATGGCGCTTCATTTGCGCATGAATTTGACTACGTATCACAGCACGTGGCGTACATGTACAAGTACCAACTTTTCTATCCTGGTAGTGTTACGGATACGTACTACGTACTAAGCCGCGGAAAACCCTGGATTTTATCGTAAGGTTTGGATAATCTACATGAATTAAAATATTAAAATAAGCTTACATGTAGATTAACCGTGCCTTACGATAAAATCCAGGGTTTTCGGTTGAAATTAAAATACGGGAGAAGGGTGTCAAACTATACAGATTTGTGGGCCGAAACATACAAACACGGGGTCTGACTATAATAGCTGGTGTACCGCCATACAAACTTGGTGAAAGTGGAGTAGACTATATTAGGGGGTTCAAAATATAACCGCCAACCAACACAACTACAACATCCTCCAGATGCTATACAAAGTTGGTCGCCTGCGGAGTAGACTATATCCCCTCTTAGCCCGACCGTAGGACAAACAAAAGGACCAAAAGTCTGCTGCCTTCTCAGGAAGCAAGTTTGGATAAATGCGAACTTTCTCAGACAGAAAAACAAAGGTCTATCTTAGATCTTTCAAGTGTGACACCGATTTGGTGTCCATCATTGTCCATGAGGACACAATGGCAACTTCAAATTTGTCTAATAACAAATCACTAGGCCATTTTTGTCCTATCCGCAGGACAAAAATGAACGTTTGACTTGCGTTGAGTATTGGATTTCTACCGTTCGCTATTTTTAGAAGGTGGTAGCAGCAAATGTTTTGTCATAACACATACCTTGCGACTTTCGGAGGCAAAACCGCTCCATACAAATTACAAGTAATTTCGTCCTATCGCTCGGTCCGCTAGGACAAAACGCGCTGTGTATGCCACATCAAATATCATTTTTGTCCTATCTCGTAGGACAAATCTAAGGGGGGGGTTAACAACGAACGATTGAGTAACCATTGCTCGACAACATTGAACGTGCCAACAGGAGACTAATTTAACGTTTTATCGTCTCCAAATTCAGAAAAAGTTGTTCACACTGCAGCTCGCATTTGGAAAGTGCTCGGTAATTTGGAAGATTTGGCACTGCACAACTCAGGACAAGTGGGTGGCAAGAGTGAATAGTTGCGCCCATTCACGAGGGGCCGTACCATGTGCCGCAGTGCACAAACCTCGCGTTACTGAGGCTATGAAAACATTTTTTTGCGGAACCAGATGATATTGGAGTTCCGCCTCGGGCCGTGCTAGCCAACGTCAAGAAGCAGTCGCATATTCAGGTATCAAAGGGTGGATGGCCTGAGATCTCACAAATTCAGAACGCTTTGAATATAACAATCGAAGAGATCAAGGAACTAAGAACACAATAAAAGCAATTCACGATCTGGCGCGAGACAGATATTACCAATCTAGTACTTCCTCTGTCCCGAAATATAAGGCCACCCCGATAGATAAGCTTTGTCCCGAAATATAAGGCCGGGTGTCAAGTTAAGTTCGAATTGAAGATCAGTTACCAGCAAATACCGAACTTAGTGAGGCCTTAGCGCTATCGTGAATAGTACTGTCACAAGGAAGATGCAGCGGAAGCAAACCATGCTTACTGGTCTTCATCATCGCGGACTTGTTCTTGTGCGGGATCTGGTAGCTGTTATTACCGCCCACCTTTAACGAGGCCTCAAAAACTGACTGCAGTGTCATGAATACGCGGTCAATCTTATCATAGGGCAGCTCTTTAAATGCACTGTCGACGTTGTCGACGAGCTCCTCAATGGTGCGAGAATTCTTGCGATGTTGCAGAGTTTGCAGCGATGCAAAGAAGCCCAAGTCAAGCGCATTGTAGTCTGGGGAATTGGCTGGCTGAACCGTTAGGGCCATATCCCAACCATCCGCAGTACACGCAGCCGCAACCGCGTCGTCGGTGAGCAAGACATGAGGCTTGGCGTTGTCTTGCTGAATGCGGACACGCCTTCCCAAAGGCTACAAGCGCTTGGTCTCTGGGATCGCAGAGCTAACCAAACAGGCACGGTAAATTTCACGGTCAACCGTGTATGGCTTGAGTTCCAACGTACCAGCCTCTCTATTCTTGTTCTTGTGCTGCGCTGGCTTGTACACAACGAACGGCCACGTGCCGATTTTGCAGTCCCAAACCTCTGGCTTGTCCGCAACCCACCGAGGACGTGCAATCGCGACGAGAAACATCACCTTGATCATGAAGTTCTTGTTCTGGACCGTGACGTGCGGAGCCGGCTCGTCCGGCGCGAGGTAATAGTGGGTGTGGTCTTTCTGAAAACCACTTTCCATCCACATGAACATAATCTAACAGCGAATCAAACTTGTATCCACCATCAGGCGACGTCTTCACAAATTCAAGCGCAAACTGGATCTGTGCGACGCGCTGTCCGTCCGTGAGGCGAGGCTTTACTCGAGCGTGATGGCTGCGGAAACGCCCAAACTGTAGGTACGTGAGCAACGACTTTTCGGTATACCCACTTGTTCCGCTAAAGTACGAATATTGGTCCGCAGATGTAGAGGGGTAAGTGCGATCTTCTCAGCCAGCTCTCTCGGGAATTCTTCTGCTACGCGAGACTTCCTGCCACTGCATCCCTTACTGCCGCTCTCTACTGCACACAACTTGCCGTCCTTCACCGCATCACGTGCCTTCTGCCTCAGTCGCCGAATTGAACGCTCCGAGCACTCCAATAAGATAGCAACACGGTTATACTCCTTGGGTGGGAGCTTCATGTTAGTCGCCACCGCGGACATGAGAGAGAGGGCATACTCCCGTTCCTTTGGCGTCAGGTTTTTGCGCTTGGAGTGGTCGGATGGTGGCTGAGAAGCCATTGATGAGGCTCAAAAGGCAAAATGACATCATCAGGCAGGCGTATCTTGGTCTGTACTGGTCCGATTGCCGCGAATCAAGTTGCTACGTGTTCAGCGCGAATTGGTCAATTTTAATATCCAATCAAATCGTTTAGAAACACTGTGTCAGAGTTGTGGTGGAGCGAGTCCTCCAAAAACCGTTCTTGGCTCTTGCAGTGTCTTCTCCTACCCACAAACACAACACCTCGTCACTGATGAGTAGGCGTCACGTAATCTCCCAGAACTTGACTAACGTAATTCCAGGGACGGTAGTTGCAGTCGTTATCGCAGGGGACGATCACGTCACCCTAAGGTCTTGTTGTCGTTGTTGACGGACGCGGGGATGAGCGTCTCACGCCGTCGGTTGTCTTCTTCCTCTCGTTCTCCCGGTCTCCGCAGGGCCCTATGGCTTGCCTCCGCAGTTTCTGTTCCGGTCTCGTTCCAGTCCTTGGCAACGTTCCCGTTCTTTACAACACTTCAGCCCTATCGCTTGCTTAGGTGTGCTGTCTTCTTCGTGGATACACGTCAGCCCTATCGCTTGCCGTACGTGCAGCCTCCCTTCGTCGTGTTCCGGCCCTATCGCTTGCCTTCACACGCCCTCTCTCCGTCGGTAGCTCGGCCCTGTAGCTTGCTCCGCTCCGACGTGGCTAATTTAAAGTGCCTTCCTGTCAGACACTGGTGGGGGGGTGGGGGGGAGTACACGCGGCCAACCGGTCGTAGCGCCCCGCGCCTTGTAGTTGTATACAGCCGAGGTCGGTTCTTCTACTTGGGCAGGTTTCAGGCTCGAAAGCGACGAAGTCGCGGGCAAACGTAGTGTATTGCTGGTACTTGAGTGCTCGAGAGCTAATTGCGGATTGAGCTATCTGACCTTTCCTACTCTCTCTACCTTTCTGCATGCTGCCGCGCTTCTACGTGTCGCGCCGATCTCTTCTTCCTTGTCTGCGTTGCTTCCGCCATCCGTCTTGGCTGTCTTGTCGAGCAGATGTCGCCCGTCTATCCGTGGGTACAGTATAACTTGATCTCAGTATAGGGCGAGTGAACCCATGTAGTCGCGGTTACACGCTGAACCGGTCAAACGGTTCGGACCGGTATATCGGTACGACCGGTGATACCAGTGTATCTGAGCCATGGACTGGCTAAACGCCTTGATTGGATGCACGATGGCTGCATATGGATCACCGCGCACGGCGACTTCTCCTTATAGCCGCCACTTCGAAATCTTCCATCCTGCTTCTCCACAGAGTTATCCTTGAATTTTGAAAAATGGCCCTATATTTCGGGACAGAGGAAGTATGGAGCAGGAGACAGCATTTCCATTTTGGGCGCCATGTTGGGTATCGACGGGTTTGCATACATTGGATCTGGCGAGGACCACGATCCATTTATTGTTGGTGTAACCTCGTTGCCAATGATCGACAGTTGTGTGGGGTTTAGCTCACGTGTTAACCCTACTGCGGTACTCCGCTGTAAAACATGCACATTAGGAATGTTTTACAAAACCCAAATGTTGGATTTTGAATATTAGCCAATTATATCAATTGCGGGGAAAATTGTAAAACATAGTCATGTGGCATGGTTTTACATGAAGTACGAATAAAACATGCCCTTAAGTCCGGTTTTGAATTGCGGATTGCGGGGTAAAACCGCCCATCTAGTAACGTTTTGCAGTTTTGTATAGATTGTTCACATACAAAATTCAAGTATATTTTTGGTCGAAGGGTTCATGCGCAATTTCACGCCGATGCTACCTTCAAACTCAGCGACTTGGGATACCCCGTGATCATCTGTAGATACACCGACCATGCACGCCAATACCAGATCGGAGCATTTTTTGTTGTTGTGAGCAGAAGAACTGCTAACGAGTACGGCGCGTGTTTTCGCTCATTTGCAAGCTAGTCCATTATATTCGCGGAGTTTCGTTACGGGCCACGTTTGCCATGAGAGATACTGAGGATGCGCAATACATCGCGCTATAATCTACACCTGAATTTGATGGTGCGAATAAGCTGATGTGTTTTTTTCATGTTATCTACAACGTTCGCAAGAAAACGCAGCACTTGCCTGTTGTTGATCGGATGAAAGTGATGCGTTCAATCATGGATATGCACGTTGCTGATAGTATCCAGGCGTTCGAACGCATCCGTGATCTAGAACTCGTTACTTGGAGATCAACCACTCAGCTAAGAACATTTGCAGCCTATTTTGAACAGCAATGACTTCAGGGGCGCTACTTGAAGTGGCAGGTGTTCCATACGCCAGACGGATTCGCTGCAACGAATAATCCTTGCGAGAACTTAAACGCCGCAATGAAGATTTTCTTGCAACGCCGGCGATATCACATGCGCCGACTTCTACTGAAACTATGTGAATTTGTTGAGACTGTAGTACCCCCTCAAACCAGCAGCAGATGACTACGTGCCAGTTCCACCGTCAGATCTCATAAAGGATGCAGCGGTAATGCTGGAATCATCACGCCTCCAAATCACCACGCCTAGAGAAGACATGCTGGTGAGAGTTATTGCGGTAGACCCTCAGGATTCGTTTCAAGCTCACGGTGAGGAGCATGAGTTTCGCTTGACGTTCGAAACTATGTCCGCATCTTCAGTGAACATCGGCTCGGTCACAGACAATGAGGCCATTTGCCCAGCGCATGACGATCAACATGAGCTTGAAACTTCTTTCCCTCAGTTGGATCATGCCCCGCGTTCTGCGCAAATCGATATGAGTCTAACACGGCTTTTGCAACCCACGACCCCTCCACATCCCGATGACAGTTCTGCTGAAGAAGCTCAACCTGAGCTAAAATGTATTGAGACCCTGTGTTAAAGCACCTGACGAAGAGGAGCTTGATGAGGAGCGTAACCAGAGAATTGGATTTGTACGAGCGAGCGTCAAATGGTCCTTTCGGCGCTCGCACCGTCAAGATATGCCACATGACGGTTGGCAGGTAGACCTCCGAAGACAGCGTTGCGGCTGTGCATTCATCAAAACAATGTTAGTGTGCGCAAATATCGTCGCGGCCCAACAAACTTTCAGCATCACGTCCAGAGCACGTGACCCGCTTTCCAAGTTAAAAAAGCAGAATAGCAGCCAAAGCCAAGGCGCAGCGCAATTGGTCAAAGCAAGGCAAGATTACGGTCAAGACCAAAGCTTCCTTTAAAAACAAAGGGTCAGCTCGTGTTAAACGCACTCAAACAAACCCAGGTACAGCATCGGATGCAGATACACGAGGTCGCCCACCTCATGCAGCTTCTGCTTTGACTATTCAGCACATTCTTAATTGAAAATGTATTGTATGAACAGGATCAGTCTACTCAAGTTTTGGTTTCGTCCGTTAACGGAAGAATGATTTCGATTCCTCGCCGAAGAAAATATTCGAAGGCTCCAACATGGATGATTTGAAGTCATAAGACTCCCCACTGTTTGTACAGACGCGTTGCAGCTCCTTTATGGCTTCGCGGTACTTTGATTAAGCTCTCTCGATTAATGACGCGGAATATGACGCGCTTGGAGGGTCGGATTCGGGGTCTGGGGCGAATTTTGTAGCTCCTAGTACTGTGACACAGACTTCTGTGAGTTGTCGGCACACAGATACGAAGGCATCATGCGCGGTCGCTGAAGAATCCTTGACGTTTGCTAGATAAACAGCGGATCGCACGTTTGCTATGGTAGCCTCGAGTACACCAGCTAAGCAGCCACGATTGTATTCTGAGTGAACTCGCAGAAGCTCTTCCTTGCACGTAACTTTGTAAAAGTTAGCTCGTGCTGACAGCATAGCCGCCATTGTGTGCTGGACGTTGGGCTCCGGTTGTACAGATGTAATGTTGTCCTGAGATTTCGACACTGATGCTCGCTGCGTCTTTGGTCGACCGTTTGTTTTGCGCTCGTTGAGCACCCCGTTGGTTCCAGACGGGAATGTATCATCTTGGGTCTCCATCATGATCTTTGTGCGTGTGGTTTCGGATAACGCTAACCAGGAATTACGTAGACGTGAACCTCCGCGGCCACAAAGCCACTTTGAATCGTTTTGGGCGCGAATGGACACCGACAGGGCTTTCTTTTCGAGGCGTCGGCCCTAGCAAAGTCGTTACTATGCTGAAAAGAGAAGACCCAAACAGCAGCATGGAGTCGCATCACCTGCACCGAAATCAGCGGATGAAACAATGATAACTGCGTTCAAGGAATACCTCGATTAGATCAAGGGATATTTGAAAGTGAGCTCGGATGCATAAGCTTCTTGGTTGTTCCGGATAGCTACTGTGCCACATAAGTGCCTGCTTCGTCGAGTCTTAGTATGTCTAGAATAGTGTCTTCCATAGATATGCATATTAATGCTGCCCGGCATAATTATGTCGAGCAGAATAATTTTATGTGCCATATAAGTGCATGTTTCTTCGAGTCTTAGAATGCCAAAAGTACGGCCTTTCTTAGGTATGCAGAAATATGCTGCTCGGCATAATTCTGCCGATTGGAATAATTATTCCAAAGCTTATGGCACATGGCTTCATACTCTTCACTTTGCACTCAAAACGAAAGCTTTCAATAAGCTGGATTGGTAGCAACCACCTCTTTCCTTGAAGCACACGCCGAAAGAAACCGTCCTTTAGATTCAAGGCGCCTTGGTTTTCTTCTCCTGGTGGCATATCTCCATCCGCTTCAAGTACTTGATGCCTACAATCCACCCGACATTGTACTTCTCGATTTGCACGCCGACGTAAGCTCCAGCAATCATCTCTCTCAGATCAGCGCCCTCCCCTCCAGACTCGGAATCACTATCTTCAATGTCGTAAACTATTTTTCTGCTATCGTTCACGTGCACGCAGAAGCAATGTGTTACCTTCATCGAGTCAAAAGCTACACATATCTAGACTCCGTCAGCCAACTTACACGAGACCAGCAGTTCAGAAGCCTTTTTTCCATTGATGCCTGCAAGTACATTTTGATCGAATGTCTGGATACTAATTTGACGGCACATAGGCGACACCTGCACGTTCACAAACTTAATGTAGCGTCGGAGCTGAAACCGCGCTCACCGGTGTCCCCAATATCACGAGATACATCACTCTCAAAATGTTTATCCGCCTCAGAAGCTTTAGGAGCACCCACACAGGCTCCTGTATTTCCAGGAACTGGTGTGATTTTTTCCTTTGCAGCAGGATTCATTGTAGGAACGGATGTGGTGTTTTCCTTTGCAGCAGGATTCATTGTTTGAACGGATGTGGTTTTATCCTTTGCAGCAGGATTCATAGTCGGATCTCTTCTGTGCACACCTTTTTTCTCTCCTTTGTCGTGACGTTTATCTGTTGTAGCTTGCACATTCCCACCACTTTTTTGGTTTTTTTCCTCCAGTGGCGTCCTACGGTTCAGCATTGGGCAAGCCGAGGAGGACCTTTCGAAAACAACGCGACTCGTGGCAGAAGCTAGTGCGGGGTCGACTGAGCTTGGTGTTGGTCATGATTTATATGCTGGTCGGCACCGCGCCCTGCGAAGAACTTGTGGTGTTGCTACCAGAAACGAAAATGAATGGCTTTCCGATTGTAAACGTGGCAGTTAAGAATTGTATCCATCCTATTTCTTTGCTCTTTTCACTCAAATTCTGCTCACATCAATCATAGACATCAACTTGTAGTCGACGTTTTTTTGTCAAAGCATACCCGAGAAAGACCACAGCCATGATCCATCAGTTGAATCTCAAGTGACGACTTTCCGCGCAACGATATTCCTTCCTGTTCAGTTGATATCTAGTGACTTGCAGCTTACTGGGCACAACGGTCTGAGTGTTAAAGTAGAATGTTACATAGCATACGAACATCTGCATGTACTTCTCGAGCTCATGTGCATGCAACTACATGTATTATGGCTTTCATCCTTTTTGGCAAAACGGATGGCCCGAGATCCAATAATATATCGGACCCGATTTGCGAACACGGTCCGATTTAGGTAATAGGGTTGAGGTAAGCTAGCTATTTCTGGCCCGATATATCGCAAGAAGCTCTGAGTTGTGACGCTAGGCTCATAATTGCCGGTTTTCAACGGCATAAGTGACTGTCAGAAAAACATCTCCGAGAGTTTCAGGTCACTGGACCATTGGAGTAATACGAACATGGCCTGCTATCAAACAACCTAAAAGATCAACCTGTTGAGCAACATCGTTGTCATATCCATCACTGTCGTAGCTTTCTGGATTACAGTTGCTTCTAGACTCAGCATGTCTGCCTCGAAAATATTCTCCTGGGTGGCCTTATCAAGCCTAATTCTGGTCCGATTTAGATAAATCGGACTTTCTTACCCTTTCGGCTATCTGATTTATATAAATCGGGGTCCGATATAAGGCGTCAAATCGGAGAGCAAAATCGGTAAAAGCCACAATCCATGTAGCCGAGAAACAACACAAAGACGCGTCAGAAGTAGCTAGATCTCTCCGTTATGCTGCTCAGGTTCTTCAGGCGACAGCTGACGGTCAACCTGACGTGCTCAAAGCTTTCACGAGGTGACACATGGCATATCTCCCTGTCGCATGTTGACAGGACTGTTTTTGCATGTATGTTTAGCACCACCATCGTTGTATGTTTCGTCCTAAAAACTGTATGGTCTGAACCTTTCGTCAAAATATGGACCGATAATCGGTCCAATTCCCGCAGTCTCAAACGCTGGTGCCTTCTGCTCAAACTGTCCAGAGAAGGGGCACCTCCTGTCGAAGGGGTCCTCCCATCATGTACACGGGGTAGGGATAAAAAGCTCCGGATATAAATTGTGATATCCACAGTTAGCTTACCTGATGAGACAAACACTGTTACTGAAGTGACCAGTCGAGGTGAACGCGGGTGCCGTACGAAGTTGAAAGTTGGCAGGGAGCTTCGTAACTGTTATAAGCTTGTCCATGAATTGCAGCGGCTTAGCGTGAACATTGACGGACGTGGGGCCATACAGAACTCATGACTGACTGATTGCACTATGTATTGATGAACTAGTCGTTATTACCGCCGCCTTACTCGCTGTCGCTGCTTGATGATGCAGACGAGTAAACATTTGCAGTTTCGTCACTAGAGCCGGCTGTCTCGCAAGCCCTAGCCTTGTCAACGTGTAGTCCCTGAATTTGGTCAAGGGTCTCACTCTCATCGGTTAGCGTGGTGCTGTTGCTCTCATCCATACGACGAGTATCATTGGGAAGCCCAGCTTTCCGGAATCTATTGGCAGCCGTCTGGGGTGTAAGATCCGAACAAGCCTCCGCAATCCAGGAAATGATGTGCCTTCGCTTCGGTGCATCCAGCTCGAAGATTGTTGCCTTAGTTCGCTAACGCTGCCGCAGCGGTGCCAGCGCTGCTAGCTGTTTTGCCTCGGAGTCATGACCGGGACTGTCCGAGTTAACGCGCGACTGCAGTCGCCACTCTTCGATGGTCGTGCTTGCTGCTTTCACACCAAGAACATATGGCCCATTCGTGCACGTGCAGTGAAAGTACATCGCAGTCGTCGTGAGGCCATGCGATCAAAGTAGATAAATCTCTGGTTGAAGGTCAAAATGAAGGAAGTAGCTGCACTTAAAGCTAAGGGTGTTATACAAGAGATTCCTAGTGAGGAAGTACCGGGCCACACACATCCTGCAGATACCATATGGGAGTGTGCGTTGAAGTCGGATCGTCAAAGCTACGTGATACGGTTCAAGGCTCGCATAGTAGTGTTGGGCAATTACCAGCAATGACGTTAACGAGCCACTTGCACCAGTGGCTAGGATGTCATTATTTAGACTGTTGCTGGCAATTGCAGCAGAGCTAGGATTGTACGTTTACGGTGGAGATATTAACACTGTCTACTTGAATGCTTGGCTAGGCACACGGCAGTCCCTGCGTTCGATCAATGGCTATCCGTGTAAGGTGAACGCACGCATACGTCGTACTCAAGGCGCTGTAAGGGTCTAGATAATCTGGAAGAGAGTGGAACTCTAAGCTAAATGGGTGGTTTCTCAAGCGTGAGTTGTAGCGGTCGTTGAGCGAGCCGGTGCCTGTACTACCTGTTTGAGGGAGACACGGCCGTGTACGCGCTAGTGTACGAGGATGACATACTAGTGGCAACAAAGAACGAGCAGTACAAGCTCAAGTTGTTCGCCGATCTAAACGAGATGTATGGCCTCGAGGATCTATAGATGTTGAAGCAGTACTTGGGTGTGGAGATGGAGTAGAGTCTTCACTCTGCTCAACACACTCCAGAAAGCATTACGACCAGCCAAGGCAAGTATGCTAGAGGGATTTTGACGAAGTTGGGATACGGGCAAGCTCATCCAGTGGGCAACCCTATGGAGGTCAACATGCGACTTACTCCACTTGGTGAGATCGAGGATTCTGATAGCCGGCTTTCCGTACCGAGAGGTGACTGGGATGCTTATGTACTTAGCTAGAAGCACGAGGTCTGACCTAGCATCCGCATTGGGGCAATTAAGTCGCTTTGTGGCGAAGCATGTTGGAACAGTCAAGCGAGTGTTGCGCGATCTGGTAGAAACGCGTGACTATGGAATCACGTATACGATAAAGAAGCTTCACACCAAGGAAATAGTACTTGAAAGGTTTTGCGACAGTGATTGGGCGAATGACCCAGCGCTGCGCAAGATCACCACGGGATTCGTGCTCCCGCCGGCTGGTGGGTCGTAACATGGATGTGATGGCGTCAAGCGATCAGGGACTTGTTGGCCGCACAAGCGGAGTACGTTGCCGCGTGTGAGGCGACTATAGAAGCGGTTGCAGCGGGTAAAATCCTGCAGGTAATCCTGCCGCGGTATGATGTCAAGCTGCGCATCGGGATTTATAACCAAGCGGCTCATGTAATGACCACAAATCCGACCCACAGCGGACGTACACATCACATCGAACTGAGGTGGCATTACACGCGTGAACTGGGTCGGAAAGGACCATTGAGCTGCACAAGGTGAAGGGTGAAGTTACTCCGCCTGACACATTCACCAAGCCTCTCGACAAGAGGAGATTTAAGGAATTGTTGCTGATTGCTGCTATTAGGGATGGCAAGTAGTCGAAGACCCGTTTTTAATCCTGAAGATCGATCTTCGAGGAGGGCGTGTTGGAATGCATATATGGGACCTGGTTCAACGGTAGTTGAGAAGAGATTTGAGAAGCAGGGAGCTCAGGTTTGTTGTATGGGAACGGGCCGAGACCCGTGAGTACAATAAATGCTCTCACTTCCGACACCCATGGTCCACCTTTAATTAACAAGGGTTTACACAATTTATTGAAAAATTAAATTATACAGGTAAATCTCGTGTATTTACAACTTCATCTCAAGAGGTTCGAAAAATGATCTCGTCCACTCGAACATCCTCGCCGTAACTGCACTCATCAGCGTTCCATTCGTGCCCTTCAACGGCAGCAAAGCAAACACCCGTATGCCGAAAGCAGTTCCTAATGGTACGCTTAGTTGCCAGCTCCGCCCATATCTCGTCGCACCATTCCATTGCCTGATGCTGGTCCACCTTGTAGGCGTTCTTCGGAATAGGTCCGCGCCTTTTGATCTTGGCGTACACCCACTTGAGTTGCTTTTTCCGGTACGCGCGCTTGAAGTCGGCGATGATACCGGCATCCATAGGCTGTAAGAATGCCGTGGTATTAGGGGGGCGATGCTCTAGGCGCACGTTAGTGAGGACGAGGTCGCCCGAGGTGTGCGACGACGCATTGTCGAGAAGCAACAAGGTGTGTCTCCCCGCTGCACGCATGTCCCGGTCGAGGGTGAGCAGCCACTCGCGGAACACCACACGTGTCATCCACGCCTTCTCGTTAGAGCGGTATTGGAAGCCATGCTGTTCCGGGGTCAGCCTGTCGAAGCATTGCGGCTTCTTCGTTCGCCCGAGAAAGAGGATCGGAATGGTGTCGGAGCCATCCGCGTTGGCGGTCAGCGCCAACGTTATTCTCGTCTTCTGCTTCTTGACACCTCGCGCGTTCTTGGTACAGATGGAGCGGGCGGGGGCCATAGCGTAGCAGAGCCCCGTCTCGTCCATAATGAAGATATTTGGGGGCTCGTAGAGATCGGTCATCTCCTGGAGCGCTTGTAGCCCTGCATGAACTACGTTGGGGTCAGCGGAACCAGCTTCTCCATGGCGAACCCGGCTGCGCAAACCGTGGAGACGCATGAAGGCGCTTAACCAACCATCGGAGAGAGAGAGTTCCCACGAATCCCAAAGCTCTACATGTAGCTCTCGAGCCCTCATCTTGATTAGCTCACGTGACAGACAAATATTCCTCTCCTCTTGCTCCTGGATCCACTCCCAGAGGCTCTTCTCCAACCTCAACGAGGCTACCTTCAGCGGTTTACGCCGCTTTCCGTCTTGATACGCCTCCGTTGTTCGCATACTGGCCTTGTTAATGATGTCGCAAATAGTGTTGCGAGCGGGCTGGCGTGGCAGCGAAAACGTTGCCTTCGCCCATTCTGCTAGCTGTGTGTGCGTCATGCTTGGACACTCGGTGGACTTTGCGACGATTTTCTCCTTTTGCTCGATTGTCATCCAGCGGCCCATGCTGTACGTGTGGCTTCCTGGTGTGGGGCTGTCGTGATATTGGGAAATGATGTAGTGTGAGGTCCACACATTCGTTTTTCCCGCCTTCCGTTTGAATTTCCTCTACAAATCCATAAATCGGAATGTATAAAGTGTTTAAGGATATTGTGAGACCGTGGTGTCGGAAGTGAGAGCATTTATTGTATTCGTAGGAGCTCAGGTAATGAGTAGCTAACGCTCTGATCAATTCAGGCTTTATATTTACCTTCGGAGCGCAGAAGTGTTGGAACGGGTGAACGTTCCAACAGTGTGTCTGACCTCAGTTTGACTGCCCACAACCGCCCGCTTCCGATGACAGCTGAGAACGCGGCGCTGTTCTCCGCCCCTATTTGGTCTCGTTCATCCCGATTGCATTCGTGTAATACACAGCTTCTACCAAGGTCATGCTTCGAGAACGTGTCGGGCATTGAGATCAATTCGTTCTGGGCAGCCAACTACATCTGGGACTTTGTGGTCTTTTGATTCCTGCCGTGATCGCATTGATATTGATCCAAGCTTACGATCTCTCGGCTTTCACGGGTTCAAGCTCCTGTGCCACGTGTGACGGCTCGACGTTTATCGCGGTTATTGTGTTGGTGCTCGTGTTTGGACTGGCGATCTGTCCCCACGCGTATTGCTGGTCGTACGTGTTCACCGACCCAGCGTCTTCGCAGACGTACATGATCCTGATCAATTTCGTGCTGGGACTTGCGTTGATGATCGTGTCCTTCGTGATGCAAGTCATCGACAGCACTGAAAGTGCCGACAAGGCTCTGCAGTTCATTTGGCGTCTCTCACCGCTCTTCTGTCTTGGTCGAGGACTTCTCAACTTGACTATCATCGAAATCACACACACTGGAGGTGCTGAGACAGACGACGAGCTGTCCAAGGATCCGTTTGCTCTGGAAAATACTGGTTACGAGATCATCTACCTTATCTTCGACGCGGCGCTGTACTACGCCATCGCTGTGGGCATCGACTACGCCATGACGTTCCCCAAGATCAAGTCTGCAATGTCCAAAGACCCCGATATTCCCATTGAACACAGAGAGATTGATGAAGACGTTGGAGCTGAAGTCGACCGCGTCTTGACGGGAGGTGCAGATAACGACACGATCAAACTGCAGAATCTCCGTAAGGTCTATCGTAAGGGAGAGAAGGTGGCGGTACAAGACTTGTCGTTTGGGCTGAAACAGGGCGAGTGCTTTGGTTTCCTCGGAATCAACGGCGCTGGTAAAACCACTACGATGAAAATGCTCACAGGTGACATCGTGCCCACTTCCGGTAACGCAACGTTGAGTGGCTACGACATTTTGACGCAGCAAGTGGAAGTTCGTCGACAGATCGGCTACTGTCCGCAGTTCGATGCACTGATCGATCTACTGACGGTGCGCGAGCATCTGGAGTTGTTTGCCAAAATCAAGGGCGTTCCGAACTCCGACTTGGACTTCGTGGTGCAAGAGAAGATGGCAGCAGCTGAATCTGACGGCGTTCGAAGACAAACTCGCTGGCAGTTTGAGTGGTGGCAACAAGCGTAAGTTGTCGGTGGCTATTGCGATGATCGGATCACCCAAGATCCTGTTCCTCGACGAGCCGTCTACAGGCATGGACCCGGTTTCCAGGCGGTTCATGTGGGACGTCATCTCGGAGATCTCGACGTACAACAAGGAATCGACGGTGGTGCTAACCACACACAGCATGGAGGAGTGTGAGGCGCTGTGCACTCGAGTCGGTATCATGGTCGGTGGTGAACTCAAGTGTCTCGGCAGCGTGCAGAACTTGAAGAATAGTTTCGGTGGTGGCCTCATGTTTGACGCCAAACTACAGGCGCCACGGCAAAGCGTCGTGGACGCACAAGATCGTCAACACGCACCCCATCGGATACGCCATCACCAACCTCGCCAAACGTGACGGATACGTTTCAGTGAGCAGCTTCGCAGCATGGTGGATCACCGAGATGCAGGACGTGTCGGAATTGTTGCAGCAGAGTTTTGGGTAAGTTGAGCTGCTGGAGCGTGCTGGTTCAAAATCCACGACCGGTCTGCAGCCAACACCAGGAGCTTGTGTCTGTCGAACGTGTTCGAACTCGTGGAAAATGCGAAGACGCGCTTATCCACCCGCAAGTACAGCGTCTCGCAGACCACGCTGGAGCAGATCCTTAACGCGTTCGCGAGCCAGCAGGATCTGAACGAACCGGCTGTCGCGACACCGACCAACAGACCCAACAACTCGGGTGGCAGCAGGTTCGGGTTTGTTTGGTTTCGCGTCTTCTGCATCGTTGGTTTCCTAGGTTATGCATGAAATTAAATAAATACATACTGGTATTGCATCTTCATATTCATTCCCGTTTAGTTGGCGGGATTCAGTCATGTTGCTCATTCCACAGAGATGCAGTACTAGTACAGATTTCGCTTCCGACACCCATGTCAACCTTTACCCCGTTGAATACACAGATATCGTTTTAGGCAGGTGTACGATTTTTATAAAAAAGTACAGTATATTGTAAAGGCATAACGAACTACCGAACGGAATCACGGATATACCTATCGTACTGCCGAACGTACTGTAATAACATTTGAGCCTTTACCACCTCGTCAGTATTCTGGAAATACTGGGCTGTCACAGCGCGGCAAAGCCTCAAGATACGTACGCAAGCTTCTGGAAGGTGAGCTCATCGAGTTTGTGGCGAGCTGCCACTTGGCAGCCTGCCACCGGGCCACAGGATGCTTACCTATCCTTGACTGTATCTGTGACAACCAAAGTCAAGGTTTTGTTTGGGTTACGATGCACCACGTACTGTACTTCCAGTGAAAGTTTTCCACACAAACTGTACTTGCGACTCCATGTTTGCCATCACATTGAAGAGTATTGTACGTGGTTACAGTCTGTAACTTAAAGTAACCTGGGCTCAGTAAAGATCTGTACTGAGCCAAGGTTACTGTAAGATCTGCAAGATGAGATGTTCGCTAACGTAAGCAACTCAATTCTTCTTCTTCGTATACAGTTACATGTATACTTGAGTACATGCAGTACCAATGTTCGATGTTGAAGCCAACGCTATAGTACATGGACACGGGTCCACGTTTTACGTTTTGATGATTCATTAAATTAGAGCCGCTTCACTGTGAAGTTCATTCATTGATTGGCTCAACAATGAGGGACGAAAGTCAGATCCCGTGATTCTGTCAGCCGAGGTGCAATAAACGTCGTTTAGTTTTAAAAAAACGAGGCGCGATACATGTAGCGCCCAGGCAATTGAGCAGCGTGCGTACTGTAGTCATAGCAAACCCGTGCAGGGTGCCCGCAAATCAGGGCCACTCGGTATTTGCGGAAGCGGGCCTAGCGCAGAGCTCCTCAGTCGGCCGCGGTGCCCGGGGATACGTTCTACTCAAAATTGCGCGATTGATCAATCATTATAGGTCTCGACTCAGTACACCTTCAGATCATTCAGCGATTTAAAATTGACTTGAATTTTGCAAGGTGAGGTGTTGATCACGAACACCATCTGCAAATATGGCGGTTATTACAGTACTACTGTATCCATTTTGGCCATGTTCTACACCTGGACTCGAAATCTGTAAGTACAGATGAGTCATCTTGGGCTGTGTCCACTCCGATGGCATGGCATCAACATGCCATCCGACTGGGCCAAGAAAACGCTTTGAGTGCCTCAGTCTCCATTTTGACAAGAAACACCCATTCGCCTCGCCTACCAATCACCAACGATGAACTCCAAGATCTGCATCGCCGCTATCTTCGCCGTCATGGCCGCCACTACCAGCGCCCAGACGCCGAAGCTTTGCTAGCCAGCCTGTGGAGCCCAGAATTCGGCCCAGAACAGCTATATCAGCAGCTGCTGCCAGCAGTATGAAGTGAGTGTTGGCGCCGACTTCGACTCATGCTGCGCTTCGAGTTGCGCTAACGGCAACCCGTGCACGTATGAGGACCTCGGTTCTTCCTCTGGCTCATTTCGCTAGGCGCTAGCCTATTCGACTACGGTAGCGTTACTTCAGAAAAACGATACTACCGGTAAGTATCAAGTGCAACGAGGAGTGATGGTCAACTTCAACTTCCATTTTAACCAATGAAAAACACCCAATTTGATTTTCGTGTGCACCACATCATCATTTTAATTTGGATACAAACATGGCGCCGACGGTGGCTGAGCTACTGAAAGCTCTGCGGCAGGCCGCGACGGCTGCCGCGGCTTCCGTTGCCATGGAGAAGGCCGTCGACCGCCTCATCTCGACTCCCGATCTGGTGGAGGCGCAGAATCTCGTCTTTGGTGCGTGTAATATCTCTATTCTACATGTATACACTCATTCCTCTGCTGATAGTGTATGCATGATGTATACTGTCACTATTGCCACAGGATTGCAAAAATGCGCAAAAGACCATCACTCTGCTGGGTTGACTGGAATTTTGTATGAGAAACTGCAACAAACTGCCGCCATCTGCACCGAGCCTACGAGTAAGGCTGAGTTCATGGGTTTCGCGCTGCTTCAGGTGAGTGTCCACCTGATAGAGACACTGGAAGTGGCTCTGCTAACCTGTGAGTAGATTTATTTGCGACATTTGTGAGTACTTTGAAGTAGTAACTGTAACACTGTCGAATACAAGGACCTACTGATGCCAGGAGTTGTCTGCTTCAACCGAAAAAATAACCCACTTTTGGTCTAAATTTTTGTATTTCGACCGAATTTATACCAAATTTAGCCTCTGAGCCGGATATGCTTTAAAGGGTTAGGGTTAAGGCGGAAACGGAGGAGGGGGTGAAATCAAAGCCACGAAATCTAGCCAAACGATCGTTTGAATTCTTTAGTCCGTGCACAACGCCCATTGTTTTTAACAGGAGTTCTCGGTAACAATCGACACAGCAAGGGGGGTGATCTCAGAACAACTAAATGCGGAACTTATCGTACGAAGCTGAAATTTGGTACACAGCTACTGGCAGTATAAAACCATCTTCTGCAAGGTTTGAAAGCCTAACGCCTCGTTGTTCTTGCGCAACAGGAGCGCATATCGAGCGCTGTTTTCTTGCTTATCGGAAGACGCCTGAAATATATATCGTCAATATCGCATTAAGGTCCAATTTTAGCTAAAATTTTGCCCATACCGCGCGATACGTTCGAGCCGTTCTTGATGCCCGCTGCGTTGCTCCCGCATCTGTCGCTCGTCGTCTCACTCTAGACTAAATATTCGGTATGGACGACGTTACCGCCACATATAAACATCTGGTTATGTGGCGTGTATGTGACTAGAGCCGCCACATGCATGAAATCACATGAGATTTGTCATCTTTGACATGATTAAGTCACCCTGAACAATTATCCAGTTTGTATTACAAGACGTGATTGATTTTCACAGCCGCACTAAATCTTGGAACACTATGTCTCGATTAACGCGTCGCTGTAAAAGGCAAATATTTACTACTTCTAAACATCTACAGTACTGCACTGTACGTAGTATTAAGGGAAACAAATGAAGCTTTATTACCTTTAAAAAAAGGATGGATAGGTGGTTCTAAGCCCTTGAGTGAATAGGGTCATTCGTAGAGACTGCAAATTAGTAGTGGTAACGGGTGGAATCTGGATACCTTTAATGCACCTCAGGGCGAACAACAACTAAAGTACCGCAATTGTGCCCATCCGTTTGTTTCAAATCAGTTGCACGCTGCACATCACAGTTGTCGTAAGTTGTGCCGATGCCCACTCTCAAATACGTATCGCAAAACTCCTCTAGTCGCCTGTAATAATCCTCGTTTTGAAGAGGATCGAACTGGTAAATTACTGGGTGCTGTGAATCCATATCCACCAAAACCATGCACCAATGCGCGTTGGCAATGTTGATTGGTAGGACAACGTATCGTTTGCGCCCAGTGCAAGCCTCGGCAAAACTTACAATTTCCGTAGAATTTTTTGGTTTGGTATACTTAACGAAACTTGTATCAACCAACACAGTGTCTCTGCGGTATCCAAGAGAAATATGCAGCGCAAGGTTGACGCAAAGATCATTCAGCCACTTGCGGCTCCTAAATTCCAACAGTTCATGAAACATTGCTTTCTGTAGGATCAACAACAAATCACTACTTAGAATATTGCAAGATAAATGCGAGATCATAGATGCATAAAATACATACATGCGGTCCGAACTGCAAAACCGTGTACGCAGATGTGCTTCGAATCAAGCTTCGAAACGTTGTGATGTCTGTCAAACTCATCCCTGAATCCATCGCTTGAGTTTCGAACCATTTGAGGCATTCTTGCACACTTTCGAGAATACTTAGTTTTTCATAGAACCTTTGCATAGACGTAATTGCTGATGAATGAAAAGTCCCATAGTTTGGGCCGACGATAACGCAAAGATTGTCCAACCCACCACAATTTTCATCTAGAACGTGAATAATGTTTCCGTTCACTGTCTCAGTACGTTGTTGAGATGCAAACAAATTTTCCATTGCCCTAATAGAAGATAAGGCGCTATCAACAACGTTTTTGTTGAGCACGTAGTGTAATTGACATGGTCGCATGGCGAGGTCATTTGAATTTTCAAATGCCTGTACAAACGAATTATGATCTGCACCCACCACTTTGTACGAAACGAAATAATTTGCGCAACCGTCGAGGCAAAACTCATCATAGGGTAAGTCAACTAATTGTTCAAGCGAGTGCGCCTCGTCGCTTTGAAGGTCATCCAAACCGTCCATTGTAATTGTAGATGTGAGTTCCACCTTGGATTTTCGGCTTCGTTTAGGATACCAAGATCGATTCAATTTGGATACCCTTGGGCGCCCGGACACCTTCACCTTTTTCGAGAACCGAAAATTGCAATTTCTTGTTTTTGTAGTGTCAGTGTCAAGTTGGACGGAATTACAATCCTCTATTGATTGCAAACCGTGGTGTGCAACGTTCCTATTGCAGGTGTTCGGGCTAAGCCCGTCGCCACTTGATTGTGATATGCCTCCATTTTTTAAACTAACTCCAAATGCAGCCGATAGGTTATCCACGTTTCCGTCGACCTCGAGATCCACAAATTGTTCTAATGCGCAATAAATCTGCTCAATTTGATTAGTGCCATGGGATATTGCAGCCTCTGTCAGTCTACTCTGCAAGGCAGAGAGCCGGCGAAATTTTTCTCGTTCACTCAGCACAGAATTGCTTCTCAAAGTTCGTTTTAGGACCGGTTCCAGAACGTGAGGTATGTCAGGTGATAAGTCGGGGTTTGCACGCAGTAACCACCGTTTGTGGATCTTTGTCAGAGGGACTACAGGTTCCTTAGTACATATCTGATAAAATGCATGAGTTAGAACCGATATGAAGAGTGCCAACCAATGTACTAATAGATCTTACCATTATTCTTATGTACATCACGTGGTAACATGGCAAAAGGCGTGTCCGTGCAAATGGACATGAACAATCCCAGGATGTCGTATCTACACAGTGTTTGAATTGCCCTGAAGTGTTTCTGGATATCATGTACCTACCAGGACGCTCTTCAAAAAACTCAATACGGGTTGAATGCTGACACATATTGAGTTAGTATTTCATTGCCAAATCTAGAGTAATTAAAATATTTTTTTTACCTTTACTGCATGAAGCTCATGAATAAGTTCTGCTGCATGTTGTGATACCACTCGTAGAACATTCTGCATTTCGGCGTCATAAGTTCTGTTTACAACATTGCGTATATCCTAACAAGCAAACACTGTTAAAATCTCCGTGCGTACCATAAAGGTTGGCTGTACGTACGTTTAGTTGCCTTGAAAAGTCTTTCTCTTTCAAAAGCTGCAGTGTCAGGATTGTAGATATGCTTTCATCAAGCGGCATGTTCCTGTTTAAATCTGGTTTCAATTTACCCCATTCGGATTCCAATCTATTGTTCGTATTGTTGCCCAATTATCGATTAATACAAAGTCGTACATACCCGAATTTTTGACAACGTATTTGTAGATCTGCGAAAAAGGAGACTTAGCCTTCCAAAGCGTGTGCACCATTCCGATAATGTCTGGATCTTGTACGCGCCTGTTGTCCGCGTCAGCTCTCCAAATCTCTTCTGAAATTGGGTGTGTATGAACTCTGCTAGTCTAATTCACTTGGTAATTGTATATCCAACTGCCTGAAAGCGTTTGCACTCGTGTAAGCGTCACAGACAAACTAGCCGAACACCCAGTTCCTCTTAAATGCTGGACATCACGTTTTCCTTTTCCTACAGAGACAAAATAAGTATTAGACTTGTTTTTACGTATAAAAAAAGATTAAAATTACCTCTATTGCGATCCTTCCACCCATGCGTGCAGATAAAAAGCGCGGAGTAATACGGCCCGTACGAATCATCATATTTCAAATGATCTTTCCTAGATTTGTTGTGAGCTTCAATCGAAGTCGTACTTCGTTTCCTGTTAATTCACACATAACATCAATTAGCTATCAAATTGTTCGATTTTGGTAAAAAAAAAAAAAAAAAAGTCGCCAACGTACTTATACAACTGGTGCGTGGATGAACAGTACGATGTAAAGCCACCCTCGAAGCCCGCCCACGTTTGAAAACTTGTCACTTGCATGGGTGGGCTACTTCATTCATGAAGATGCATGTCCGGCTTCGATGTTCGTGTGTCTTGGTCCGTAGAACACAGCTCAATCATCGCCTCGGGGCCTGAGCGACGACACTCATCTTCGAAGCCTCCGAGTTCGCTTGCGTCGTTGGTGTTAAAGTTGAACGAGCGAGTAAAGTCAAACTCCGTATAGGATTCGTCCCGGTCACTACACATACCCGCCGCATCCTCTGTAAGAGCTCTCGATCTCCCGCGGTCGTATATGCTGTCTTCTCCACTGTTGTAATCCATTAGCTGGCTTTCTCGGTTGAACGATAATGGAAATGAGACAATCTCTCCCACGGAAACGGATGTTAAATTTAGAATTAGGATCAGTATCTGCTCCTAAACTTAAAGATGCTTTAATCAGACGATATTCGGTTTGGTTCAAGTTCATCTTTCGATAAACGAGGCAGAGGTACGATTGCGAAAATTAGAGAGAAGAAACTCTACGATGTTGGCCATAGGATAACCTTGCTAATATGAAGTTGGATCATGTACGCCATCCGCGATCTTACCGCTATCTTCAGGAGATTAATTAAGCGACTAACCATGAAACGATCATGCTGCATGAAGAGCGTCTTTAAGATTCCCTTAGGAACAAGATACAGTGGAAGCCACGCTAGCGAGACTGCCTCGGAACCCAACACGTGACACCTGAACGGTAGCATTATACTATTGAGCTGTGTAGATGGTCAAGGTCGCTGTGTTAACAAGACCGGCGGTGTCTCCTTTGCCTGAATAATTTACAGCCAAACCATTCTACAGCTAACTCCAGTACCCCCATCATGTTAAAAGATGCAGACAAACGGAATAAGACTCCATTCACCAGAGAACTGGCTGCGCATGATTTATCCACGATCTCCGAGTCTAGGCACGATACTATTTTTCAAGGATCGTACTGGAAAACGCTGAAAATCAAGAAGGGGTTGCCAAGGTTTTCGGAACCACTATCAAAAGAGTTATGCATATCCGAACAGCCTGTCATGCCTACACTCCACCCGCTAAAGCTAAACCCGCAGTTGGCACATGACCATATTCCTGCTAACCTACAGAAACGTAGTGCAACGATAAAAGCTTGAACAGGATGTATGATGTTGCCCACGGAAAGATAAAATTCAATAAGCCCACTTTAAAGCACAGCATTGACAAAAAAGGAGTCCATACGCTGAACACCTCAAACGTTTAAAGGATTCGTATGCGAGAAAACTAAATGGTCTAACAGACGTGGGCTACACCGACATAACAATGTTTGGCGAGTATACCTTAACGTTCTGTGATTTCATGGTACTCACTCCCACTTGTCGCCGCATAATATTCAGCGATAATGCTGAAGCGACTGGATCTGACTGCATCTGCACCAATCCGGTTGTCTACGTGTCAAAAGCAACGTTGCGTCACGTTCTGTTGAATCAATCCTTTCATTACATAGACACAACGCTCTCTAACTAAATATTTACTCGCACCCTCCGTCTCACTACCGTTTAAAACAGAAGCTGCGACAGTGAGCGGAAGTCGTCCGCGCTCGGCTCCGCACAAAACCTGCCACGCATTCACGTCCACCAGCTCACACAGTTCCTCCGGGTCCTCTGGGAACAACGCCACCGGCGTGCGGAATGGCTCGAACTCGCTCGCCACCTCGTGCGGTGACTGGAACTGCGGCGCTACCGACGAAGGCGACGACTCGCCCAGTAAACTCTTAAAACTCGACGCGAAAGCCGACATCAGACGGCTCCAGCTTGATCTATTGGCGACAGCTCCCAGCAGCCACGTTTAGGCCAGCGATACTGCCGGTGCTGTTGAGCAGCAGGCGCTTGCGCTTCTACAGCCGTCGCTGGTTGCGGTTCGCCTTATCACGGTAGAACGCGCACACACTGTGTAGCGCACCCGTCTTCTTGACCATAAACGCGCAGGCATAGCGGCAGCGCAGCGCCGGGTCCGTCGCGATCTCGTGCGGCAGTGGCTCGGCCTCCACCAGGATCTCCTCGTCGTCTTCGTCATGTCCAGCAGATGTGAAGGGAAATACCGCTTCGGACACGGGTAGTACACGCTTCTAGACGATAGTGGTGGCGGGGTGATGTTCATCATCATCGTGAATGGTATCTAACGCGCCCCAAGCATTGTATTTATCGCCTTCCGAGTCGCCATCTTGATTTACGTCAACTACAATCATTGAATGGATGAAACCTATGTACGGGTAGTTATGCAGCAACACGTTCTGCAGAATAGCGTGTAACCGTTTACAAGCTCTGCACCAAAACGTATAACCGTTTGGAAAAGCACATTAAATTACGAACCACGTGTAACCGTTTACAAATACTAATACAATTACGAGCCACAAATGCGCCACATATGAAGCCACATACGCTCCACATACGTATGTGGCAATAATCACTCCGATTCGGTATTATCCAACACGACCATTGGTTTAGCATCATCTATACACATACGGTCTAAGAAATACACTGCGGGTAGGGTTTATTTAGCTTGCCCAAATTGGACAGAGATGGTGCTTCTGGCAGAGGCTCGATCGCCTCCGGCAGCATGCTCTCGGCGCGATATCTGCTAAACTACTTGGTCTTAGCTTATCGAACTTTGTCAGTGTTAGTTTTATCCGATATGCTACATGTGTGCCAATTTTCAGCTTGGTAGCATAAGTTCCGCATTTAGTTGGTCTGAGATCACCCCCCAAACCCGCCTCAAACCTATTCGCGGTTCATGTAGTGCAGGACAACTCTGGACGAAAAAGGTACAAAATAACGTATCTTGATTTTTGTGTGCCCCTCGCTATTAATATTTCCAAAGCCAAATTTGGCATCGCAAATGGCTTTGACATTTAGCTTTACCGCTGCGGACACTTCAAACCCACACTTAATGGTAGCTTTTTCGATGGATTGGACTCGCTTACAAAAATCGACTTTACGTAAAACGGCCGTTAAGTTCGGTTTTTGTTCCCATAACTCTTTACATGTACCGGTAGAGGCCGATATCTCGATACAGTCTTCAAATACATGTACCAACACATCAACGTAAAATTCAAAGCCAAATAGCTTTGATCTCTAAATAGAGATTGACTCGCCTGAGTCAAACCTTTGAGTAGAACGCACCCGCGATGCCCCCAGAATAAATTAATGGACTGAATGTGAACTTAGAGAGCTTTCATCGTGCTCCAACTTCACAACCCTCGCAACATCAGCAATGACGACCTGTACGAGCGCTGCGGGACGCAGCCACTACGTTTCAAGCTTCTGGCCGCCCGCTGGCAGCTATTTGGACACATACTTCGCCGCTCGCCAGTGGTACCAGCTAACCCAGACTACCTTAATAGTGACATTGGGTAGAAATGTGTGGCAATGTGCCTCCAATAAGTTTCCCAGAGTGTCAAAAGTAGTAAGAAGGTTCAAAGGGCACTTCGCCACTAACGACGCGAGTAGAGGATGGAGAAGCTCAAGGTTATTGTCTCCGGCGCGCAACCGTATGGCCTCAAGATCGTCGCAAGACACCCGACACTGGGTTTCGAGGCGCTTGGACACATGGAAATTAGTCCGTGGTGCAGAAAGCGAAGCGAACGGAACAAGAGGATAGTTAGTTTTCCGAATGCGGGAAGGCACTCAACGGATAGGGGACAAGAACAACGTACAAGTCAGATGGAAGGTCTCCGGCAGCGTGGTTCATTGTTGGTCAGGCGTCGCAACACGCAAGTCGTGCCTTGGCTTTAAAGCCAACTCATCAGGCGACCAGACCAGCACCAGCGCTGCCGTCACGAGTCACGACGCACAAGAACGAACAAACGTCTGAGTTCAAGCAAGCTTCAGGGCGGTGTCACGTGTAGAAAATTGAACCCTCCCACCATCCCTTAGGGCTGCCATTCGTCATCTTGGTTATCAACCTAGAAGCCTCTAGCCTTTGGCCCATAACACAATGAACAACGAATTCCCCCAATGCCTGGACGAAGCGAGGAAAAATTTACGTATTGTCAGATTTATCGATTTTATGCGAGACGAACCTCTCGTGTTTGCTGCCGGCCCCAATGGAGCTCAACAATGTCTCCTAAACATAGTATATCGATAGCCGATGTCAATTTCAAGTAAGGGTATGATTATAGATAGAAACTAAGTTACAGTAGATAATGTGCCGGTTGAAATTAGCTTAATCCCGGTATTTCCGGCAAACGCCAGTCTGACTTTGTCACTACTCGGTGAATCCCAACAACCATTATAAACGGGAATGAATTTGAAGATGCAATATATTTATTGGGAAAGATGCAAAGTAGTATTAATTCTACCCGGTATTCATGCTTAACCTAGGACCTCAACGATGCAGGAGGCGCGAAACAAACCCGAACCTGCCACCCGGGTCGCTGGGACTGTTCGTTGGTGTCGTGAGGACTGGCTCGTCCACATCCTGCTGGCTCGCGAACGCGTTGAAGATCTGCTCCAATGTGGTCTGAGAGACGCTGTACTCGCGGATGGACAAGCGCGTCTTAGCGTTCTCGACGAGTTCGAATACGTTTGACAGACGCAGGCTCCTGGTGTTGGCTGCAGACTGGTCGTGGATCTTGAACCAGCACGAGTCGTGTTGACGTTCCAGCAGCTCAACTGACCCAAAGCTTTGCTGCAAAAATTCCGACACGTTCTCGAATTGCGTCTCGGTGATCCACCACGCTGCGAAGCTGCTCACTGAAACGTATCCGTCACGTTTGGCGAGGTTGGCGATGGCGTGTCCAGTGGTGTGTGTGTTGACGATCTTCTGCTCCCACGATGCGTTACCGAAGCGTTGACAGGTTCCAGCGAGGTTTTCTTCTTCGATGCGTGTGTCCAGTGAGTCGAAATGGCGGAGGACAAGTCCTGTCACAGCCTCTGCGGTTGGTGCTTGCAGTTTGGCGTCGAACATGAGTCCGTCACCAAAACGATTCTTCAAGTGCTGCACGCTGCCGAGACATTTGAGTTCACCACCGACCATGATACCGACTCGAGTGCACAGTGCCTCGCACTCCTCCATGCTGTGTGTGGTTAGCACCACCGTCGATTCCTTGTTGTACGTCGAGATCTCCGAGATGACGTCCCACATGAACCGCCTGGAAACCGGGTCCATGCCTGTAGACGGCTCGTCGAGGAACAGGATCTTGGGTGATCCGATCATCGCAATAGCCACCGACAACTTACGCTTGTTGCCACCACTCAAACTGCCAGCGAGTTTGTCTTCGAACGCCGTCAGATTCAGCTGCTCCATCTTCTCCTGCACCACGAAGTCCAAGTCGGAGCTCGGAACGCCCTTGATTTTGGCAAACAACTCCAGATGCTCGCGCACCGTCAGTAGATCGATCAGTGCATCGAACTGCGGACAGTAGCCGATCTGTCGACGAACTTCCACTTGCTGCGTCAAAATGTCGTAGCCACTCAACGTTGCGTTACCGGAAGTGGGCACGATGTCACCTGTGAGCATTTTCATCGTAGTGGTTTTACCAGCGCCGTTGATTCCGAGGAAACCAAAGCACTCGCCCTGTTTCAGCCCAAACGACAAGTCTTGTACCGCCACCTTCTCTCCCTTACGATAGACCTTACGGAGATTCTGCAGTTTGATCGTGTCGTTATCTGCACCTCCCGTCAAGACGCGGTCGACTTCAGCTCCAACGTCTTCATCAATCTCTCTGTGTTCAATGGGAATATCGGGGTCTTTGGACATTGCAGACTTGATCTTGGGGAACGTCATGGCGTAGTCGATGCCCACAGCGATGGCGTAGTACAGCGCCGCGTCGAAGATAAGGTAGATGATCTCGTAACCAGTATTTTCCAGAGCAAACGGATCCTTGGACAGCTCGTCGTCTGTCTCAGCACCTCCAGTGTGTGTGATTTCGATGATAGTCAAGTTGAGAAGTCCTCGACCAAGACAGAAGAGCGGTGAGAGACGCCAAATGAACTGCAGAGCCTTGTCGGCACTTTCAGTGCTGTCGATGACTTGCATCACGAAGGACACGATCATCAACGCAAGTCCCAGCACGAAATTGATCAGGATCATGTACGTCTGCGAAGACGCTGGGTCGGTGAACACGTACGACCAGCAATACGCGTGGGGACAGATCGCCAGTCCAAACACGAGCACCAACACAATAACCGCGATAAACGTCGAGCCGTCACACGTGGCACAGGAGCTTGAACCCGTGAAAGCCGAGAGATCGTAAGCTTGGATCAATATCAATGCGATCACGGCAGGAATCAAAAAGACCACAAAGTCCCAGATGTAGTTGGCTGCCCAGAACGAGTTGATCCCCACACCCGACACGAGTTGTTGGTGCTTGGAGTTGTGGTCAGGAGATCTCTCTCGCACAAGCATGACCACGATAGAAGCTGGGTAGTACGCGAATGCAATCACGATGAACAGGACCGCGCTGAACGAAATATACGCGGAGAATAGCGCCGTGTTCTCAGCAGTCAACGGGAGTGGATGGTTGTTGACGGTCAAACTGAGGTCGGACGCTCCGATGGAGGAATCATGCTGCGTGGCCATCAACCGATACAAGGATTGGTCCATGAGCGCCTTGAACACGACCGATCCGTGCGTAAGCGACGTGTTGATCAACACGTTGTAGCCAAACACGTTGTTGTCTTCGTCTGCGTGAATGAGATATCCGCCGAATTGGTCCGAAATTCCGTCCGAGAACGCTCGAGTGAAGATTTCTTCACTTACTTTCAGTTGATAACCTGTAGCATCGGTGGCGTTGATGGTTGGATCGTTGTACACTACGTCAAAGACGGTGGGGGAGTCACTGGAGTATGGTGGATTTCCGATGTCATCTTGAGATAGCGTCACGATAGAAGCTCCAGAGTAATAGCCACTACCCAACGCAGTTTCACACCAGCTTCCAGAACTTTGCGCACAATAAGATGGCACCAGTACACTACCCGCTTCGTCTTCTAGACCGGACAGCTTGAGTGCAATGAACGGGTCGTCATTTGTGAGGCCTGCAGCCTTCAATATGGATAAACCAAAGATCAACCACGCCACCGGAAGCAATAATCCCACCACAAACAACTTGTTGTCTCTCTTGGCCATACGAAAGCGCTTCTGGATCACCGCCACCGTTTGAGTCAAGAAAATCGACCGCGTACGTCCTAGTGGCAACGAACTGCCAGTGCGATCAAGTCCATGGTAATGTATGTCTGCTGGTTTGTCACCCACAATGGGAATACTGTCCTGAGCAGCTATTCCATGCTGTTTAACGCGGTTCTGCAGTGTGTGCTGCTGGTCTTCGTCTGACACCTCCGCCACTTTGATGAAAACTTCCTCCATAGTCGTCACCGAAATACCGTACGATAAAATCTGCAGCTTGCTGAGGTTCTCATCCATCTTGTGGAACATCGCTGGGAACTGTGACGAGCTATCGAGAGGCAGTTGGAACGCGATCTCGGTACCCACATTGCTCAGTACACGACTTGAAGGAATATATCGCGATACAAACTCAATCACCTTGGAGTCATCACAGTTTTCCTCCTTCACAATTGTCAAGTTATAGCCGACACCGAACTGGTTCTTCAGATACAGCGCAGACCCGCAGCATCGGAGCTCACCCTCGGCCATGATGGCAATACGATCACCCAGGATGTCTGCTTCATCCATGAAGTGCGTTGTGAGCACCACCACACGGTTTTGTCGGTTGTTCATCAAGATCTCCCACGTGCTTCGTCGAGAGTATGGATCCATGCCTGAAGTTGGTTCGTCCAGGAACACCAGCGAGCTGTCACCCAGTAGTGAAATAGCCACAGAAAGTTTACGCTTCATTCCTCCAGACAACGCACTGGACATCGTGTCCCGCTTGTCCACGAGGCCAACTTCACGGATCTTCTCAGCGACTTCATCAGCTAATTCTGCACCGGTATATCCTTTGATACGAGCGTAGAACTCGAGATGATCTTGTACGGACAGCTCAGGGTACAAGACGTCGTGTTGAAAGCAGATACCAAGTGACTCACGAATCTCGTCCATGTCTTCGAGAAACGAGAGTCCGTGGAGCGTGGCGTCGCCTGCTGTTGGAGGCGTGACACCCGTGAGCATGGAGATCAACGTCGTTTTACCAGCACCATTGTGTCCGAGTAAGCACGTGATTTGACCCGAATACATGTTCAAGTGCAGTCCTTTGACAGCTTCCTTCTCTCCACCAGGTACAGGGAACACCTTGCGAAGACCTTGGACAGAGAGTGCTTCGCCTGATCTCTCCTGGTCCAGTAAATCGGCACTCACAGGCTCAATATTGGGGTTCACTTTAACCTGTACCGCAGGACTGTTCTCAGCTGAAGTCGTGAATCTTTTAGATCTCCTCCAGTACGAGGGTCGCAATGGGAAGTACCATTTCTCCGGCATGCCGTACTCTTTCGGGATGACTTTCTCAAAGTACAACCCCAACAGTGTGTACAATATCGCGTCGAAGGCGAAATACCAGAGTGCCGTAGAGAATCGGAAGTTGTTAATGCGTTGCGAAGCAGTCGAGAACGAGATACCAACGTGTGAAGTTTCAGCTGAAGACAGCGAGTTGACACCAAAGACGAGTCCGACTGGTGCCAGCAGACACGCGATGTTCTTGGACGATTCCGACGATGAATCACTGTAAGCTCCCGTCACGCCGTACATTATGAAGAACGTGATAAATCCGACGTAGACGCCTGTGCGTGACTTGGAGAACATGGAGCTGATCATGAAGGCGAAACCCAATACGCTCATACTGAAGAGGAAGAAGAACAAAAACAGCAGCACGGCATTTGTGTTCGGGAACAGTTTGGCGACAGCCACGAGAGTCTGCAACACGCAGCTCACGAATAGAATCACGATGTACGTGATGTACCAGGATATGACGATACTGGACTCCTTCACCCCAAGAATCTTCATAAGTTCACGAGAACGAGTCTCTCTTTCGGACATCAAACCGACGAGAATCTTCGACAACGGGTGCAAATACGTGAGAATGAAGAAAATCGGGAAAGCGTTCGTGACTGCATCGTAGAAAGATGAAGACGCGAACGAGTTGATGGGGAACGGAGTGGTGAGTGAACCGAGATAAGGCTGCGGTGCCTGACGTAACGGAGTTAGCAGAGCTTCACGTGTGGCATTGTCCAGTTGCAGGTCAGTGTTAAGCGGCGAAGCTTCTCCCAGCAGACTTTGGTACAAAACACCCGAGTATTTCGTAGCAGGATCGTTAACCACAGTTTCAAGCAGACGCAAATCCAGATCTTCTGTAGACACTGCAGTGGACGAGTTAACCTGACATGTTCCTGTTGTTGTCTTGGTACTGGAGTCCCAGTCTGGTAAACAGTTGACGAATCGAGTCACGAGTGTCTGCAAAGTCATGAATCCGTTCGTCGTGTACTGTTGATATTCCGTAGTTTCAAGCTTACGTTCAACGGAATCCCATAGTGAAGCTCCATCACTACCGACAGTTCTTGGAATGTAGCGATTCGTGTCACTATCTCCAACATACGTCGAGTTCAATCGCAACGTGTACTCAATAGAAGCAGGTTGACCAATTTCACTTGTCGGATGTGTCGTGAAGACAATTGCACCGAAGATACGTGATTGATCTGCAGTTTTGGCATAATCCGACGATTCCACATATTTCTCCAATGCTTCCTCAGTATCAAAGAATACCGTACTGTCTTCGAATGACGGAATCACAAGTTGAGACGACGAATCATTGATAATTACCGTCGGATACCACAATTTCATGGTTTCGAAGAAATAATTCCGCGTAAAATCATCATCCGGTGCAATGGCGAATTTGAACGGTGACACACGACCTTCACACTCAGAGGGGAGTGCATAGGGCGATGAAGTGTTGAGACTTACACGACCATTAAGTGCCAGTTCTTTCTCACAGATGGAGCGATTCTCGGAAGTGAAGGTTTTCATGAGACGTCCATAGTCAAATGACATGTAACCCAAATGTAGTATGAGACCTGATAGGGTAGTCTCAGGTGTGGCGAACATGGGTGTAGTATTGGGTCCCACAAGTGACCAGCCTGTTGGGTTGAAGAGGTTGTAGGACGTCGTGCCGGAGGTGAAACCCGATGGTACAGTTTTGTCGTGACTTGTAGTGCGTACGAGATCCATGACGACGATGAAGAGGACAGGTGTAAGCACCTCGAAGAAGAGAGCGACGGGGTGTTTACGCTTGAGTAACCAGTTCTTGCGTAGTAAAGTTGGCACGAAGCGTAGGTTGGAACGCTTCGGTGACGGTGATGCCGGTGCATTAACCGTCAGAGGTTGGTCCATGACACTGAAGAGAGGTTTTTTATTGGTTGTTGTGGTTGAAGGTAAATTGAAGAATGAGATCGTCATGTAGAGACTCGAGGGGATGTACCCACTAACGTGCGGAGTGACCAGTTGCTCACTTCGACCTTCATTCTGTCATATGCGGGACTGTAGTTACTGGCACTGCTGTGAAACGTCGTTGTGGGTGTGGTGTCATACTCCGTCGGTACTGTATGTGCAATTAGCGCTAAGTGGATATTTTACTGCTTTGGTACAATCACAAAGCCGTGTAATCATCGGGGTGGTACAATGGTGTACGTGGTGCACATGTACTATGGTCTTGCTCCCGTCTCAACTATCATGGTGTGTTGTGAGCTCGATTCAAGCTTAGAGTGGATGGAGAGATATTGCGGCCAACGCAACGACTTCCAATGGATATTTTGTCGTTTCCAGTCGACGCAACTACTAAAGCTTCAACTTCAGCAAAGGGTATCCTGTCCGCTGACTCGCAACAGTAAACATCGCCAACGGCGTTAGGCACAAACTTGACGCCGAGATTCGACCAGACACGAGCTGATTTACTAAGTGTATCACACATTACAAGATCCACAACCTTTAGGCTGGTCTGCCCTATCAATTTGATCAACCGAACAGGACATGACGCATGAGGTCGGCGAACTGCGATCCTGAAGCCTCGTCCTCACCCTTGATGGTTGCTCGCAACGTGCGACTCGCCTTCTCAACAAGTGTCTCGGACAAAAAGAATCGGCCCTGCGTGTCCTGCGCGTAGAAGAAGAACTTGTACTGCGGACCCACGTCACCCGACGCCATTGTTACGATGCCACGCGACGCGAACGCCTGCTCCAACTCGTTCTGCGGAGGCAGTGTCGGCAGCTGAACCACTACCTCAGCCACCACAGGTCGACTGCCCCATTGGCCTTGGAACGTAGGTGCGTCCATGACTGGCGTCGGGACCAAAGTGAAGGCCGGACCTGCCGCCTGAGGTGGAGGTCCACTCGAAGCAGAGCCAAAGTCCATGTCCAGCAGGTCCATGCTAGGTGCTGCCTGTTGCGGAGGTGGAGCAGTGTTGCGCTGTTGTTGTTGCTGTTGCTGAGGAGGAGGACTGTTGTCGTAACTCTCATCGCCCTCCTCTTCCTCCTCTTCGTCTTGATCGTCAAGAGGCGCAACGGGGCCGGCCAGATGCGTAGACGACACGAACAGCTCACTGGGTTTGTTGTACACCACGGCAAGCGAGTTGAACTCCTGGAACAGTTTGTCCTTGAGGTCAGTCTCGATGGATTCGGCGAACACGCTGACCGTCTCCTCTGTACGGAACTTAGCCACAATAGCGGCCGCCTGCTCTGTGGGCTGCTGCTCAAGCAGACGGTAGTACAGCAGAGCACGGTCACGCACATCCTGGTGGTTGGATTCATTAATGGCGGAGCCAAGTAGACGGCCGAGCATGCTCTGCATCTCAGGAGGACGCTTGAAGAACAGCTTCATTGTGGCGGCCAGCAGCTCCAAAAGGACAGAGGGGGAAGCCTCGCCGCTGAAATCGTCGATAAGTTTTTCCAGCACGTACGGCGCACGACGCAGGTCCTGACCGAACTCGCCTAGCATCCACACGACTGCAGCCTTAGCGGCAGGTTGTTCCACTGCAGCAATAATGCGACCCAGAACAGGCAGAACGTCGTGGCGCTTGTCCGGGTACTTACGCAGCAGGTCCTTCATCACCACCAGACTCTCATCACGCACGTAGTCAAGATCCAGCTCCAGGAAGTCCACCATCGTGTCCATGATGTGGTCTTGCATCTGCTCCACAAGCTGCTCCGCTGCTTGCTGGCCGTAGGCTTCCGGTGCGTTGCCGTACTGCTGCGGAATCGTGTTGACCGAGAGATTGGGGCTCACAGCAACGTCAGCAATAGCGCGAATCGCACGGCGAGCCAGCTCCTGGTCCACGTCGGTCACGTACTCACTCAGCTCAGTGACGATGTCAGCCACGTTGGCACCATCAGCGACCAGAGCCAGAATGTCGATCTTGACGTACTTGACATGCGTGGGTTCGTTGTATCGGTTATAGAACTGGCGGTAGTCGCGACTGAAGACGTACGGCTTCTTACCCACAAGCAGCAGAATGTGGTGCAGCACACAGTAGTTGATCTCGTGGCTGCCACCGGCCATCAGAGTCAGCAGCGGCTGACGCATACGCTCAAAGACCTGGTCCTGAATCTGCTCCATTCCGCGACTCTGCGTGAGGTTGAAGAAACATTTGGCCGTACCGAGCACCACAGCACTATTCGACACACGAAGACACTGCTCCAGTGTGTTCATAATGGTGAAAACCTCATCAGGACCCGTAGGTTTGTACTTGGCCACAATCTCCAGAATGTTACATTGACCCCACTCGTTGAAGTCCGAAATACGACTCAACAAGTGCATGACAATGGGCTGGTTGATAGCAATGCCACCTTCGTCCGCCATGATCTCGTTCAGTGCCACAAGACAGTTAGAAACCACCTGCGGGTCGCGGTCACGGATCATGTTGTACAATGTGTCGATCATGTCACTCTCCTTGATAATCTCCGGGTTTAACGAGTAGACCTTGAGAATGCCAATGACACCCGTTTTACGGACATAGGCACTTGTGTCCGTAAGTGACGCCTGTAAAGGGTCATGAATATATTCCAAAATGGAGTCGAGACGTAGCGAGCAGAGCGAACGCAGCGCCAGGCCGCGCACCATTGGGTCCTCGTTACGACAGTCATTGAGCAAAGTGTTGATGCACATGATGGCGAGCTCCGAGTTCTTTTGTGCGTAATTGGTCAAGTAAAGGTAGACCATTTTCTTGGAAATAAGGTCTTTTGTGTCCACACACAAGACCATCTCACTGAAGAGGCGGGAGACGTCGATACCCAATGTCATATAGGCGATGACCTTCTTGATGATCTCACGCTTGCGTTTTACATCCTTCTCCACGGTCACTTCACGCAGCAGCTACAAAATACAGATATATTAGTTTAAACAAACTGAGTATAAAATATGAAGAACAAATCTATTTCTAAGCGATCAAATTAGAGATTCCATACGTACATTCTTGAGTTCGTTCACCTCGCCCTTCTTCTTGTCCGTGAAGTAATTGGGGTTACTTCCGCCTGCGGGTCGCTGAGCGCCTGGGGCTCCTCCAGGAGGGGGCGGCATGCCACCAGGGGGAGGAGGACCTTGTGACGGGTAGGAAGGATTCATTCCACCCATGGACGGGAACATAATTGACCTGTAGGGATGAAGAAGACTGTAACTGTGGACGGCTACGCGGCAGATCCTCGATGTGGTACACTGAGTCACGAGGGTACGACGCAGTACATGTAATTTGTTAAGTAGGGTACATGTATTTGTGTGTAACTCGTGTGGTTGTGAAATTTGAGGTACAATCGGCCATAAGAAAAAGTGCTTTTTAGAGAAGTTCGTCAGTCTTTTTACTTCAACTTGGTGCAGAAAATCGCAAACACGTGTGGTGGATCAGCTGAGACGCTGTTCAAGAACGTGTCGGCGTTCTTGCCGGGAAGTTTTGGGTCGAACGAACTGTTGGAGTGTCAATACAACTCGTGCTGGTTCAAGATCCACGACAAGTCTGCGGCCAACACCAGCAGTCTGCGTCTGTCGAAACACGTTCGGGCTCGTGAAGGCCAAGACGCGCTTGTCTATCCACGAGTACAGCGTCCCGCAGACTACTGTAGAGCAGATCTTCAACGGGTTCACGAGTCAACAGGATGCGGACGGGCTGGTCCAGCCAACAGTCCCAATAGGTTCGGGTTTGTTTTCGCCTCCTGCATCGTTGATGTCCTAGGTTATGCATGAACATTGCATCTTCATATTCATTCCTGTGCGTGATTCATAAACAGAGAGTGCAGGCGGTAGGCAGGCTCGTTCGACACAGATGTAGTACATGCACTGTAGTTACCTCCGGGAAAGGATATTCCCACCCCGGTGTGGGAATAACATGGCTACCAGGTCTCCTCGGCCAAATTGCATCTGGTGGGGCAAACGGACACTGGTCATGAACAACTGGCGACTTGAAATTGAAGTACGTGTATTAATATTTAAGAAAGCTGTGGTCCGTTCCACTGTCGACTGCAAACTACTGGTACGGATGAAACCTCGGTATGGGAGGCGACTGATTCGGCTTCGTGTTCCCTTGATCGGTGCTGCATATCAAGTCAGCCGGCATGCTGAGTAGCGTCTGGAAAGGAATACTCTGGTCACTGGTTTGATTATGCAATTGACCGAAGGTAACCAATTGAGCGTTTGAAGTTGGAAAACCATCTTTCTTTCCCTTGATAACGGATCTGCCATTGAATAGCTCCTGACTCACTATCGATGACACGGTACAGGTTAACTACCATTGGGCATCCACAACGGCGGGTTGAAACATTTGGACGGCGAACAGTGTCTGCACGAGGCGTGTATCTTGTATCAGGCATGCCGTGCCTATCACAGGCATACATGACAATGTGGGGTTTGCTACGAAGCGTAACGAGACCATAGCCGTGGTTCCTGGCATGTTGGTTGACGGCATGCTTGGCCTCATCGCGAGAGTCATACAGGCTGATAGGAGGGGGTGACAGTTGAACAATCTCCGCGTCGACGGTTCCTGTACCACTAGCATCACTGGTTCTTTCGCGAGCAGACATACAGCCATTGCACTCACATATATCGTCACTCGAATCGGTACCGTCAGATGCCATCGGCGCCTTTATCTAGAAGTAGAAGTTGCTGAGTGTGATGGAGCTCACAGCTCCGTCTATTTTTGCAACACAAAAGACTACCTGGTAGTCATGTTATTCCCACACCGGGGTGGGAATATCATTTCCGGTTACCTCCGTGCCTTAGGACGGAACCCACCTAGATATCCAAGCTTGTCATGTTCGAGCCTTGACCACCTCGACCCTGACAGACTGGAAAGCCTAAGCTACATCCATGTATCCTCAAAATTCTGGAAAGCGTGCTCATCGAAATTGTGGCGAACTGCCGATACCTATCCATGACTGTATCGTGACAAATCAAAATCGAGATGCTGTACATGCATGAGTTATTACTTATACAGACTAGCCGCTACGCGGCGGTGCGTAAGAGTTAGGTTAATACCCGTTACGCTCGCTCAAGAGCTCGCTTCACTACTACGCAGGCTGCCTACGCTTCGCTCCGGCAGTAGGCGCCCCCGTTCCGCTCGCGGGGCTCGCTGCACTACTCTTAATGCTAGGTTGATCAGTGAGCTGCCTTCGGCTCCGGTAGGAAGGGCGGGCCCTGGGGGTCCCGCAAGGCACGAAGAGATTGTGGCAGCCTCGCTGCGCTCGGCAGCATTTATTGGCCAAAAATAAGATGGCTACATTTTTCATCACACTTATTCGTCACGGACTGACTGACTGACGAACACCTTGCTCGAGTCAATAGTTTAGAATGATCTCCTCCTTAGTAATCCCTAGGTATGGAATACCCGCTCAACAGGAATATGAATGTGGTTCCGACACTTTTTGGTAAACGGTTGCATACAAGTCCAAGTAATTATTCCCTCTCACCCCTCAATCGTAATAAGGAATACAAAATCAAGAAATATGAATATTCTGGGGTGCTTAAATATGGTTAAAGCCCATTCTGTACAGGACGTCTGAAGCAGTCGAGCAAGGACATCTGCTGCAAATGGCCTTGTTTCCGGCCAAATTCCTCGCGCAATGCACGTTGCATCGATCAAGTAGTTGAAAGGAGACCTTGAACTTAACTTAAGTACAACATGAGTTGTCGCTGTGGGGCCCATCATGAGGACACAACTTTCTACTGGTATCAATGCGCACACTCCTGTTTGGACAGAATATTCAAAACCTACACGGCACGTTATGCTCTGTCATCATTTTGATCGTCTTACGAACGAGTTATTTGCATGCCGAATGTTGACTTCAGTTCATTGACGCAACAAATTGTTGTTGCCAACAATAACTGATGGACGAAAACCAGATCCCAAGATTCTGTGAGCCGCAGAAGCGTTATTACAATAACGCTTCATTGTTGACATGTCCATGGTTCACGTACAAATGACTCAACTATTTCTGCTCGGATGGCATGGAATCAACATGCCATCCGACTGGGCCTGGAAAACGCTGCGAGTGCCTCAGTTTCCAATTCGACAAGAAACACCAACCCGCCCCACCAAACCAAGCATCAACAATGAACTCCAAGATCTGCCTCGCTGCCCTCCTCGCTGTCGCCGCCGCTACTACCAATGCCCAGGGGCCGGCCATCGGCCCGCTGCGGGTTTGCCAGCCATCCTGCGGAGCTCAGTACTCGGACCAAAACGTCTATATCAGCACCTGCTGCAAGCAGTATGAGGAAAGTGTACAAGCCGACTTCGACGCGTGCTGCGCTTCGAGTTGCAACACCGCTAGCCCGTGCAAGTGGGAGGATCTCGGTTCTGCCTCATCTCCCTAGGCGCTAGCTATCGTCGTATCCACCAGTACTTAGCAGGGTTAGCTATTTTCCGGGTCGTGTTCGGGTCGGGCATGATTCAGAGGTCATTGACAGATACCTAACCTTTCAAAGGAAAGATGTTGCATTGAGGTTGTCACGTAAAATTGGGTACAAACGGAAACAGCTATCACCCTAACTGCGAGTTACACGACTTTGGAGAGCTCTTCTACATCGTTGTCTTGTTTCGCATCTGAATGAGTACCAAGATCGCTGCTTTCTCGGACGGGATCCTACAACTCCGCTTCGCCATTCAGTTCCTCACATCAAAGGCAGCTTAACTGCTTTTTGGTAGCAGGATAACTTTAGGTAGTTGCCTTTTGAACACCTGACCCGTTTCCCATGTCTTCCTTAACGTTAGCAGTAACGGTGTTGAATACATGTACAAGGAGCACTACTAGGGTTTTTCAGATTCCCAAATCAGCCAATCCCCGTGCTTTGCCGAGTTACGAGAATTTCATTCATTAAATTTGACTATCACGAGGTGGCAAGCTTTCTTGTCTTTACTTGCGGCGAATGACGTGAATCTCTATTTGACTCAGATAGTTACTGTATTGACGCTGAAGCTCAACACTCTTGGGCGTGAAAATCGTTCTTTACGCACAAACCCCGACCCTCGTGATGTGGCGTACCGCTAGGAGCTTCTTCAGCGTCTTCAGGACGTGTGTAGGACCGGTTTTCCAGCAATCGCCCATCTATCAAGTAGCGCGTCCTCCTTCGAATTCGTTGGTAGTACTTTTAAGACGCTCTAGTGACTTTATGTTTTTAAAAGAGTAGTCACGAGCGTCGTCGGCGTAGTGCTTCATCAGCGCATCGACCAGGGTCACACTCGTTGTCAAAGAATTCTCCTTCTTGAAACTCTCAAATATAAATCAGACTTTCTTACTCTATCCTCTATCTGATTTACATAAATTAGGGTCGATAATGTCGGAATATTATTAGCAATTGAAATCTAGATATCTACGCATATTACGATGCTGTTACTTAGCAGGAGCCTTTCGGTGGTTTGGTAGCAAGCCAAGTTCATATCACTCCACAGGCCCAGTGAATGGATGATTTGGAGAAGCTCTCGGAGATGTTTTTTTTTTCTGGCGGTCGGATATGCCGTCGAAAGCCGGCAATTAGGGGGTGTCAGACTAGAAAAAAATCGCGCTAAAATCCCATGGCATTTCTCACGATATTCGGCCAAATGACATGTCATTTGATTATGAAATAACACGTGGTATTTGTACAAGTGTGATTTCCACCAAGGCTGCAACCTCGTCATTCCTTGCGAAGAAGAAGAAGATCTCGAGCCCCCAGACGATTCGGGCTTTAACACTGACACTACCATGTAGTTACCTACAGCAACAGACCGAGCAAGCAAGCCGCCATACGCGTTGCAAGCCCCAGACCGATCAACCAGCACGCGCCGGACGCACCGGGTGGCTCTCGTCTCGTTTCTGGTAAGCTTAAAGTTTATAAGACAGAGACTATTATTACAAACCAGAGAGCCGGTGTGGGGACGGGTGTCATGAACAGCAAATCTTCAAAATCGGGGGCGTCGGCAGGAAACTGTCCCCTAGCTACGCCTCTAAAAACCCTTTCCTGTGCGTGTTAACCCTATAGGGCCGAGCGGGATCTGACCATGCTTGGTCCTGGGGTTTAAGCCCGCGTGCTCCGCACACGGATCTTAAACCACAGGCATTGTTTCGGCTTGCCGAGCGAGTTGGCATTCACCCCCTCCGGGCATTTCAGCAGAAAAGGGCGGAAAGGGTGCAATCTATAGCTCCCATACAAAATGCTAGTATTCCAGTTTGTATCTTTAGTCACTCTCAAGTTTATAACGCTTCAAATCACCTTTCTCGCGTTTGATTGCCGATTTTGGCAGCTGCGTGTGCTGTATGTAGCCACTCCCAGCCAATCCTTTCACCGCACACGCATAATAACTTTCACCCATAAGCTTACCGACAGGAGCACATGGTATGAAGGAATTGATCCTGTGGACTACAGATCATCTTCGCCAACCAGGGTCCTATCATGTATAGGAGGATCATCAGGTTTTAAAATTGGGGCTTGATGAACCTTCGTCGGATTTGAATAATGTTGTGAGTGAAAAAGCAAGGGATAGCCCAACAAACTTTTTTGAAACATTTTTAAGAATGCTGTTCTGCATCGATACCTAGATGCTTGACCCCTATTAGTGGACTTCACTAAAATGTGTGAAAATGCGGAAGTTCTCATCCTTCTGGTAAATATCAATCCATACAAACTACTAGTCAAAATATCAAAATCTTGCATCAGATTTTCGAGTTGGCAGGTATCAGCTTTCCCCCATACATTTTTTTTTGAAGGTGGTGTATTGTAGTCACTTAGTCTATACTAACGACCGCTAACCACACCATATCCTACCAACGCCTATTTTCGTCGTCGCTAGGCTGCCTCATTAACAGGGGTCTGTAGTACAGTATCGCCCGTAACAGTTAATCAGTATGAACCTGTTGTTCATCCATCCAGTGTTGGAGATCGCTTTCAGCGTTCGCTATCACCGGTCGCCACAGGTCGTCATCTAGTGCTGTCGCCGTCAACGTGAGTTGTCTGCTTCTTGCCGTGTCCATTGCCTTATTGGCAATTCCCCATACATTTATATAGGAACCGGTCCGGTAGAATGGGAATTGCATCATGTATACCAGGATATCAGGTTTCTGGTGGATCAGGTTGGCGAGTACTGGTCTCTTTGGTCGTGCCTATCCAGATACGAACGAAGACAGAATTCTGGCTTCAGATCATTGACTCAATTACTCCTATGTCACAATGATGATGGGGCAACTTGCCCCAGGCAAGCCCAGACGGATTGAATCCGTACAGAGCTCGACCTGTTTCTGCTGGTGGCAGAGGACGCTTCTGCTGTTGACAACGCCCCGCGATCTACTTGTGCCGCTGGTGGTACCAGAGCATCATCATTTGCCACAGTGGCGTCTACGTACATGTCTTGTATTGGACCTGGAGCATGGAAACGCCGCGAATACTACTGTAGTACATCAGTCTCCAATTTGCCAGGAAGCCCCCACCCGCATCACTAACTCGAGAGGATATTCATTTTCGACTACACCAGTACATGTACATGTATTTCACGTAGACTGTCACTTTTTTAACTTACGTTTTCATTAAAAAAAAGAAAAGATTACGATCTTTTAAACCCATATCTACCGTAATTTTTAAAAAAATCGTAATCTTTTACATATATCTATCTACATGTACCGTAATCAGTTAAAAATCGTAACCGTAATACTACTACTGGGTACAGTGTAGTAGTATTTTTTACACTATCTTAGTCACCTTTTTAAGGGTTAATTAAAATTAACTCCCTGGTAGTTGAAACATTACTGCAAAGATAGCCGCCGAGTACTTTAGATAGCTCAAAAATAAAATGTGCCTAGTTTTAAACTTTAAAAAGACTATATCAACAATGAACGCCAAGATATGCTAAGCTGCCTTCATTGCCGCTGTGGTCGCCACTTCCGTCCACGCCAGTGAGCAGGTGCTTAGTGTCCGCCAGCCCTCCTTTCGAGTTCAGTACTCGGGCCAGAACGTCTGGATTGCCACCTGCTGCCAACAAATTTTGACGCGTGCTCTCTTCGAGTTGCACCACCGACAGCCCATATCACTCGGTTCTACTAGCTGCTATCGTTAATTCTACTAAGAAGTAACGCTGTCGAATACAAGGACCCGTTGTTGATCATGTATTAACCCTTCTAGCACCGTATGCTGTATAATACAGCATATGGGTTATTACAGGTTTTAATATGCAGCGAACAACGAAACATCTAAAATCCCAGCATAGAGAAATTTGTATGAGGTACCTGCAAATCCTAAGGGTGACTGATCGGTCACATGTCTACTCCACGTGAGGGGTAGGGTGCCCCGTCTTTTGCAGTGATCGAATGGATAGAGGTTTCTGTCGATTGTGCTATCCCGGCTCTGCCAGTCGTCAGTTCCGAAATCATCTCTTCGCGACTGATTCTCCCTCTCTTCCCAGCAACATGGAAAAACCGTTCAAGCAACTCTGGCGTGAGCTGTGCAAGCAAGGCTGGAAGCCAAAGCCACCGACCGGTCTCGCCAAAGACCACCGCTACATTCGCCCAGGAGGGACCGTGAGAGGAAAAGAGGGCGTAGACTTCTTCACGGGTGCGTTCAACATACAGTCTATTACATTGGTTACGGAAATACTAATCTACGGGTGTGATTTAGGTGAGAATGCGCTGATAGCTTATGCTAGACCCCGTGGATGGCTTCAGTTTGGTGTCCCCGCTGGCACCACCCCGGCGGAGGCCGTTCCTTCTTCTGCTCCGGACTCAGCAACGTGTGCTGCACCTGTGGAACCTGTTCATCCCGCTGCTGATCTACCTGTCGATGCTACGGAGCAACCGCAGACAAGCACTGCAGTTCTTCCTACCGCTGAGCAGTCTGGTGATGTCGCTGAGCTTCCTGGTGATACTGTTGAACTGCCTGGTAATGCTGCGGTGGCTGGAGCGTCACAAACGGCTGAGACGATCGCAGTTGAACCGCCTCCTGAAGCGACGGTTGTCAGATCGGCATCTAGCACCGTGTCTCCGCCTCAGCCATCTGTGGCAAAGATGCCAGTTCCTGCAAGGAAGCAAGCGTCGCGTAAGAAGCCTTCTCCAAGGACTGCGAAACAATCAAATACGTCTCAGCAACGGCGTACGAAGGTTGCGAAGACAACGTCAGCCTTTACGCCACGTCGAAACCTTACGGCGTTTGATACAGCAAAAGCCAGTAGTGTGGACCCCCAACGCTGCCAGATACTGCAGAGTCTCGATCTGGTTCGACTCTTGACCGGTGTGATACAGCAAAAGCCGGGTGTGGGCAGGTTCGTATCCAGTCGGATACAGCAGTTGCGAGTGCTGAGTGCGAGCGTGTTCTGTCGGATACAGCACAGGAAGCTGTACAACACCGTGAAAGAGCTTCCGATGCAGCATTTAGCGAGGAGGAAAAAGAGGAGTGTCAGAGGCATAACGAGGAGGACGATTTCAACGTGTACGACTCGAACCGATTCATTGTGGCTGTGGCAAGATGCGACTGGTCTGAAGAACCTGATACTGATGACCTAAACCTCTGTGAATCAGACTCGGACGCCGACGACAGGGACGAGGTCGACACCGAGGACTACATTGCCGAGGTGATGAATGCAGAAGTCTAAATGAGTGACATTGCTGACGAAGAGGTGCTCACTGATGACGAAGACGGCCTAAATGACGAAGATTTCTTTGAGGACGTTGTTGAAGCGGACTGGATACCGCGCGAAGAAGGCCAACAGGACCCTGAGTTTCTTAGTGATGCAGAGTTGAGAGCTATCGCCGAGGAGTGGGTAGTGTACGATGAAGATCACAGTGGTGAATTTCAAGAAGATGGCGCTTCCGATTTGTACAATGGAAAGTTTGGACCTACAGAGTCAGCACGAGCCTATGCCGATTCCCCTCTCGCTATGTTCTACTACTTCTTGCCGAAGCTGATGTGGAAGAAGATCGCTGAAGAATCGAATCGCTACCGCGAGTCAGTGCTCGACGACGTCGCGAAGCAGAAGCAAGACTGGCAGCGGCGACGCCAAGCTGCGAACCCCAACACCCGTGTACAGGCCTTGGATGACATCAAAGCGTCATTGCGCAAAGTGAAGCCATTCGAAGCACATGAAATGATTCATTACGTAGCTTTACTTGTTGCTCACGTACTGTGCCCCCATCGGCGTTCATTTGGAGAACACTGGTCCACGACGGAGTGCGGCGCGATTCCGCGAGGTACCTTTGGCAAGTTCATGAGTCGTAAGCGCTTTGAAGACATCACACGATATCTGCATTTCAACGACAACTCAAACAACCGGCCTCACAGAGACAAAGCTTGGAAGTTGCGCCCTGTACTACAGTTCGTTGAGAAGACATTTCAGAACGGCTACCGCATGGGCGCGACCGTTTCGTTTCATGAAGGCATGGTTGGAAGCCGACACCAGTACAACCCCATGCGTATCTACATGAAGGACAAGCCAACAAAATGGGGGATAAAGTTTTACATGGTGTGCTGTGCGGATACAGCATATTGCTCGCGGTACGTTGTCTTACTACGGTTGATACAGCACAGCTCACAGTGTCTGCTGTATGATACAGCACGTGTGCACGTACTCTGCTGTCGTGCACAGCACAATGCTTCTGCTGTATGATACAGCAAAAGATATTCCACGTACTAACGCTGTGCTTGAATGCTGTTTACTACAGCATTGAGATCTACCGGGGTAAGGAGGATACTCAAGCTGCTATTTCAAAAGCCGTGATCCGGAATCTCACAAAGGCTCTACGTGGACAGCCAGGAAAGCGCCTTATAGTCACGGACAACTACTACACTTGCACCGAGTTAGCCGAACGGCTTCTGCGAATGGGACACTACACGGTGGGCACAACACGAATCAATCGAAAGGGTTGGAATAGTAAGATTCAGTTTCCGAGTCAGAAAAATCAGCCAAGACCAAAGAAGGCGATTGCAAGAGGAGCGTACCGTGCAGCGCAAAACAGGCGTATTCCCGGTCTGGTTGCTGCTTCGTGGAAGGATTCGCGCATCGTGAACTTCATGGCGACGGGCTGCAGCACGAAGCGCGTTAGTGTGCTGCGAAAACGTAAAGGCGACGGAGTTATTCTCGAAGTTCCGTGCCCTGAGCTCGTTCGGACCTACAACAAAGGCATGGGGGGGAGTAGACGAACATGATCAGCTCAGACTACATCGCCATTCGATCCAGAAAGCTTTACGCCACCGTTCCTACTACCGCAACATTTTTTTTGGCATCGTTGACATGGCACTCGTCAACGGATTCATTGTGCACAAGCTGGTAATGAAGGAGAAAGGGAAAACCGTACCGACGCTTGCGGATTACATGGCTCGACTTCAGGTGGAGCTTTTGACGCAGCAAAAAGCAGACTTTGAGGGCAACATGCAAGTACAGAACCTGCTTTCGACTCCAGTAGCCGGGATGCCGCATGTGCTAACGAAAACGACGGAAACATACAAGAACAAAGCCCGTCAGTACTTGTGCAAGGTTTGCTCAGCCTATTCTGACAAACAGCATCGTAGTTTCGAGACGCCATACCACTGCGAAGAATGTTCACGTACCTATGGGGGTCGTGTCGCTCTCTGCGACAAGGTCCGTCGTGAAGACAACGGCAACACAGACACATGCCATCAGATCTGGCATACTACGTGGAAGAACGGGTCTATTATTCCGCCAGACATGAGGAAGAAGATTAGATTTAGGAAGCGTAAGCTGCAGGAAGTAGCGGAGGAGGAGTAAGAGCTAGCGTACCTTGAGCTAACCGCAGAGAAGCGGAGGAAACTTTTGCCCATTTGTCAATCAAAGCTTGTGCAACAACAAATGGGCAAAGTTTCCTCCGTCCAAAGCTGAGTTCGCGCGCGTCGTTGCCCAGGCCAATGCTTTTGGCGCGAAACTCGACATCAAACGATTTGGGAAGGGAAACAAGTATAACAGTAATTTCTCACGACTATGCATCGACTGCACCCAGTATTTTAGCCAATCATAACTCGACGTTTATCGCCGTCATCACGGGAATCCGGCTTGATTGCTGGAAGTGGGCTACAAACACATAAATTATGCACAGGTATCTTATTATACTTTATTCAAACTTAATACTTATGCTGTATTATACAGCAGAATACGTGGTGGTAGAAGGGTTAAAATACATGTATTATAGTTACAAGTTGGCTTAATCATTAGGGCTGTCGACGTCGGGTCGTCGGCCCGTCTAACGGTCAGACGTCGAATGTTGTCAGCCGACGTCGCTGCTGACGACCCTTGACATCGTGCTCATTGTCACTATTTCGAATTAAGAGATGTACTCGAGCACCTCAGTGAGGGCACTTCAGTTACCAATGGGTACATGTATGCTAGCCTCCTGCTTCGATGATCAAGGCCACAGATGCTTCATTTCTCTTCCAGGCGAGCATGCTGTGAACGACTATTGCTTGTGGTGTACATGTTTGTGGTGTGCTGACATTCGCGTGCGTGAATCGGGAAGCACAACTGAGGCACCAGCACTTGCATAGATCGTGTGATCCAACACAGACTTGCTACAATTTGACCATGATGATAACCGAATGACCATATTTGACAGGCTCATTGTGGCAAACTGGGCGGCTTCACGCTAGATGAATGGATGGAGTACGCCCCTCGCACACGACCATTACCCGCGTGGTCGAAGAGGGTGAGAATCCTCTATTTACTGCTTTATTCAAGACATGGACTGAGCCCAAGGTGCTTGCGTTTGGCTACCAGCCGGGCAAGGGCGTTGCTCACATGAACGACGACAAACCGGTTGGTGAAGGCTGCCTCGCAGTCAGAGGAGGACATTATTGGCGTGGATCTGAGTTCCATTGCGAGCTTACATGAGTCCCAAAGCACAAATGGGATGAGGCAATGAGGCATCGCCCGACCCTGCAAGATTGAGCTCTCTGATTGGTTTTACTGAAGTCATTTTGACCAATCAACAGCTTAAAGAGGCCCGATGTCAGCCTGGCGTCGGTAAGACGTCACCTGACACCACCAGACGTCGTATGCCAACGGACGTCGAGTCGACATTCAGACCCTCGACGTCGACAGCCCTACTATCCGTGAGGATATCTGTGACATCCAAGCAAGTTGCTTGGCTGCTTCCACGTGCACGTAAGGTTACGGTATACAGTCAGCACAATGATAGACCTGCCAGCTATCAAGAGCCTCAAGATACACAAACTCCACCAGTACCCACTGTGGAAAACCTTGTCCAATGCACAGGCTTTGTCTACTTGTAGTTCTTTGCTTACCGGTATACGGACAACGTGATCGAGGCACGTGTCTCCTCCGCCTTGTACCGGTAGCCTCATGCTGCTGCAGCATTGCTGCAACTACTGGCTCATGATTCAACAATGAACGACGGGACGAATGGCAGATCCATGTAGGCATGCACAGGTGTAAACTTACGTACACCCCAGAAGAATAATCAGCGGTTGGTGACAATTTGGTGCCATGCCACAGCTCATTCTTCAATTCTCCAAGAAGCACCCACCCAGTCGCCAACAAGCATCAGCGATGAACTACAAGATCTGCCTCGCCGCCCTCCTCGCCGTCGTAGCCTCCACTGCCAGCGCCCAGAGAATCTGCCAGCCAGCCTGCGGAGCCCAGCAGTCGGAACAACACATGCGTATCAGCTCCTGCTGCCACAACTATCAAAAAAGTATTGGCGCCGACTTCGACGCGTGCTGCGCATCGAGTTGCGCTAGGAGCGCCCCTTGTCAGTGATAAGATCTCGGTTCTGCCTCTGCCTCATCTCCCTAGGCGCTATCTTCACAAGTTAGGCTATGGCTGGAGAGGGCTCGTGCATTTCTGCCAAAACGGCTCCTTTTACAACATTGTAATGATTGGATAAAAGTGGATAAATATACAGCACGGTCGCTAATTGGCCAGCATATGTGGCTTTGCTTGTAATTTTGGCGACCTCGATCCTGCCTCATCTGAACCTGTTGAGACTCCGATGGACATGAAGGAGCGATGGCTCCGACACTCCGACGCCACCAAGTTGTGAAATGTAACGCGTAGCTATGAAATACTGTATTACTTGTGAAGTGTAACACGTTACTTCGTAATGTGCTTGCTTCAGCAGACCTGGGAACACAGTAATGCCATGGAAGCATCTGAGGCGGCCTGACATGACCACATACGCTGGTTTGAGTATTGAAAAGCAGCATGGTAAGACATCTTTGTTTGAGTATCCAATTTTTACTTGCTTGACGCTAATAGATCCGTAGTGCTATCCAGTAGAGAATACCCCGTGGAGGATACCAGCGGTTCGTGGTGCTCGACTAGCAGTCCTTCTCTGGCAAGCATGGACGACGCTGAGGATCGCAACGGTATACAGTCATTTTCATCAGTCGATCAGGAGGCGCAACGTCGTGGTACTCAGGTGAATCCGCCAGCAGACACACAACAAACGCCAGAGCAAATCAACGATTGCCCAAGTTTGACTCAATATCGACGCGAATGTCAACAACGGTCTTCTGTCACCGACGCACAAATATTACCGAGTACAAGGTCGACTACAGAGAAGCAACCGACTAAACCACCCCAACAGCGTCGCCGAAAGCCAGCTACAGCAACGTCCAAGCAGCAAAAGCAGCAGCGGAGTGAGCCCTCCAAACGCAAAGCACCAACATCCTCGAAACGCAAGCAGCCTCGAAAGAGGCAACGAAGCTTAGCAACAGCGATGGAGATTGTGAGCCCCAGTGCGGACGGTGATCATGAATCTACTGCTGCAACATCGACCTTGCCTGCATCTGATACTGCCACCGTTCAGAGAAAGAAAGCTGCGCCGCGCGGAACAGCATCACCTACAGCTGCATCACTAGCTCAGCTTTATGTGGAAATGTTGGTGGCATATGCTCCTGTAAAGGAATCCTGGCTGTCGGATAAAGTTTTTGACGACGCTGGTAGTGCGTATATCGTTGGACGCATATCCAGATTTGATAAAAAGAAGGGGTTGTTTCAGCTTCACTGGTTAGACACACAATTCCAGAACAAAGCCAAGTGGATCAGTTTGAGCTACGTGCAGTTTGGCATGGAGAACTATAAAAATGTGATAGCGTCACCGTCCAAGCCTGCGTGGAGATCTCTTTGCGAATCGGACAGCACTGATGATGTTATTGTGGAGGATGCTAGCGACTTGGAAGAAGTGGAAGAGAGTTTCGAGCTATATAATCCAGAGGTTATTCTGCCGTCGTCACTGCCTGATGTTGAACTCATTACGAACATGAATTTTGATCCCATGGCGAATATTGATGGTCCTTCAGACCTTTATCAACACGAAGATGGTACTACAAAGACTAGGATCCGCCCGCACTTCCGACACTTGTTTGAACACTCGGCTTCGTCAAGCTTTTTTGCCTATATACCTGTTTACTACTGGATAGAAGTTCTGCACCAGACTAACAAGGCAATGCGAGCACATGAATTGGAGAAGGGCGTTAGGACGAACAAACTATTCACTCTACAAGAACTGATGACGTTTCTTGGAGTTCTTTTCTTCATGAAAGTGGTAGACAAGGGCGAGTATGCGAACTACTGGGGAAAGCAAATTGAAGATTGCATTGTTGGGGGCAGCCACACTGGTCTCGACAAGTTGATGGAACTATCCAGGTTCAAGCTGATGCGCCAGCATTTCTGCTTCAGGCATGTACCCCATTCTGCACAAGCAGTACGTACCGATGATAACACAACTATGGCGACGACTCGTATTGACACTCAAGTAGATACAGCACCCGATGCAGTTGATATTGATGGAGTTTTGTCGGAAGATAATACGTCGACGTGTAGAGCAGCCGAAGCACCAGAAGCTGGACCCCTCTCACCTTCAGCACCGCCACCACAGCAGACTGCACAACAATCTCAGACAGAGCAGGATGGTACTGCAGAATCAGTGGCACCACAGCGCGTTGATCCAGTGGGGAGAATTCGAACGCTTTTGAATTTGCTGAAGATAACAGGCGGGAAATATGTCGAGGTGGGGAGAGATGTTTCGCTGGACGAAGCCAGTGTGGCCTCCAGAACCAAGTTCGGAAGGAGATTGATAATGTACAATCCCATGAAGCCTGGTGGTAAATACCACTTTCGCATTTACATGCTTTGCTGTGCCACTTCTTGGATTGCTATCAACTTTCGAGTACATTGTGCGAGTGTTTTATCGGAGCGCCTGGATGGTATTATCACGCCGGGAGCAATTACAGCCTTGCAGAAAGAATTGAAAGAATTATCAATTGTTCGAGGCCAGGTAATGGAAGTCGTGAGACCGTTGTTTCATTCCAACCGCGTGATAAATGCCGACAATTACTACATGTCAGTGCAGCTTCTCGCTGCTCTGCGAGTAAAGGGCCTCTATGGAAGAGGGACGATTCGCGCAAATAGTGCGCACTTTCCTCATCATGTCGTTCTGAAAAAGAAGGAGTGTCAGCGCGGAAAGTATCGACAAGCTATGTCGGTGGCGCATGAAATGGTTGCAGTGGCGTGGTATGATAGCGCGGTTGTGAAAATGGTTTCGAACGCAGATAATTCTTCGAGTAGTGCCCTGACGCGGAGAGTTGGCAGCCAAATGCAGCCTTTCGAAGCTCCGGTATGTGTTGGCCAATATAATGCCAATATGTAGGGTGTCGATAGACTGGATCAATTGCGAGGGCGGTTCTCGTTGGCAGATGGCCATATTTTCAAAAAATGGTATAAGAAACTTGGCATGGCAATTTTCGATGTCGCCAGAGTAAACGCTTACATGTCAAGACGATTGACCGTTGATATGACAAAGTTTCGAGACCCACACCGCTCATTTGTCGCAGAACTAGCTGAGGAGCTCATTTCCAGGAGATGGAAAGAGGCTCCTAGCGATAGTAGAATGTTCTACTCAGCAAGTGACCAAGAAGAGGTTGTAACGGCAGTTGACACTGCTACTAGGTGGCACGGCGGTGCGACGGAACCTTCGGTTATCAACAGTTCCCAAAAAGTATGTGTTGCTCTCAACTCGAAGCAGCTCTTCGCAACAACAAAAAAGCGGAGGCGCCATTGCGTGGTTTATCGCTGGGAAGGTCGATTTCCGACTGTTGTTACTGATCACTGCAGACTGCACTGCGTAAGCCTCTGCCAAATTGTTCACACGACACCATCAAAACCGTACTTTTGCCAAGAAGTCACTTGGACATGTTGGGAAAAGTACCACAATTATTACTTGCCTCAAAAGCTTTTCTCGAGCAAAGGAAACCTAAGATCAACATCGAAGTTGTTCCTGAAGCGCAAGGAAGCTGGAGACGACGTGATCGAGCCTGAACAAGAAATCGTCCAAGAAAATCAGACTGCAAATGTCTAGTAATCTGATTGTCAGCTTGTATCTTTTCAATGGTGTATGCTCACGCGCTAATAGTTTGTTCGGTGTATAGATATATAGACACTGTGCGTGACCACCAGCTCACAGGCACCTTTACTGCAGTTCGCAGCTTCCATCGACTACAAAAAACATTGGTACAGGAGGAACTGTGTCGCGGACAAATCTCACTTGTGAAAGCAACTACCCAGGCATCCGTCAGGAACAGCAGCTCATTCGTTATGTGGTTGGTAGTTGCAGGCTCAAATCGCAAGTTGTTCGCAAACACCATTGTAGCATTCGCGAACGGGTATATCATTGACAGCTCCACCTCCTTCACATCTTCAGCGTATACCTCAACCTTTTGCAGATCCGGCCATTGCATCACATGTTCCACCAATATCTCGTTACAGCGATCAACCAAATCACGACGAATTTCAATGCCAATACTTGCTCGAACGGCTGTCATAAGCACAAACTGAGCAACGACATTACCCACTCCAGCGCCAATATCCATAAACACGTCTCTGGTTCCAATAGCTCTGATTTGCATTATTGCCGAGATAAATGCGGAAACTCCACTTGGGAGAAGCTCCCTAACGTTCAAATGGGGTGCACCGGGAGGATAAACAACTTCTTTCCTGGATATGGCACCAAACATTGTAACAACAGCTTGGTTTGCACCCTCCGATGCAAAGGGAGCTTGAGCCAACAATTGTTGCACCGGTGGATGACTTCCCACACCACCACTTTGGACCCCCCTTGCGGTTCCACCAGCTTGTGTCGCTGCCAATTCGAGAATTTGCATTGACACCGCTTCTCTCCCCCCCCCCAATCTTGAACTTGCCAAACGAATGTTTGCCGACAAGGGCTGTCCTAATTCCTGGCCCACGGTATTCAGGCCATCGCCTGCCTCGAAATCTACCAGCAAATCTGGAGTCGACCCTACAGCATCTCGCTGTTTCTCCACCTCTGCTCGGCTTGTTGTCGTCCTGGTAGACTTGGTTTGAAGGGCAGGCGTTTTGGAAGTCTGGATCGGTACTTGCTGGCCATGACCCTGACGAATGCGTACAAGATAATCGCCTCTGCGACCACCGCGGCACGGACAGGGGTATAAAAAGAAGGTGGGAATTTCGACAGGTCAGTGCCGAATGTGCGCTTCAGCGAATTCACTCTTTGGGCAAGCTCCGCTGGAGACCGCTTCCAACGCTTCATCGTCCGCGCGACGTCCTTCCACGCGATGCGCGCAGCTCCTTTCTTCGCAAACTCACGCGCAATCTGCACCAGCTCCTTGTCCTCGTCTTCCAAGAAGGTAGTGCTTGGCATCTCCACCGAAGATCCAACCACAGTATGAATATGAACTTCACTATGCAAACAAGCGGAGAACACATCTACATACATTTTGCCTTGAGTATGGATTTTCCTTCATCCACAACTTAGGCTAGCCATGAAAATTCTGGAACCAGCAACGTAGCGCTTTGTCAGGATTGGCAGTAATACAACATAGTGGCCTTATGATGGCCGGAGTGTGGTAGTCAAACCAAAACGCGCCATTCTGGCACGTTTGAACACGACTTGCAGTGCAACGCATAAGACTGTAGCCGAACGGTCCATTTCGGCCCGGTTTGCCGCGAAAGGGTTAAGAGGACGTGTGTTTTGCACTCTAAGAGGCTAACTTAACACTAACGTATATGATAAATCGTAGGTGAACATGAAATACATATGCTGAGTAGTAGGTTTCGCTCTTATAGAGGCAAAATATTTATAAGAGAGGTTGTCTGGTGCGTGACCAAACACCTCTCCTATAAACGGAGTTGTCTGTAACAAGGTGTGATGTGGAAGAGCTTTACACGTCCAATTTGCCACCTAGTGAAGGCAATGGTGCTTCCTCCAGCGCTTGCACGAATTTCATTTTCAATTCTACGAAGCGAGCACCACTACTTCCGGCTACCAAGACAAGTATCACGTCCCACCTCGGCGTCATGTATCGACCCGATGACTCCACCGACAACCACTCTGACACGTTTCACTCAGATTACAGTGGCTACGAAGGCTCCACTCAAGGTTCCACCATGAGCGACGTATCGTCTGGCCACACCGAGATGATACCGAGTCAGTCATCAGCTTCTGATTCCCAATGGAGTGATCACCATCAAGTTGAAGACCGTGATACACGTGACACCGAGATGATATCAAGCCGGTCATCGTGTTTTGATTCGCAATATAGTGATGGTCATGAAGGTGAATGTGGTGACGGCTTTGATCAAGAGAGTGAAGGTCGTCAAGTTGAAGATGGCGATGGATGCACCGAATCTGAACTCCCAGACTGGGTCGAGGCTGTGCCGGGTTCAAAATCGGTGACCTATCGGGGGCATACTTACGCGTTCTACCGTGGAAGAGGGACCACAAGGAACTATCGCTGCAATGTGTACCGCCGCACCGGGTGCTTAGTGAAACTGTACATCTCAAGAATGGGGGTCGTCGTACATGGGAGACACAAGTCTGGTTACGTTCCAGAATTGCGCCAAGTTCCAACCGGACCTACTCCTACTTTCGTGAATTGGAAGCAGCAAATGTTGCTGGCGCCCGATGAAATCGGTATTCGCGATGTGACCCTCACTCCGGGAGACGTTTGGCGGCTTATCCGCGAACGGTTCTACAACGACGACAAAATCATGGTCCAGGGTGCAACCAAGAAGCAGATTTTGGGTCGACTGTACCGGACCAGAAGAAACCATTTTGGACGGGAGATTTTTGGGCGGCTGGAAACGGAACCTTCGTGTGATGTTAAACACAGCCCGGGTCACAAGTTCTTCAAGTTCCACTTCACGTATTACGAGGATGAAGTCTTACACAGGGTGATTGGCTGGGCTCATCCGAAGCTGATGGACCGCATGAAACAGCGCCAATGCTCCATTTTCATCGACGCAACATACCGGTGTGTACCAACTCGGTTCTACCAATTGCTGATTGTGATGCTGTACGACCCCATTTCAGAGCTCTACCTTCCTGTTTGGTACGCGTTGACGTCTGGGAAGACGTCTCAAATTTATGAGCACCTCCTTCACTACATCTGTGTAGCGTCTAAAAAGCGTCTCGACCCGGCTCACATCGTCTGTGATTTTGAGTACGCAATGATCAAGGCAGTCAAGTACCAGTTTCCAGATGCTAGAATTGTGGGCTGTCTCTTTCACTTCAAGCAAGCCTTACGCCGGAAAATGCTCAAGCTAAAGATCACCGAGGACGAAGTAAGTTTAGCCGTGAAGGGTGCATCGACCGTCTTACCGTGATCCGTCGATGCGACATCGCTTTCTGTGGTATCCACGATGTCCGGCGCATGATTAAACGTGACTGTGGCGACCAAGGTATCGCCTATTCAAGGGACAACTGGAAGAAATTCTGGAAATACTTCAAGAAAACCTGGATCAAGAAATGTGTGCCCGGATGGTGGAATGTGAATGGTCTGAATGAAGACATCGTCAACAGGACGAATAATCCCCTCGAACGGTACAACCGCACACTCAACGAAGCCATTTCGGTACCGCACCCAGACGTGATAGAGTTCATCAGCGTCATCGAGGAGCAGAGCCGTGAAAATGTCCGACTCATCGACGACATTTCAAACCGCAGGGCTCGTGCTCCGAACCATGCTGAACCTCAACAGGCGCCAGGATTTGAGTCCGACTCTGATTGGGTTGTGGACTCTGACAGTGAAGACTCAGGTGATTCAGATTCGGACGATGAAGCAGGTTCGGACAATGATTCTGGAATGTCAATGTCCCCGGAGCACTGAAGGGCATACAAAATGTCATACTAATTTGAATTTGATCACATACGTATATTGCATTTGATAACCTGAATATATCAATTTCAATTTACCCATTTTATAATTTGTGTACTCACAGGAAAACGTTTCTAAAATTTACAATGATTTAAAAAGTGACTTGATTTCACTATGCTGTATTGTTGTTGAAAAATAATTTAAAAGTAGGAGCTCTTGCCAACCGAGAACGTTTCCGCCCAAGGAATGATCCATTTACCGTCCGCCAAACGACCGAATCCTCACGGTGGGTTATTACTCGTGAGCATTCAATCAGCCTGATCCATAGGAGACTCACTCCGAAGAGCGTGCCGGAAGACCCAAATCCTTGGTTATGTCTCAGATCTGACGGAGGATTTGCACACGACACTTTCCTCAAGCATCGAGCTCCCCTACAGCCTGTAGTACAGGTGTGGGATTTGAACCCACGCCACCCGATAAGCAACGGCTTATCTAAGCGCATGCCCTACAGGCATACTAGGATTTCAATGCAAAAGTAAAGCAATTTAAATTTTCAACTTCAAAATTAAATAATCTATCATAGTAGGCAAAAAATTAAGTTTGGGAGCGATATCACATGTGGTAAAGTACAGTCTTGCCATGGGTCAAACTGTGATCGAGTTGACCCACAGTTGACCCATAAAGCGAGTTGCGCAGGAGTTGACCTGCGCAGAGTTTGACCCCAAAAAACGAAATATCATCAGCATCTGTCAAATTTGCGACTAAAGATGTATGATCACCTCACGTGTATGACACTCATCCAGCCACCCACTTCAACTCAATACTGTGCCCCACACCAGCAGTATGCTACCACAAGAGTGCAGACTCACAATCGGTAAAGGGAGGAGGGTGGTTGTACACAAACTGAAAGAAGAAAGAAGTTGGATTCTTCACGCTGCTGGCAGTATTAAGTTCAGCTCACAAAGTGCAAAGGAAGACTAAGGTAAACGATGAGTTTAAGGGTTTTAAGGCCAGCGGTGTTATAGCCAATTGATGACGGAGGATAATGATAGAGTAGTTCTGTTGGCTATAAATAGATTATCATATGTTCTGAGAATAACCTTCAAGAACTTATCATGTTCAAGCTGGCATTCGGATCTCATAGCCAAAATGGAGAACACGAGGAAAAGCTTCTACCCGCTCTCTATGGTTAGGATGACAAGGAAGCTACCCAACGTTCAGCGCAATGGCGTGTCCGACTCGGTGCAGCAGGCGGCCTGGCTGAGAGTGAAGAACACATTTGTCGCGAGTCGTCCTTGGTTGGGACGGCTGTCGTTGTAATGGAAGTAGGGCGGTTAGGAGAGCTTAAGAAAAGAAACAACAAAGTCAAATGCAAAGAGCTTTCAACTTGTTGTGTCCAAGACAAATTCACGACTGACCTAACTTATTTTTCCGTCGGAGCGCTCCGCTCCCCACCTTCCTTCTCTCGAAGCCTGCTCTAGGTACACTTCACCCCTCCTTCGTAGCTTGGCCCGGTCCTTCACCGTCGAGCCACACCGATATCCATGACCTCCGTCCCTGGCGACTCCTTCCGTCGTAGTGTCGAATGGCGCCCCAAGTTCCATCGTTGGTCAGACACCTCGTGCTGAAGCGTCGCCTTTCCTGCTATTGATCTCAGAGTCTGGATCCTCCAGCTCGAGAAGCCTGTCTTGACGCTGACTGCTCGATCAGCTCATCTTCGTCCAGCTGTTCCTTCAGAATCATCTCACTTGTAGATCGGAATATCACGGGGGGAACGGTCGCAACCGTGCCCGAGACGGTGTCCGTCGTTCCCACTCGTGACACGCTCCCCAACTGAGACTCGACGTCCTCGTCGAGCGACCTCCAATTTGTCCGCACGCATCTGTGCATGAAGGGCCCGACGTTGTTCCTGCCGCTCACCCAGCGTCTTCACTGGGATCGGAGTTCCTCGACAATCATCTGCACGCCAAAACGCTTCACTCAGGCGTTCCGCCTGTCCGAGTTCGTCCAAATCACGCCTCCAGGAAGCGTACTAATCTTCAGCCATCTTAAACGGAGACTGTGTCCCCGCCGAAGCTTCCTACCAGCGGAGTCCGTGGCTGGTGATCGCCAGTGTCATCACCGTGCCATCCACCAACAACATTGCTCCCGTGCTCACGGAGGAGCTGTCTTCATTTGCGAAGCTCCGTAAACCAATAGTTCATTACAGCTAGCAGTAGGCTGACACCTGCACACCCTTGACAGATCCATTCCAAAACTTCGTAAGCGTAGATTACCGTGTAGAAAATCGCGTAGACCAGCAGCGAAGTGACAGCCCAAAACCCGCGAAACGCACAGTGAGCACGGTCAACCGTCCTTCGGAACTCGGACTTCGGGTCAACGTTGAATTTGATGGTCGATCGACAACCAAGCTCCATCACGTCCGGTAGAAACACACACCATAGTTCATGATAGGCCGTCAACCACTTGAACAGTAGTCACCCAAGGCCGGTGCCATGCTCATTACGGGCCTCCAAAACGACCAGTGGCGTAGCCCACAAGGCTTCGTACTTTTTCCATCTTCGTTCAGTAGCAGGTTTGTCCTTCAGGGACGGACCATTGACGAATCGGCGGTAACGCCGGATGCACATCTTTGCAATCGTGGCCCACTTGGTCACGAAGGTAATCCACACGCCCAGCAGGCGTCCCACGACACACCATAGAGGCACCGTGACGATGTCCACGACGGCACGGAATCCTATGCAAAGCAACATATGCCAGTACAACTGAGATAGACACCAGACCGTCCGCCACCCCGCTATCGTACTCCACATGCCCCATTCCACCACATCAAGGATCATCTCCGTCTTCTTCGTAAGTCGTAATTCACAATGACCATTAGAGCAAGTCTCCGGACTGCAATCCACCTACTGTATCCCTCAACGGTAGTAACCGTGCAATACAACCCTCGTCGACATCAATCACTTGTCCCTTCAACTTGTCCCACGGCAACCGTAGCCACAAACTTCTGTCAGTTACCGTTACTCCAGGACTTTGAAAGTCCCTTTCTCGACGATGTCCATGCCAATCACTCACGCTGAGGGCTTACGCGGGGTCCTCTTCATTCCTGCTTTCGCCCGAAACAACACGGACTCCAAGATTTCCACGTCAACGATCATGGCCAATTCACGCAAGGCCAACAAGAAGGCCGTCATCGACCGCCTCCGTGCCTGCCTTGCTAAGAGGACCGCCGCCGTCCCCGCTGACGCGCAGCTCCACGCTCAAGTCGACTTCTATTCGCGCCTCAGGGCTTATCTCTCCGTCAACAGTGATTCTCAGGGGATTTCCGAGCTGGATGACCTGGTGTTCGCCGTTCTGGCTGACGACGGGACGGTTCCGGCCGTGCTCAGTCAGACGGCGACGCTATTGCCATCACCGGACTTCATGAAGCCCGGGAACGTGCCAGTTCACGATCTCTTCGCGCCGCCCGAACCCGCGACACGGTCCTCCAAGCGTCCCGCCACTCGAGGTTCCACCAAGACGGACCCGCCTTCCAAGAAACAACGCACCACCAAGGACTTCCAAGCCACGCACCAAGTACAAGTTTCTGCTTTCCGATGGCATCCCCCATGACATCCGGAAGGACATCACTCGGCTTGAGAAAACAGCGGCGCGCGAGGGCAAGGCGCTGTTTCGATTAGCGTATCCGTGGGCTGGTCAACGGGCCTGGTATGACCCCCAAGCTTATCCGTGTCTTCACCGGCTCCATTACCGTACTTGGATGCGACACCGGGCTCTGTTCCTCGAATGTGCTTTGTACGCGCCTTCCGACAAGGCAGGGGCACGGCGCAAACGCAAGGCCCAGGCCCTTCAAGCGCAGCTTAAATTCATCAGTGCCAACATCGAGACGTTCGGCTACTATGGCTTCAGGGACCGGTTCGAGAAGGGTGCCCACGACACGTTGCTGTGGTTCGGCGGGAAGCCACCGCTACACTCGGTCGCCGCGAAAGCCAAGTCGGATTCTTCGACCCCTGTTCAAGTCGACCTCGTCACGCTCTACAACTGGGACCTCTCCCGTTACCGCGAAATCATTTCCCGCGCCCAGGATCCGTTCCGGATCGACGAGGACGGATACGGTTCCTTGACAGAACTTCTCGAAGGCACGCGTGCTCTGGACCTTCAACGCAAGTCGCATCGTCGTCTCTCGGACGCTGCCTTGGCTCGCGTGGCGCTTGGCGTTTCGCGGGAGGACCCACCGGACCCATCGTGGGTCGGTAACAAGTCCCAAGGCGTCTGGAAGCGCCTCCTGTCGGACCGTGACCTTCGAGATCTTCTAGTCAAGATCATCAAGGAGATCGACGGAGATACTCACACCGTGGAGTACGAGGACAAACCGTTCAAGCCGTCTGAACGGGGAGACGACGATTCCGACTTCGAGGGAGACGCGCCAGGTATGTTCGCCGTGCTTCCGCCGTCGCCGCCCGTCGAAGGAGGCTATCCCGTCGAGGATCCCGACGCAGAGGAAGAGGAGAACGATGAGGAAGAGTCCACGCTGACTCACCACACGGGCCTCACGGACTCCGAGTCCGAGGACGACGGTGAAGATCCTCCCGCCGCCGACGGCAAGCTCGACACTGAAGACCACTCTGACGACCTCGAGGAAGTCAAGCCGAAGGTTGACGCCACGCGGAAGTGTCCGTCGCCGCCTAAGTCGGGCTCCAAGCCTGCCAGTCCCGAATACAAGTCCAAGTAACACAGCTCGTCACCCCAGGAACGCTCCAGACCGTCTCCTTTTTCACCTTCTTTTCAGCGTTCCTTCTTTCTAAAATTTAATCACACAAACACGCCCTTCATTTCCACTTCAACCGTTCCGTCTTCGAAATTCCAATAGTCAAATCAAAATATCACCGATCTCCATAATCCAAAGACGTTTGTCACGGACGACACTGCTACACCATGAGCAGGTCGTCCTCATCAACTTGAGCATTGGCTTCCTCTCGTCGCGTACTACTAAGCAATTCAGGTACCCGCTGCTTCTTTCGTTCGGCTTGCTCGAACGCCGACACCAGCGATTCATACTCGGGCATCAACGCTGCCCGAGGCAGCCAAAAGGTCTCATAGTTAGCCGCGAGGGCCAGATACTCCACAGTACGGTTCTCAACCCGCTTGGCAACCACTTCCAACAACGGGACACTTACTCCGGTGAGGACGGTGTCTCCTCGACCGCCTGACAACCATTCCACGAAACTTGAGGCCGGTAGATCGGCCTCCTCCAAAGGACCATCTTCGGTCAGTTCTCCGTCTCCTTCGATTCCTTCAGGTACTTCATCCGTGAAGGGCCTCGTCCACTTGCCACGGAATCTCTTCAGCCGGTTCACGTTGATCGTGACCACTTTATCAGGGTGCGACGGGATGTCAATCCGGTACGCATTGTTGCCGACCTTCTCCAGGACACGGTACGGACCGTGCCAAGCGAAAGCCAACTTCTTCGTCCGAAGTTCTCCCCGCTTAGCCCTGAACAGTTGGTAGACCCACACAGGGTCTCCCACCTCGTACTTTACTTCAACTTGATCAGCCAGCCGTAGAGCGTGACGGTCCTGCACCTTCACCAGTTGGTGTTCTACGAGATAACGAGAGTCGCGCAGCGACCGATACAGTTCCCGGCGGTATTGAGCGACTTCATCGCTCCTCCACTTCTTACCCAAGTTGAGAAACGCCACATCCAGCGGGAGGACCGGATCACGACCATAGATAAAGAAGAAGGGCGTGTCGCCCAACGCCTCGTGACGACGTACGGTAGGCAAATAAGACCCGAGCCAAATATAAATCCCAGTCCGTTTGTGCTTCAGTTACGTGCATCTTCAACATCCCAATGAGCGTTCCATTAAAACGTTCCACCAAGCCCTGAGTCTGGGGGTGGTACGCGGACCCAAAAAGCTTTTTAATGCCCAACGTCTGATAGAACGACTTGGCCAGCTCCACCGTAAAGTTCCGCCCATTATCACTGAGAAGTCGAGACGGCACCCCATGCCGGGCCGCCACCCCGTTCACCATCACTTCCACGAACGTAGTCGCGTCAAGTCGCATCGTCGCGAACGCTTCCGCCCACCTCGTAAAATAGTCCACAAGCACAAGCATATACTTGTTTCCACGATCCGTCTCCGATAACGGTCCCACAGCGTCCACCGCAAGAAGCGAGAACGAACCTGTCAGGCCGACGACGGGCATCCGTTGCATCTGCCCCGCTCGCCATGGTCTCGAGCCCTTCTCACTACCACAACGAGTGCATTCTCTCACATACTCCTTCACGTCCTTGCGCCAACCCGGCCAGAATGCATGTCGTCGCACCTTTTCCATAGTTTTCGTGACCCCGAGGTGCGAAGACAACACATCGGCGTGACAATCATGCAGCACGGTCTCTATGTACTCGATCGGCACCACCGGGGCGGTCAACAACCGTACTGGAAAGATGTGAGCAGGTAAGGCCACATGCTTCATCAGCAGACCGTTCTTCACTTCGAAATGAGGACCCATACTGATCACTTTAGCTCGCAGGAACGGGTCGAGAGGCAACGCTCCGTCCAACAGGAAAGCCCCAGATCCTTAATCCACGGGATCTTCTGTTGTTCGCTCACGAACTGATCGTAGTCGAGACCAAAGCGATCCACGGGGGACACAGGGGAGTACCCCGCCGAATCGTCCGTGATATCTTCGTTCGCCAGCCCCGGCGAGATCGTCGACATGACCATCGGCTCTTTCACCATCCGTCCCATCTCCGTACTCGACGTGTTCCGTGTCTTCACTCTGCTCCCCGACTGAAGGCGGAAGCACGTTCTCATCCGAGCCCTCCGGATTCAGCAAGTCGCGCATAGTCAATGCCGCCACGACGTCCGTAGGTAGTCGTGACAACCCGTCGACATGCCCCATAGAAGAACCCGGTTTATGGTGCACCTTAAATTGCAAATTTGAAAGTTCCATGGCCCACCGTGCCAATTTGGCGTTCGTGGTACGGTTGCCAGGGCTGAACACCCAAGTCAGCGCCTGGTGATATGTGAATAAATCAAACTCCCATTTGTCCTGATAACACCTGAACTTGCGAGTTACCGACACCACGCCCCAGCCCTCGATCTCCGAGATCCCGTCCTGTTTGTTGATCAAATTCTTCTGAGACCCTGTCCGTAGCTTGCTTGCATAAGCTACGACACGGTCACGACCGTCCACTTCCTGCACGAGGCACGCGCCGACAGCGTACCGTGACGAATCGACATACAACTTGAATCGTTTCTTTCCGTCCGAGTACACCAGTATGGGCGGCTTCATCAGGGCCCGTTTCAACTGGCGAAAAGCGCCTTCGCAGTCTTCATTCCACTGAAAGGGAGCGTCCTTCACTTTCAACCGTTCCAGGGGCGCCAAAATCGAAGCGTACCCCGGAATATATTTCCTGAAATAGCTAGTTAGACCCAGACACGAAAGGATTCCGTGCACGTCCGCAGGACGTCGCACGTTCAGCACCGCCTTGGCTTTTTCAGGGTTGGGAAGGATGCCCGTAGGAGTAACAATGTGCCCCAAGAAGGCCACTTGGCTCCGCCCCCAATGACATTTTTTCATCTTTAATTTGAATTCGGACTCTCGAAATCGTGTCAGAACCTGCCTTACCCTTACCAAATCAGTCGAAAAGTCCTTACTGAAAATCACACAGTCGTCGAGATACACCAAGCACACTCGCCACTTCAAATCCACTAACACCGTTTCCATAAGACGCTCGAACGCCGGGACGGCATTGCAGAGTCCAAAAGGCATTACTAGCCATTCGTAAAGACCGTACTTGCACGTGAAGGCCGTCCACGACACGCTGTCAGGGTGCATGGGTACATTCCAGTATCCAGAGGCGATGTCCGTAGTCGAAAATAGTTGAGCGTCCCCCAGCACGTCCAAGATGTCGTCAATTAACGGCATTGGGTAGCAGTCTTTCACCGTGACCGCATTCAACTTACGGTAGTCAATACAAAAACGATTTCCACCATCGGGTTTCCTGATCATTAGCACGGGGCTCGCCCACCGGCTGTTGGAGGGACGGATCAAGTTCAGCTCCAGGTATTGTTGAATTTCGGCCTCCATGACCTCTCCTTCAGCCAGCGAGATACGGTACGGTTCCTACTTGATCGGTTGGCTAGTGCCAGTGTCGATCTCAAAGTGTAACAGCTCCGTCCGTCCCGGCTGCTAGGATGAGTCCACAAACATGCTCTTAAAACGGTTCAGCTCGACCTGGAACAGCTCCTTCTGTTCTTCAGACAGCTTTGATTCCGAGAAGTCAGCCTTCATGCCTTCGTCCTTGTCAGGAGGCACGTCCGGCTTCGACGCCACGTCCTTCTCACCTTCGTCCACTTCATGTTCTTCGGCCATAGCCATCACCTGTTCCTCCGGGTCCTGATCTTCTTCAGGGGTACGACCGTCCCAGCGACGGACGTCGACGGCTCGAATGCTGATTCCGGGACCACGACCGCGCACGCCACGACCGTCCCCTTTCGAATCCAGTACTCGTCCGTCGAGGAGTTACATATCTCCACGACAACTTTGCCGTCGCGCACGGTGCTCAAGGATCGTGCTACGCACAGCGTCGGCGGCAACCCCACGGATCCTTCCACCAACACCACCGCTTCTTCGTCCGCGTCGCCGATAACATTCGTCACCACCAGTGCCTGTCCGCCGGGCGGCAGACGCACCGACTTAGCCATTTCGGACAGGTATGAGTCCTGCACCATTGTGAATCCCAGCGCCAATACATCCCCCGAGTTCTTGAGCGTCATGCTCCGAGCGGCCACATCGATAACAGCGCCGAAAGCACCGAGAGCATCCGCTCCGAGGATCGCGTCGACATGTAGTCGGTCGGCGACCAACAGGTTCATCGCGACCTCTACCGTCCCAAGTCTGAGCGTCAGGCTGGTCCATCCGTGTATCCGGAGCTTGTGGCCTGAAGAACTCTTCACGGGTCCCTCGCACGGTTCCAGCGGCTCGTTAGGCCGTCCCAATCGTCTCAATACTCGTCGATCGACGAGGCTCAGCGTGGCCCCCGTGTCAGCGAGCATTTGCGAATGTAGATAGTCGATATAACCCCTTGAAAGAGCTTCGTAGTTGCCGACAGCGCATTCCACCCTCCTTCCGTCCCCGACAACTCGATGAACATGTTCGTCCACGTCGTTGTCGTACACCCCAAAATCATTGGGCAGTTCGACTGTGACGACCTCCACCAGACCAGTCTTCGGCAACGAAGCCCGGGTCGTCCGTTGGTTACGGACAACTTCCACGTAGTGCGACACGTCTTCGTCCTGTTTAGGACTAAACTCCACGTCGTCCACAGCTTCAGCATAGGGCTTATACAGGCCCGAAAAATCAAAACATCAACGTTTAGCGGCGCGACGTCGGAGACGACGCCTAGAACTCGGCGTCTTTGACCGTCTAGTTCGTTCCCAGAGCTTAGCCCAAATCTCAGCAGCATGCCGGTCGTAGTAGGCCGTCATCATAGGCACCAGGCGTTCGTAGCGGCGTCCCCGTACTCCCAGTTCAACAAGGACGTCCTCCGCGAACGTGCGGAGGCGCTCCTCATTCGGTTTTGACAACTTGTCACGTAACGGAGGGACTTTCGCCGTCCCGGTCTCGCTACCCGTCCCTTCCTCCTGGCCACCTCGTCTCTTACTTTCTCTCAAAGCTCGAAACACGGCTTGGCGAACAACGGTTTGCACCGTTTTGCGAGAGACCGCCCAAGGGTCACGGATCTTCAATTCCACGGTCTCAAAAGGGGTCGCCGCAATCACCCCCGTTGGATCCTCAAGAGGGCTCATGATTTTGGCGCAGACGACATCTTCCACGACGGAACAGTCTTCCGTGACAACTGTTTCATCATCGCTCCCATCTTCGCCTTCGAGATTTTTGGGCCATTCACCACCGTCACCAGAATCGTCACTAAGAGGAGACGGTTCCTTTGCCAGGATCCGTACACTGTGGACGGTGCTCGCCACTGGCCTACGGAAGTCACGGTTCGTTCATTTCGCCTGCTCCGACTTCTCCAGTCTTTCTCCGAACCAGTCTTGCCAGTACTCGGGGGAACGGAGGGACGTAAAAGACGTCTTCCGAGTCCGTTCCAGCACTTCGAGAGAGACCCCGAGACGGAGAGCCAGCTCCTCCGAGGAAGGTTCTGACTGAGCCTCGGCGTTCTTCTTCACTCGCTTCAGCACCTTAGCCTCGTCCAACGGATACAACCGGTCCTCCAGCTCCTTCTCGTATTTTTCGTTTTCGACCGCGACCTCAGAGCCGTCCAGCGCGGACGTTTCTTTACCAGGGACGCAGTCCTCCATCGAGTCCAGTTCAGAATCCGTGAATAAACGTTTAAAACGAGAAATTTCATCCTTTCCTGCTTCAATTGTCTCCTCGTTGTAAACCACATTCACCGTTTCTTCGACCGTCCATTCCAGGAACGAACTGTTCGACATATCGTAAGCTTTGTCATCGGATTCAGCACGATCGTAGTTTTCTTCTTTCGTCACCCATTCATCTTCAAACCGCACCACTTTCTTCGGCGAAGTCACCTTAGCCTCAGCCACCGACGTCATTGGAGACTCGGGTAGCTCGGCTATTTCGTCACCGTCGTTCACCATCTCGGCGACGTCCGTACTCGACTCAACGTTGTCACTGGGTAACAGTTCCGTCCCGGTCGGGGCCGGTCTGGCCCCCCACGTTGGACGCTTCATATTCTTCTCCTTCTTTCTTGTCGAGCACGGTCGTGGTCGAGACCGTATCACCAAAGTCTTCAACTACCGTAGTATCGGCCTGCAGACCGACCGGTAGCACCGCAATATTGTCTTCTTCTCCTGATCCAATTATAATAAACTTCTTTTTCTTTCCTCCATTTTCATCACTTGAAATTCCACGTAAGTCAGGAACCGTTCCCTCTCGTTCCTGTTGTTCACCAGTACAAACATTCACCTCGATAACCGTCCGGCTGCTCACCTCCTCACCACCACGGTCTGCCGCTAGACAAGAGGAAGGAGTGACTCTCTCCGCCCCTTCCTCCCGCCCTCGTCAATGACTAGGCGCAGGTTGGACCGACCCCGGGGTCGCATTCGCCGCGAGCACCTTTAAAGCCGTAACCGTCGGGCACTGACTGACAGTGTGACCCGACTCTCCACAGAAATGACATTTCAACGGTGCACGGCCTCCGTTCCCTCGAGTCGCTCCTCGGTAGCCGCTAGTAGATCCCGATTCACATTCCACTCCAATATGACCGTACCCGTCGCACTTGTGACAGGTCATGGTCTGCCTTCGTCAAGTCGCGCGAGAGTGACCCTTGTAGTCGCGACGCCCACACACAGGGACCCCCTCTTCGGCCAGACTGTCGGGCGCCATCCGAATTCCACGGGACGGTTGGGCGTCCGGCTGTGAGTTCGAGCCGTTCCCACCAGAGCCGGCATTCGTGACGGCCGATACGTTGGGCATGCGATTCCTTGGAGAACGTTGACCTTGCCGTCGGTTCTGCATCATCTGGTGTTTCCACATTTGCTGCTGCTGCGACCGCTGCTGCTGCCACTGCTATTGTTGTTGTACAAAGGACTGCATCTGCTGGGCCAGTGTGTCGACCGAGGAGGTTGCTCCTGCTGCCTCCGGTTCCCCCTTTTCCTTGGCCGACTTTTCTTCAGGGAATCCGTCGTCTTCCTCGATGGGACGTGACATGTCCTTCACTAGTAGCCACTCGCACGCTTCCGGGATATCACACGCCGGTACTGAGTCCAGCGTAGCCAGTTGGCGCTTTTTTCTGAGTCCTCGCTTGAATAGTTGGTAGCGCATTTGAGGATTGGGATAGTCGAGGGAATTACAGAGGTCCGTGACTCTGTCTCCCCACTCTTCCACCGACTCACCACATTTACGTTTCGTGGTCTGGAACCGTTCCCACAGCTCATCGGCCGTCCTGCTCAAGAACAGGTTGTGGAACCGTACTCTCAACGTTGTAAACGATTTAATAGTAGAATTGTTCCACCATCGCTCGGCCACCCTCCCTTTGAGTTTCCGTCTGAAAACCAGTAGTCGTGAGTCATCCGGTAGGTGGGTCGTGTGGGCCTCAAACACTTCCCAGAAATCGCGCGCCTTTTCCACGTTAGCAGTGTCCGAATGGATTGAACCAAGGCAACACCTTCAGAGCGTTGGAGACCATTGACGACAGGTCCCTTGCCTTCCGGGCCGCGTCGCCATCTGTAGTGGAGGTACGGTTCCCACTGATATGCCCACTAGACCCTCTTCGAGACCGTTCCTCAGACACAAAGTGACCGTGACCACCGATAGCACTACCCGGCACGGAGGTCTGAGTACGGGTCATTGTAGCTTTAGCCGGAGGCGGTTGTATATTGGTCATCCCTTGGGCCCCGTAGTTTGACTGCATTTGAGGCTGGGTCCCCACATGAGGAGACACCTTCGCCCCCAGTTTCGCTTCTTCACTCAGGCCACCGTAGTTTGCATGGGCGAACCCCACGTTCCAACCAAAAGACGGACGATCCATCCGACGCTTCTCGGTTCCCGTATGCAAAGGGATAAACCCGCTTGGTCACCGGGCGGGCAGCTCTTCTTCTTTCACATAGTCGGGATCATTTCCAGGGTCGAACTTCGTCTCGAACCCGGAGTACCCCCTTTTACCGTACGCGTCCGACGGCCCATCTGGACCCGTACCTCCGTTAGTAGGAGTCGCGTTCGTCCCTCCACGAACTTCTGGAGCCTCAGCGCGGGGCGATGGCTCAGTCTTCACTTCTGGTTCAGCTGGGACCGCGGCCTCGGTTGCACCGGGCCCTCACTAGCATCCTTGAACTCGTCTTCTTCCTCGTCGGCCCACAGGTCGGTCATCATTTCCCGACGAAGCGTCCCACAGCCAACCGCCGTGGACACTTGAGCCGCTGTACCCGCTTCCTCATCATCATACTCATCACCAGACGAACGCGGTCGCTGTTCCCCCAGCCGGGCCGACATCGTCCCTCCATAACCATGCAGCCTATCGGCCGCACGCAGTCGTTCGCCATGCTCCAGGCGATCAACCTCCGACTGCACAAACTCGGTCCTCTGCTCCGTAGACCGTTCTTCTCCACGGACATCGTCTAGCCGGCCGGTACCATCATCGTCAAGGCGAGTCATCTCGGCGAAACTTCAAATTTCCAAACTTCTTCCAAACTCCATTAACAACCGATCCTCTGGTCCTGTCGTAGGTCGAGACTCCTATAAACTTCAAAGCGGAAATCCCCGACGCTCGATTGCGGACTTGATCACGTGCTCTCGGACTTGGCCCTGCTCCACAATGAAGCCAGTACCCTGCTTCTCCACCACGTGTCGCGAGTCGTCCTTGGTTGGGACGGCTGTCGTTGTAATGGAAGTAGGGCGGTTATGAGAGCTTAAGAAAAGATACAACCAAGTCAAATGCAAAGAGCTTTCATCTTGTTGTGTCCAAGTCAAATTTACGACTGACCTAACTTATTCTTCCGTCGGAGCGCTCCGCTCCCCACCTTCCTTCTCTCGAAGCCTGCTCTAGGTACACTTCACCCCTCCTTCGTAGCTTGGCCCGGTCCTTCACCGTCGAGCCACACCGATATCCATGACCTCCGTCCCTGGCGACTCCTTCCGTCGTAGTGTCGAATGGCGCCCCAAGTTCCATCGTTGGTCAGACACCTCGTGCTGAAGCGTCGCCTTTCCTGCTATTGATCTCAGAGTCTGGATCCTCCAGCTCGAGAAGCCTGTCTTGACGCTGACTGCTCGATCAGCTCATCTTCGTCCAGCTGTTCCTTCAGAATCATCTCACTTGTAGATCGGAATATCACGGGGGGAACGGTCGCAACCGTGCCTGAGACGGTGTCCGTCGTTCCCACTCGTGACACATTGCAGTCGTCTAACACTACTGAATCTGATAGCCTTTATGAATTGATCAACTTTACAAATATAAAATGTTACATTACACATCGTATTTAAAAGAAATTATAATGTACTGTTCGTGGTAGTACCGTAAATATAGTTAAATCAAGTCAAACTCCGGCCTTAAACTAGCAGATGACACCAAAATAGTCGTCTTCTCCCAGCAGCAACAGATCACAAGCAATTGGTTGCAGCCAGTACCAATCAACACAAAAATAGATGACGTACTGTACATTTGATTTCTGTAGCGCCTCTCCCGGTGCCAAGGCGGTCTGTGTGATGTCACGCGAGTCGTATCGACGCATCCTGTTGGACGAGACGACCGCGGTAATGGCACAAAGATGGCCGCTGTCCGAGGTGGTTGGCGGTGTGTGGGAGCGTGTGTGAATGCACGAAGCGGTCGTGCGGGTGGCCAAGACTGATGCGGTGGCGGCCAGAGGGGTGCAGCGCGCGTTTAAGGCTCGGTTCGTGCATAATGGTGGTTGCAAATTCTTTGTTGCGCGGTGTGGGTGCCAATATCGAACGTTTTCAGAGTCATCGCGGGTCAAAAGTTATTGACGGCGAAAGTCGAGTCATGTGTTGCTGGCCTTAAACTCGTCGTTTACCTTACACTGCTATCAGTATAAGCGAAGGACTAACACGCATAGCACAAGTGACACGTCCAGCTAACACACTTCTCTTAGTGGTGACTCTGGAGATTGCACCGACGAGAACAGACAGACAGATACCTCGAACAACTTCGTTGTCCAACACCATCGATGAAGAACCAACAACTTCAAAACCCAACACCCTCGCTGGAGAAATGGAAATGCTCCTCGACAGCTTTTTCGCGGTACAGTGGATGAAACCCCGTCGACAGACACTCGAAGCAGCAAAATTCCTAGCCAAGACCAACAAAACAACAACTTACAACTTCTCCAGCGATGACTACGACAATCCAACCAAAGCTTACCTTGGAATAGCTGTGGGGAAAATTGAAAGAGGAAAAACCTCAAGCCCAATCCGAAAGACAAGCTCAATGATAGATCGTCTCACTGCATATCAGGCTTCTATAGAAAAAAGATAAGTAACACAAAATAGAAGGCCACTTTACACTCAACACTGTGCCCCACACCAGCCACTGCACCCGACGACGGCGTCATAGAGTGCAACCTGTCGGAGATCCCGTGGGGCCAAGTCAGCGCCACCAACGTCTTCGAGTCGAAGAGCGTGCTCACAACGACGAGCAAGGTCCAATCGCCGGCGACTGCGACTACGTGTTGTACGAGATGGTGCTGGCGCTCGACGGACATGTAGATTGGCATGTGGGGCCTCTGAGGTAGAAGCACGAGATCCAGAGGTCGGACGAACTCGTGTCCACCTGCACCACGAAGGAGGAGCCGTCCACCATGATGTCAGCGTAGATGGTGCTCTGGTAGTTCTCCAATTCCACGGCATTGGAGTTGCTGGTCGTTGCGGCCGTGGCAGTAGCAAGGCTATGAGGAAGGTGCTGCCGGTACTGAACGGTAAGCTGCAGTATGTGCTCCTAGTGTACATGTCTAGGAATGGTTTTGGACGACTTCTAAACGGTCCAATACACTTCCAGAAAACGTCCGAAATTCCGTTCAAAATTCAAAAGTATTCAAACTAACAGACAGAATACATTCCCAACTTGAGGTGCAGACTTTTAGACACTTTTGGACTTCGAGACAGCAACATCGTATACGCTCAAAACAAGTTCCTTCACAGCACTGGCTTCGCTGCCATCGCCAAGACGCAGACAAGAAGAAGTCGAACACGGCCATGGCGGCCAAGGACATGGACGACAACGTCACCCCGCAGCCGACGAGAAGGTGAAGCTATCGAGAAGGAACGCGCCGCTGCGTACTACATGAAGAAGCACTTGGCTTGCGAGACGGATGAGGCCAAGCGTCGTCACGAAGAGGCTGGGCAGCGCGAGAAGGAGGAGGAGGCTGGTACGTGTAATGTGCGGGATGAGAATATTGACCAGTAAGAGCTGATGCGGCTATGGATGCAATGACATTGCTGGTGGATGTAATTTTACTGACGTTGTTGGCGTTTGTGAATAGCTGTAGCTGCCGCTGAGCGTGAGAAGGCCAAGAAGAAGGTGCAGGTTAAGGACGACGGTGAGTTGCTGAGAATTATGTCATTTGTTGCGTTTTCTGTGTATTGACGTTGTTGTGCTCGATGTCGTCGCTGTTGTTATTGTAGACGAGCCTCTGGACGCGCGTAAGACCAAGGTGCTAAAGCCGGCGGTGCTCAAGGAGAAACTCAAGGAGCGCAACCTTTCACCTGCTCGTTCCTTCATGACACTGTTCGCCCCGTGGTGGACTCGCTAGCGTACGACCAGTGCGTCGTCAAAGGCGCGGCCCAGGGCACGTGCGTCGAAGCCAACTTCCTAACGATCGCGTCGTCGCTGAACTTTTGCATGTACGTGCACAACAAGTTGCTGATGGATTGGGCCGGCAACTACCTGGCCACGACGTGGAAGCCGAACGAGCTGCTGTCGGCGTGGCAGTGCGCTCAGTTCGTGTGCAACGTGTGCATTCCCATGAAGTGGCAGCGATCGAAGCAAGGATCATGTGGGAGAATGCAGCAGCTTTCAACGCACTCATCGTACTCGCTGAACACCACTACTTCGGTAAATCCGTTCCGTTCGGACTGGACGCGCTGAATCACATGGAGTTTCTGTCGACGCAGCAGGCTCTGGATGACTATGCAGTGCTGATTAAGAAGCCAAAAAGTGGCTTCAAGTTGGACGTCCCCGTGATCTTCGGAGGCTCGTACGGTGGTATGCTGGGCACGTGGTTCAGAATGAAGTATCCACACATCATCGACAGGTGATCGCTGGTTCTGCGCCGGTTGTCAACTTTATTGGCGACTCGGATCATCCGGCGGACCCGGCGGCGTTCAACCTCGTCGTGACCTTCGACATGTCGGAACACGCGGGTGCAGCGAAGAATTGCATCCCGAACTTACGACGTACGTTGAATATTGTGATTGAGATGAGCGAGACGAAGGCTGGACGGAAGGAACTGGCGGAACTGCTTCGACAGTGTGATGCAGAGTCGCTGCAGAGCTCAGGCGACGTCATTTCAGTTGCTGCTGAAGCTTACGGAGACTTGGCGATGGGGATGTATCCGTACCCGACGTCGTACATTATGGACGGTAATGTCGATCTACTAGGATATCCAATACGTGCTGCGTGTGAACCTTTCGCTGGCGACTTTACTGAATTCGACAGGACAGAATTGATCAATGCGTTCCGTGAGAGTATCGCTGTGTACTACTACGCCACTAAGAGTGTGAGCTGCTTCTTCCCGGCGTCTCCCGTGGCTACAATCAATGCGTCTGATACTACGGATGTTGCCAAACAGGCAAGGATCGACCAGAAGGGCAACTTCTGGAGTAATCTCGAATGCTCGGAGGAGACACCGCCGCTGTGTGGTGCTTCGTGGAAGGCCCGAGTTGAATTGCGGTGGATGCTGAGAATCCACGCGCAGATGCACAGTTTGCACAAGATCTACATTGGATGTACACGAACGATAGCGAGACAGTTGACGAGTCACTGTTATTCAAATTAAAGTTTCGTGATCTACATCTACGCTCTCGGGACACGACCGATGACGTGCAAGGTCAATATCATCGCTCTTGATTGTGCCGTAGTTGATGTAGATATATGCAAGCATCTCAACCTTTTCCACCGATAGTCGGTTCCTCCGCTTGGAGTGAATGTGATCAAAGATACTCCAGGCTCTTTCGCTTGCTGCTGAAGAAGTCGGGATTGCAAAGACAATCTCAGCTACCTTCTTGAGGAGAGGATATTTCTTCTCATTTTTGCGCCCCAGTAATCACGTGGGCATGCTTCTGAATACTTCCTTCGTAGCTCTTCACCACCTTTCCGCTTCATACATTTAAACTTGAGAATCTCAGCGGTTAACTCGGCAACACTGGCAGGAGTTATCAGGCCGCATCGGACCGCCAGCTTCCAAACTTGATCATCTACGTTTTCGTCATCAAAACTTACGAAGTCGTCGAGGTTCATAGCTGGATCGAGCATGAAAGCGACACCCATTGCGTTCGTGTGAACGTATTTCCAACGCTTCTGTATTTTCTCGCGGAAGAAGTTTTGGAGCTGATCAAGCGGAACTGCCGTGACACTTTTGTACTCGCCATCAGCTTGCACGTCCTCACTAGCTGTAGCAGCACTTTGGTTCTGATTTTCAGTAGGTGAAGCAGACGATATAATCTCTGCTGCGTCACTGAGCACCCCGATACCAGTTTGAGCCTAATCATGACGCTCTTGTTCCAAGTCGCTCTCCTCGGATTCTGCCAACTCTTCCTCCGGTTCTTCTTCTTCAGGCGAAGACACACCGTACGCTGCGTGATATCGCAGCCAACGAAACCATCAATAGACCCCAGAAATGAACCCATTGTCCGCTTCCAACGCACGCAGGGCCTCAATAATAGGATCAAACAGACGAACGATAGTTCTTAAGCTGCTCCAGAAGCCATCGTCACGAACCAACTCGGTCACATAACGAAGTTTTTTTCGGTTTGATGGAGTTCCACGATAGCGATCTCTGAATGTCTCGTAACCTGGACTCAAAAAACGTTTTTCCAGGATCTCCTGACTGCTTAGCACATTACGCATGCATGCGTACACAGAGTATCAACGTGTAGGCACTGGCAACACGAGATTTCTAGCCCTCAAACCCGCATCTCGTACACCTTGCTGCAATCACTTGAATTCATCAAACAGTGCTAGATGGTCTCTCACGAAGCGAGTGACAGCCACGGCTCTCGACATGACGGCTTTAACGGCGGCGAAACGGGAGACATCTTGCATGAGTAGGTTTAGGACATGAGCCGCGCATCCACCACTGATCACGTTCGGGCGCCTAGTCTGGACTTGGCCCGATGCGCTTCTCATGTTTTTGGGATTGTCCGTGACGACCCCAACGACCTGGGCTGTAGTTTCTTGCTCAATTTCTGCAATTCCTTTGTCAATTTCTCCAGCCATGTACCTAGCGGTGTGTTGTTTCGACCTTGTCGACCACGACGACCAGAATAGTGAAGACATCCCCGGCGCAACCACCATAAAGTTTATAATACTTGAACTGTTTGTATCCGTCCAACCATCAGTAACGAGTGACTCGAAGGTGTGGGCATTAATCAGCTCGATAACCTTCAAACGAACCTCATTTCTTACCCGTTTCAAGAGCACAATACTAAGCTTGCGCCGCGACGGTAGCTTCATTGAAGGTGCAACCATAGCAATGAAGTCTCGAAATACTTGAGCTTCAAGTAGTATCAACGGCAGCGCGCAAACAAAAAACACCCGAGCAAGAGCCATTTCAAATGCATCTTGATCAAGCTCGCTCTTAGCGGATTGCACAGTAGGATCCGACGTCGGCGTTGGTGTAGGAGCTGGCGTAGCTCGAAGAGATATTCGAACCTCTCTGGGAACATTAGGACACTTATTAGGCTTCACTAAATGGTCCAACAAGTTGCCACTAGGCTTGCCGTTCTTCTTAAGCGTGCCGCAGTAATTACATCGCCCGTGTTTCTTGCCATTTTCGCGTTCAATGGTATAGTGCTTCCAAATCTCGTCGCGCGGGCGTCCGGTCTTCAATGGTGACGCTCGAGGCCGTCGAGACGATCCTGGAGTACGGGGTGATCGTGTTGAAGTACGGGGAGTACGAGGCGATCGCGCGGGAGTTAATGAGCGCGGAGAACGAGCTGGAGTTGTTGAGCGGGGCGACCGCGCTTGGGTTGTTGAGTGGGGTGGAGGTGATAACATTGCCCTAGGAAATTCCCTGACGGACTTGACGGGGAAGATCCTCTCCGATATGGGCTGTAGCGAAGAGATCTCCGTAATGCCGAGTCTGGTGACAATCGGAACGTGCTTGGGCCTAGCCGTGAATTGCGCGGGGCATCTCCAGGTGATCCTAGCGATAAGTTCTCCGGCAGCGTCGGGTTGGCCGCAGGGCCCTCTGGTGTCGCCATGGCGAAGCCTGATTCTCCAAAGATCCTTTTACACTGGCTTTTGGACTTTGGGATACTTCTAAAGTGTTTAAACGCTTTGGAGCGTTTTAAATGTTCTTTACTCTTCCAATCTGAAACCATCTCTAGACACGTCGCTGTTGTGTCTGATGCAGAAGAGTGTGAAGAGCAACAACAACAAGAACATCATTACGTCATCGACAGGTGTGTCTAGGTCGATAGAGCGGCGCCGCCGATACTGAACGGCAACCTAGCGGGCATCGTGTTTTATATGTGAGAAGAGGAGAGCAGTAGAGCTGGCATGGATACAGGAGAAAGAGTAGTTGAAGAACGTGCTTAAGGTCGGTCAGAAGGCCGCAACGGTGTACAAACTTGGCGGCGTCTTTGTCTGCATGGAAACGCTTGTGCAAAGCAGGGGGAATATCGACACCGTGTTCCAGTACTTTGACAAGGTCTACAAGGTGGCGTCATACACGAAAGCCGTCATGGACAAGGTGGTTCACTTACCGTTGGACCAAGAGCTTGTAGCCGATGGAATCACCCTTCCGCCTGTTCTAGCGGCGAAGCGTGGCCGCCCCAAGACAAAACGTTTCCGGACCAGTGGCGAGGAGGGATCCGTTAGCAGCTATCGTTGCCGTGGATGTGGTCAACAAGGCCACAACAAGCAGACATGCAAACGACGCAAGATCGGCAACTAACATCCCCAGGTCTAAGTAGAAGACTTGGATGCTTGTTTCGTTTTCCATGTGCTCTCAGATTTTAGTGCCCAAAGATGTGTGCGGGTGTATGCAGAGACGTTTTGCATTTAAGCTTCGATTTCATACTTGTACCATTCATTAGATAGAGTACAGTAGACCATGAATGCTACAAGGCGTATAGATGGGTTGGTCTTATTCGATTTCCAATAACCGTTTTAAAACATTTGAAAACGGTCTTTTATCAAGCGGCCATTTTTTTAACCGTTGGAGATTTTGTTTCGACGATGTATGAGCACTGCTCATTGAGCAGAATGGGAAAAGCTGAACAGGGAAATGTGATCCGGTTTCAGTTCGTGCATTGAGTTACGTCAATGGTCCTGTGTCTATTCCTCATCTAGAACCCCTCGGCTAAACTCTCCATTTGCTTCGCAGTCACACCAAGTTTTACTCACTGTGTGAGACGAAACTAATCCGTATCAGACCGCTAAATCTGTGTATAACCAACAAATTGGTTTGAAAAAGATTTTTTTGATAAAAAAACGTACCATAACAAGGCGGGGGGTGGAGGGCTTAGCAATTTTTTAAAATTTAGCAAAAATAGTGTCGAAAAAAAAACTGACACAAACCCGATGCTCTATTAGGTCAGTGCTCGTAGTTACTACCGTTCTTCTTGCGCGGCGTGATACTTCACCGCCGGCAACTAATACATGTAAAACTAAGATGATATGTCCCTCATAGTTTCCAAGTCTAACGAGGTGCCTTTACAGCAATAGTTGCAGTATCGTTTGTGGGGACACACAGCTTCCTATCAATGCGTAGCGTCATGTATGGACACGATCATGTCAAAACCTTGTCAAATACCAGAATACACGTTTTGCTCTGTCATCGTTTTGATCATTCATAAACTAAAGCCGCTTCACATGACTCAACAAGGCATGATGGTCTGATTCCCAAGCAGAAGAAGCGATAATTCATTAATAACGCTTCATTGTTGACATGGCATGCCCATATATTCTAGGTGACTCGCCACTTATGGCATGACATCAACATGCCACCCTACTGGGCCTGGAAATGCTGCGCGTGCATCAGACTCCAATTTAACACGAAATGCCCCCCCCCCCTTCCCCGCAAGCACCAACGATGAACTCCAAGATCTGCATCGCCGCCCTCCTCGCTGTCGTGGCCGCCACTACCAGCGCCCAGTCGCTGAGGCTTTGCCAGCCAGCCCGCAGAGCACATAACTCGGGCCAGAACACCTATATCAGCAGCTGTTGCAAGCAGTATGAAGCAAATGTTGGCGCCAGCTTCGACGCGTGCTGCACACTCAAAGTGGCAGAACCTCGGTTCTTCCTAGGTGTCATAATATACTCAGCATTTCTTAGGCAAATACATGTACAAGGACTACTGAGTTGCAGTGTGGAATGATGGTCTCAACTTCAACTAACGATTGGCGCAGCATCAAGTTCTGATGCTAGCCATTGGCTAGTAGCCAATGAGAAGCGTCTATTTTCATATCATCCAATCCGATCTTTTCGCGCCAAATGCTAGCGCGCCGCCTGCATCGACTCCGTACTCCGCATCTTGCCCTCTACTCCTCACTCAGCACCATGTCAACCAAGCGCAGCCGTCCCGCCCCCGTTCTCCGCGTCAAGAAGATGACGCCCGAGGCTATTCTGCCTACGCGTGGCTCAAGTCTCGCGGCTGGTCTGGACCTCTCAGCAGCTTACGACGCCGTCATCCCTGCGGGTGGCAAGGGTCTCGTCAAGACGGACCTCGTCATCGCTGTACCCGACGGCTGCTACGCGCGTGTGGCGCCTCGCTCCGGTCTCGCATGGAAGAAGTTCATTGACACAGGCGCCGGTGTCATTGACGCTGACTACCGCGGTAACGTGGGCGTGATTCTGTTCAACCACTCAAGTGACGACTTCCCCGTTAAACGTGGGGACCGCGTGGCGCAGCTCATCCTTGAGAAGATCGAATACCCGGAGGTGCAAGAAGTGGACGAGATCGAGGAGACGGCACGTGGTGCTGGAGGTTTCGGTAGTACGGGAGTGGATGTGCCTATCACCAAGAAGCAGCATGTGGCTAGCAACGGAGTTCAGGACGTTGAAGAGGATGAATTTGACACGGCATTCAAGGCGATCGAGTTGCTGTCGGAGAAGAAGGTGGTGGATGATAAGACCCGTGCGCAGCTGCAGAAGAAGCTCTTCACGGCTTCGGAGAGGCAGTTCAAGCTGTTGAACAAGGCGCTGACCGTTTACCTTGAAGATGAGAACAGCGCCAAGGTGCTAGAGTGGGTCAACGCCTTCCTCGAAAACTAGGAGGTCGTACGGTGAGCTGTTGCATCCAGCGTAGATTTCTCAATCGGCATCACTGTCATGCATGCTGCCATTCTCTTTGATAGAATAAATATATTCACGTAATTTGGCCAGACTCTGATACTGCTAGCTAACGTTTTAGAGAGAAAGATTGAAAACATACTTACAGACGAGAATTCAGTGCAGGGAAATCTTCGAGTAGATCTTCCAGTGATAGCCGATCTGCTGGATGCGAGGCAAGTGTGCCTTCTACCAACCGAGTGTATTTTTCGTCCAACTTCTCTTCCTTCAGCTCGTCGACGAGCTCTTCCACTGTACCACGTGAAAATTAAACACGCGTTAGCAGGATAACAAGTCGCAAGACAACTGAAGCTTTTGCTTACCTGGACGAGTTGCCACTCGAGGCTCGGGGTTGCCCGTTAGCATAGCTACTGCTAGAGCACCGAGGGACCATATATCTGCCTTGGCGTCGTAGCTCACGACTTCTCCCAGGAAATACCGTCTTACCTCGGGCGCCATGAACGCCAGTGTACCAGCAGCATGGTGCGTCAGTAGATCGCTCTCCAAGTACGTCGACACACCGAAGTCCGCGATCTTTGTTGTGCCGTCGCTCTGTACAACAGACAGGATAAAGTTTAGCATCGACGAAGGCAACAGCATGCAGCTGACAGCATTGTCAGACTCACCGTCAATAGAACGTTGCCTGGCTTCAAGTCGCGGTGGACGATTCCGTGACGGTGGATTTCTTTCAAACCAAGACACAACTGACGGAACATCGAGTCGAAGTCGTCGCCCTCCAGTCGCCCCTGTATACACCAAAACAGAAAAATATATCGTCAGCTTGAAATGTCTTCCATACTTCGCTTGCATAGCAACCCACCTTTTTCTGAAGCATTTCCCGCAGATCGCCACCGTCGCAATATTCCATTTCGATGTACGCAAAGTGCCGGTGTCCGATCTCCTCAATAAAGTATTGTTGGATCTGCACCACGTGGGGACTGCGAACTCGAGATAAAATGCTAATTTCGTTCGCAGCCTCTGGCAGCTTGTCACTTTCCTTCAGCACAGTAAGCTGCCCCTTGCGGTTCTCCACGAGCATCACCTCGGCAAAGTTCCCGACACCCAGTGTTCGTAAAAACGAAAATCTCAGCAGCTTAGACGGCGGTTGAAGACCCTGCACACGCTTGGCCCACCTCTCAGGGCCCTTCGCAAAGGTAACTTCAGCTTTCGCCGTCTCCTTCGATAACCCTGCAACACCGTCTACCAATAGTTCATCTGCTTCATCTGGCAGAACTTCCACTACCAACTTTTTGGCCTCCTCAACAGCATCCTTCTTCTTTTGTCGAAATTTACCTGAACTGGTAGGTACAAATCGTCCAGCAATGAAAGACAGAGCAGCGAGCACGCCACCCTGTTTCCAAGCACCAGTCAACGACGTTGAAGACGCTTCCCCTGCTTTTTCTTCCTGTGCCTCAAGTTCCGAGACTGTTCGTGCTGAAAAAGGCTCCATCCGTAAAATGTAGTTCGTAAACACGACGGCTTCGACTGCCACCATGTCGTTGCAGCGTGCACACTCCAAGAAGCACGTCCGGTTGTGCTCTACATGCTTGATCGTACGAGATGCCACACACTTGGCACACACAGGATGTCCACAGCAAAGCTGCACCCGTGGCGATTGCCTTAGCCTGAAGCAGCGGCTGCAGTCGTACAAGTTGGACACATTTGGTGCAATCTCGTACGTCACAGCTGCCGACGAAAGCCCTGGCGCCTGGAACACCGGAGGTGGCTGTTGTCTGGCTGACTCGGGCACATAGCCCAGCAGTGGCCTAGACGGTAGGCCACGACTCAAGAACGGCACGTGGTCGAGTGGATGGCCGCCGATTTTAACTGCCGAGTACACCAGAACCTCCGGCTTCGGCACTGCGTACGCCAGCGATGTTCTCGCCTGTGATGACGGAGCACTCAGTGCCGCTGAAAAGCCTGTAAAAGCTGCTCCTAGAGTACCCACCGCGCCCCACACAGCGGTCTTTAAGGGCCTGTGGAGCTGCTGCTGCCAGTCCGAGTAGAACGGACGCTTATGGTCCAGCTCGTGGCCGCCAATCTTAGTCTCCGCGAAGCCATCCACGCGCTGAGTCTGCGGGTCGTACGAGTGCAAGTTTACGTAACGTGCGGACGTGTGGAACTTGCCCGGGCCGCTCTCGAGCGCCAGCGCCGACGGAAGAGACGCGAGCTTTGAAGGTGTCTTCGTCTGCGTCAACTGCTGCTCCGCGTCCGCCAGCTCGTCATCGACCTCGATCTCGTCCACGTCGCTATCCTCTTCGCCCTCACGCACCACTGGAGCGCCCTTGTCTCGCTGCACGAGTCGCTGCATGTCGCCTTCGTTCGCGCTTGCTTCCTGCGCTCTACAGCCGTTCGAGACGACGAGCGTCGTCCTTTTTTGTTGCGTCAACACTTGTAGGTTGAACATTCACAGACCTGAATTGAGTAAAGGTTCTATATGATTTGCTATGCATGTAGGTTTATATTATAGGTAGGATGTGATTGGTTGTGTTTCTTGTTGTACCGCCCGAACGGTACCCTCCTAGAGAAATTTCTGCGCATCCCCGTTCGCTTCAAGATGCGGCGCGGTAGCAGAGTACCGTGACCAGCATAAGTGCTTACCAGCACTACTCCTACTTTGGCCAAGTCAAAGCGCTGAGCGAAAAGTTTTAAGCAGCTCAACAGCGCAAGGCGGCTTTGTCACCAGAGCACCACGGCTCGGGGTCGACCTGCGGTCGAAGTGCCAAATCCTGGCCGGCGTGCACTGGCTGTTTGCGACCGGATCACCCCACGCAGACTGCTGTCGGCCACCACATGACGCGCGGCAAGCAGCGTCGCGGAGCGCTCGCGGCCGTCCGTCCGCTTGGCGATCTTGTAGCAGGCGTACTGGTACCTCGAAGATGGCTGCGCTGCCCCATCCGTCCCCTTGGTGCAACATCCACGGGCGGTCCCTATTGGGTAATAATGCGGAATCAGGGTGTGCCAGAATCAGGCGGTTGTTCCATCTGGTACGTCCACGCGCAAGGATTGGTCGAGCGCCGTTGTCGTCCCACTGTAATCTCGCTTAGATGCGATTGTTGAAGAAGATGTCGCAGTTCAAAAGTTCAAAGCCCGCGTGGATGTTGCGCGAAGGTCGTGCGACCACAGAGAAAGGTCAGGCCTGACTTCGGACGTCGACGGGTTCGGGGGAGGATCTCGACCACTTCCAAAAACCACCACACCAGGCAGTCGAGAGGACCATCACTCTGCATGGGGCGGAATCTCAAGGGGAAGGCGGCCAAGGCTGGCGCGCAGCAGAAGCGCCGCAAGAAGTCCGGTCTGGGTGGGGGCGGCAGCAGCCCGGCGCTGTCAGCCACGTCGTCCTCAGGCGGCACGTCCACGCCCGGCCATCGCGAGTGCGAGCAGTGCGGCAACAACATGCTGCTGGAGGGCGTGGCTAAGGCCTGGCCTGTTGGTAAGAAGAGTGTGGCGTCCACAGGCTGCCAGATCTGCGACTTCGTGGCCTTCCGACGCACGCAGAGGCCCTGTGTACAGTGTGCGCGCACTGGATGCGACCACTTCTGTGAGTGGTGTGGCAAAGGCTTCCACGTAAAGTGCGCCAAGCTGCGGAACGAAGATGTGGGCAATCCGAACGGTTTCTGCTGCCATAAGTGCGAGTCTGAGCAGAGCGAAGCCCACGATACTGACGAGGAGGAGACCAAGGGCGAGGAGAGTGACGAGGAAGACGTGGGCTCGCGTTGTGGCAGCTGTCGACTTCCCTTCTCCACTATGGGCAAAGACCCAGAGGATGCTAAGATCGCTACGGGCTTTAAAGTGAACCAAGCAGTGCTGGTGGACAATGATGAGGTGCTTTACAACGCGTTGATCACCGAGGTGGACAGTAAGGGCGAGCGTATCAAGATTCACTTCACGCGTTGGAGCAAGTCGTTCGATGATTGGTACGCGATGGATGATGAACACATCAACGAGAGTCTCGCTTGCGATTGCTGCAACAATTGGTTCCATATTGGCTGCTTGCCGCCCATAAAGAGCTCGGGGAGGTGGAAAGACTCGACGTATGTGTGCCCACGATGTATTGATGATGCGCGTGCGTTCCATAACGGCAACCGATCGGTGCTGAAGGCGAAGGCGGCGTATATATCGACGAGCAACGTGATTGCGAAGGCTTCGAAGAAGGTTACGTCGCCTAAGGAGAGCGAAACAGTCACAGTGGCGGTTGCGAAGACTAAGAAGCCCAGTAAAGCGGTTGTGGTCTTGGATGACGATGACGAAGACATGGAGGAGAAGAACGAGGACGAGGAAACGAAGGAAGAGCTCAAGATCGCAAAGGCTCCGAGTAAAAAGAAGCGAAAGCTGTCCGACACCGTCGGTTCCCCCGTGAAGACGCTGGCGAAGGAGAATGCGAATGAAAAGCTCTTTAGGAGCACTGCGAATGGTTCGCCCAAGTCGAAAACTGCGTCACCCGTTTCAACGAAGGACTCGGTGACTACAAGCTCTCCGTCAAAGACCTCTTTGGTGATTTCTGAGATGAAAACGGCAGAATCAGCGAATGGGCGTGCGACATCGAAGGAAGTAAATGCTGAAGGCAAAGCGATTATTAAGTCGAAGAAACCGGCGGTAGATGCGAATGCTGCTGTATCTGCGCATGCTGCCGCCATGATGCATGCGTCTCCAGAGCACACGGTAAAGGTCGCGATTGAGGCGCATAGCTCCCCGTCGAAGGCAGCAGCGGCAAAAATCGGTGCAAGCACCAAGCCTGCTGTAGGCGAGACCAAGGCGGATAAGCAGGAGAAGAAGCAGGCGCCAACGTCTGAGACCACTTCTTCCAGTCGGCATTCGTCGTGTAATACCGTCATGTCGCTATTAAACAGCCCGCCAACAAACGAGACGCCAACGAAAGGTTTCAAGCCCACCGTGACCTCTCTGCCCATGCTGAACCCAACAGGAAACCGCAACAACACAACCACCTCGTCGTCAAAGCCGTCTATGCCAATGCCCGCCAACTTCCAGGTGTATGTGAAGATGGAGCAGAAGAACGGTCGTTTCCCGTTGTATCCGCGTCCGATGCCTAATGTCAAGTCCGTCCAGGCAGTTCGGAAGGAGGTATCGACTGCACCTACGAAACCAGCGAAGGCACCAGGGCCCCGAAAAACAAAGCAGACTCAAGCGGGTGGCGGAGGTCGTGGTGGTCTTAGCGCGTTCGACATTCTGCGTGAGGTGGCATCGCAAGAGATCGACGAAGGTGCTCCGCCAGTAAAGCCAAAGCGCGAGAAGCGTCCCGCAGCTGGCCGTGGGAGCAATGCTAGTGCGAACAAGCGTGCGAAGATGGATCCGTCTACGAATACAGCGAACACTAACGCTTCGCCTGGACGACCAGTGCCAGCTGGAGTTTCCGGTAACCCGGACACCAACCAGTCACCGCAGACCCGCGAGCGGATCCAGATGAACTCCTTCGTGGACCTGCATTTCAGCATCCGCAAGGAAATGTACCTGCGTTTTTGCCGGTTAGAGGAGGAAGGCATGCTGACGCGCGACTCGGCGCATTTGTTGCGCTCGCTAATTTATCCGACGTCGGAACGATTTCAAGACCTCAAGTTCGTCTACCTGGTAAACAAAGAGCTACCATCAGTGCAGCTTACAAAACGACTGCTGGAAGCGGTGCCGTACCCCCCGACCGTGGCGAAGCCCATTGCAACTACGGTGCCTCACGCTCCTCCTACTGCGATCCGGTCTCCTCTTGGCGGCAAGAGTCTTACGGGGCTTCCCATGTCGATGGGGGTGTTTTCTGCTGGTCTGAACCGCAACTCGTCTCCTGCGGGCACTTCACGTATGAGCTTACTGCCTCCACCTCCTGGCGTTGCCGCGCTGCTGAGACCGGAACCGCCGCGACCAGATGAATCCTCACGACTTGCGTCTGGAAGCGCGAGTGCGCCTCAGTCTCAGCCGCAACCTCCGCGAACAAGTACAGGTCCCGTCCCCGCACCTGCAACCACTGCGAAGCGGCCTGAAATGCTGATCGTGGAGCAACTCGCGCCGACGCACCGCCCTGTAACTAGCCAGCCACAGCAGCAGCAACCACAACAGCAGCAGCGACTATTGAATTCAAGGTAACAGGCATGTCAGATAGTAAGTAAGTAAGCCTGTAGCACATTGTAGTATAAGAGGGCAGCGGTGCCTGTATTTAACTGTAGCCGGCTCGCGCCACCTCCGAATACGAAGCCATTCACTCGAACGCCTTGCAACTAGGACAGCAACATCATGTTGGCAGCATGTCATATGCCGATGATGACAAGATTTGTTGCAACGCGAAAGGTCACGGAAAATTCAAGCTCTTCCTGGCCCAGAACAGGAGAACTGGCCGCGAACAGGAGAACAAATGCTGAGGCATCGCCCCCATGAAGACAATGGTAGGCCGATGCTGTCTTGGCAAGTATCTATCTTGACGCTGACTTGGCGGAAGAATGTCAACAAAAAGCACATGGAGTACCTGCCGAGTGGACTGCAATGTCGAAGTTGAAGTGGCTGATGTACTCTGACCAATGACCAAGAAACCCCGTGATGGGACGATGACCAAGTCACGGAAGTAGCACTCAAGAGGTGTTGGCAGGAGCACCAGCGACGGATGACCGAGTTTCTCCTAGACATAGCACTACCCGTAGCCCGCATCAAAAGCGCGAAGGTTACAATTCTCCTGTCCCAGACCAGGCGCACACAGATGTACCTACTTTCAGGTACAGCTCTTTTGGTCATTCGGATTTTCTCCTGGTCCAGTCGCCGCCCCTGGTCATGAAGCGTGCACACGACGACGACCAAGTGGAGCTCGCGGGGGCGCTCACCAGCCTCGGCAGCGAGGCCCCATCCATAGAAGAGGTCAGCAGTGCCAAGACTAAGATAGACGATCAGTTCACGGGGCCTCCTATCGAGAAGCGCCACGCCACTTGGACCGCCTGGACCAAGTACCTGGACGACTACTGCCACTCCAATGGCGTCCGCATCGGCATTGAATTCACTGACAGCATCCAGAAGCGAAATGACGAGATGCGTAACTCCAAACGAGCAAAAGATGGAAAATTCGTGAGGTATTTGCCACAAGAACTGGAGGCTTATCGTCGCAGTTACGTGTGTCATCTCGGCCGGAAGGGACGAACACGCGACGTCAAGTTCCGTCGCACTGCTTGTCCTTTCAAACTGGTGGCCAAGAGCGTCTACAATGGGAGCAAATGGGAGGTGGAAGTCACGTGTCCTAATGCTGAGCATATCCACTCAGAGACAACAGGAGTGATTCAAACTCCAGCTTCTGAAGAGACAAAGACGCCACCGAAGCTGCAGACTCAAGCTTTTCCTGTTGAGGGACTGAAGGGAAATCCACCTAGTCGGAAAGTATTAACGGACATGGCTCCACGTTGTAAGCGCATACCGGAGAACGAGACGATGTGTGCGCGACTATTGAAGCGACTGGAGACTTTGCACGATTCCGTGGCACCTCTGGAAGAGAAGGACCCTAAGAAGCAGATTTACATTGACGTGGTAATTCGGTTCGTGAAATTGATGCGTTCCAAACCGCTACTTATGAGACTGGCAAGTAGTGAGACTGTGGTGTACAAGATTCATGAGTTGCATGATAAGTTGAATGACCTGGCGCGGGAGCTTGAAGTGATGAGTACAGAGGATATTGATGACAACCGTGCTCAACTATACGCTAAAGTTCAGCAATTGGTTTCAAGCACATCGGATCGGATTCTTATCAATGAGTTTCGCGGGGAGCAGAGGCTTCATGAAGCGCTGATGACGCTCACTAGCGGGGTGAAATGGGAGAACCAATCTTCTGAAATGTTGACTCTGAAGAGGGAAACATTCGATCGGGTGACAAAGATTTTACCAGGACTACCCACAGTCGACTGGTTCATTCCTAATGATGACTTGGAGTATGAGGAACGAATCATTGGAGCCGGCACATTTGGCGAAGCGAGACGTGGAACTTGGTTGCGCTATGGTGAACCCACAGATGTGGTTGTGAAACACCTTTTCAAGGAGATTGACAGCTATTCTGCAGATGTGTTTCTCAAGCAGCTAGAATTCTGGAACACCCTAGAGGATAATCATATCCTCAAGCTCTACGGTGGCTCGCACGTCCATAGACCACAGTTCTACGTCTGCGAATACGCCACAGGTGGCAATATTAGGAGTTTCTTTGGGAAGAACGACAACCGTACTCGGTTTTGGTGTTTGTTTCGACAAGCAGCACAAGGTTTGCAGGTGCTTCACACAGCAAGGTTTCCTCACGGCGCTCTCAAGTGCAGCAACATCCTGGTCGGAGCAGATAATACCGTGAAGCTTACAGACTTTGGGTTCTGTCCTGTGCGCGCACTGTCCGCATCCCTTTGTGGAGATGCCGAAGCAACAATTGTCAACGATGTTCGATGGAAGGCCAAGGAATTACTGGAGGAGAATACTAGCGAGGAGCTATGGTACGGAGCAGACATTTACGCGCTCGGCATGTGCATGATCGAAGCGCTCACGCAGCAGGATCCATTCCCGAAGGTGGGCAACAATGAAGTGGTTGATGTCATCAGGAAAGGCGATACTCATCAGCGACCTGATGGACTTTTGGATTCTGAGTGGGATTTCATCTGTCGCCTGTGCAATCCTGATCACACACAACGGCCAAAGCTCGACGAAATACTGAAGGAGATAAGCGTATTTGAAGAGCAACAACGAGTGATCCGGCCGCAATATGACGTTTCGTAGGGTCAAGCCAATCCACCATGAAGCTCGCTCAAATCGACTTGGTGAAAATGCTTTGGAGAATCAAAAAGCAAAGTGCCGAGGAGCCCAAGGATATCGAGCTTTATACTAGGTGGACATATTTCTCGTGTTTCTTCAGCAGCCTCTTGACCTCACTTTCAACGCTGTGAACCTCCACTGCCAGCACCTCGACAATGATCCGGGATCGACGCGGGAGTGCTTGGGATTCGCCCGTATCTAACCCTCTCAGGGTTTGCTGTTACCCGTGTGTGCTCGATCGTGACTTCCTGGATCGCCGGGTGACCTCTGTTCTGCCACCTCGCGAAGTTGGAGCCGTCTCCCCCTACGAATCGCGCACTCTGCACCCAGACGTATCGGTCTTCCGCCTCACTCACTATTGCGTGGTGGGCCAAGCTGCGGTTGTTGTTGGACACCAAGACAGCGTCCTGGGTTGGGTGCACGAAGACTCCAAGGCTGTGGTAATCCAGTCGACTCGCTGGGCCTCTCGCGACGTCCTCAACGCTTTGGCCTGAATAGGGAAATCCCGTGTTCGTGCGGTCCTCCGAAAAGTTGGGGTTGATACTGGAGTGGGAATAAGTGACGCTATACGAGCGGGGAGGGATCGAGTCGTTGTACATGTACGCCATGTCACGATAGTCGGGGTTCGACGGTACAGCATCCAGTAACGCACGCGCGAGCAGGTTGCGACGAAAAGTTAGCTCTGCTCTCGAGCCTTTGTGCTGCAGCACTGCCTCCGCGAATCGTTTTACGTTTTCATCCGGGTGGTTCCTGATCATTTTCTCGCACTCGGAAAAGTTTGTGCCTCCGAGATGGTCGTTGTGCAAGGCGTGGATTTGGTCATCAGAAAGCCCGCGGAACGCTGTCGAACCGAATCGCGTGTGAACCGCGTCTGCGAGGTTTTTCGGCGTGACTCCGAGAGCGTCCGCCAAGCACGTGAACTCTCCTGCTGGGGTAAGACGCAGTTGAGGATCGGTCTCGACACGAGTGTAGTGCCCCACACCAGAGCCATCACCTGGCTCGTATGTCAACACAATGGGAGGTTGGGCGGTTGACGACCCGTACGTGTGGCAGGTGCCGTCGGGGTCTTGGACAATCACAGTGCTGCCATTCGCTTCGCACCAGAGAGAAAGCTCGAAGCCACCGGCCACTCCACCAGCTGCGACTTGTTCCATACGCTGCGCAAACATTTTATTGTGGAGTGCGCGGTTCTCGACGCGACGCGCCGTGAGCACGACAGCGCTCACAACACCAGAGATCGCGCCCGCCTTGAATCCCCCAGCGATGGCTTCATTCATGTTAGCGAAAATGTTCTCTCCTGCGATCGCATTTCGGGTCGCACAACTCACGGCTGCGGCGGCTCCACCTGTGAGAGCCCCCTTCGCGACTTTCTCGGCAAACTTTCGCGCAAGTGTTGCATTCGAGACACCGACTGCGTTTGATGGGGTTGCAGCACCTCCTCCCTTGCCGCCGACAGCACCGCTAACCAGACCACCGGCGAAGGCTGCGACGGCTGTATCGAGCACGCGGTCGCACAAATCTCGGCCTTCAATGGAGTTCCGAATCACAGTCGCGGACGTCTGAACGGCCGCCGATGCGCTCGCACGAACAGCATTGGAAAGCTTCGCAATCTCGTTAACACCTTTGGCAACAGCTAGTCCCTTCGAGACTCCCAATGTGCCGAGCGCGATCGCACCACTCACAAGCGTTTCCGTCGCGTAACACGTCCAGTCAAGTTCCTCCCCACTGACCGCTTTGTCTGCGGCGTACAAAATACCCGTCGTCCCCATCGATGAGCACACGGAGGAAAAGATAGCCGGCCCCGCAGCGGCTGCCGTGCCACCGCTAGTGATGACGACGATGACCCCAGCGGACAGCAAACCCACGCCAATGAGAATACCACCGACTGAGCTCCATGCGAACGATGATACGGGCATTTTGACATTCATCAAGACCTTCGTGACGAAACCCGTGTCTTGATGGACGACTTTGGTGGTCTTGAACTCCGTGACGGTGTTCACATGGCTACCTTTCTGCTCGACTCCGCAGTTGACATGTTTAGCCTTCAAATCTTGCTGAGTCCGTGTTGAAACGACTTTCTTATCGATGCCGACGACTGGCCGACGTGTGTTGGTCGTCGTGTTTGTTGAGCGGGCTGATCGTCCGTTCAAGGTGGAGTTGAATCCAGACTTGAAATTCTTCATCTTTGTGGGGAAGGCTCAATCACCGATGCTGAATTTGTAGAATTGATGTGTATCGCTGCAGAACCAGCATTCGATGCCAGTCAATGTAGATGCCTCAACCACTTCAATGTAATGCTAGCCAACGGCGAGTCGTCAGCGGGAATGAGGTTGTCGTGTATCACCATCACGTCGTCTGCTCTACTGTATAGACTACGGTATAGCTTACATGTATTTTGTCGATTGGTACTACAACTGTAGTCAACAAGTCTAATACGTATGACTCAAGTACGGTAAGGTATGAGCAGATCTGAACAGCTTGCCGAACATCAGGATGAAGAGCAAGCACACTCTCTCTATACATGCATAATCCTAAACTATCGACTCGAGCAAGGTGTTCGTCAGTCAGTCAGTCAGTCCGTGACGAATAAGTGTGATGAAAATGTAGCCATATTATTTTGACCAATAAATGCTGCCGAGCGTAGCGAAGGCGGCTATGATTGGCCAAAACGATGAAAAATTCAATTGGCTTATATTAAATTAGTAAAACTGTTCCACTTCTCCTTCGACTGTACGACGTGCGGTGCCCGGGTGGTGCCGCCGCCAATTGTGGTGGACGGCCTCGGGCTGCAGCTACGGCGGTGTGCCTGCTGCGAGGCGCTCCTGGCCTACGACGCCTTCGCACGGGGCACTGCCAGAGAGGGCGCGCTGCTGCATAGCGTGCGCCAGTGGCCCGAACGCCCGGGCGTATTGGCACAAAACGTCACCGCCGCTGCCACCGCAGCCACCAGTGGACACGCGGGAGCTTAGCGCCGCCCTGGTGTCCGACACCTTGGGCCCGGTGCCGCCACCGCCTCGCGTGAGCCACGGCCGCAACCGTCGCCGCTGGAAGCAGCGCTGCCGCGCGAAGGTGGCGCGCTGAAGAAGAAGAAGTAGATGGGTACAAAATAAAGGCATTCCATTAGCTAAAATTGTTTTTGCTTTTGTGGTACCTCTTGGTGATACTTCATAGGGGCACTTTAGTTGGTGTGAACCACATAATTATGTGGTCTACACCAACTATGTAAAACATTTTTTGGCGCCATTTCCAAAGTTGAAAAGCGCGCGCACAGAGGCAAGATTCGCAGCGGGGAGGCGTCGTACGCAGCGGGGAAGCATCAGACAAGGTATGCGGCATGTATGCATGTTAGTTTGACATTTCAACAACCACATCGATTGTCCGAGCTCCCGGGGCAATTTTTTTTTTTTGGGGGGGGAGTTTAAGCCGGGTGGGGATATTCCTAACGGTTCATATGGGTTTTTCGAAACCCAGGGATCTTGCGGGATTATTCCTGCCTAGGGGGGTCGTGTGCTTAGGGGCTTCGGCCCACCGCCCACTCTGCGCGAGTAGCACACACTTGACCCCGTCTATTGACCACAATCCCTATTACCAACCGGTGATGCGGCCGCTAAAAACATGCCGAGCGACCCTCGTGACAATAGTCACACGGTAATAGCGGCCTACCCATTCTACTGAATGCGGAAAAGGACATGTCCCGCCAACCACAGGACAACCCGGGCGGCTCAAAACTAGGTAACCGACTGCACCTTTTGTAACTAAAACCGCTCCGGGCTGCAAGGCCTGTTGACTGTGGGATAAGTGATCGGCGTTAACCTCAAAGGGAGCAAGCAGGCCCGGGTAGGACGCACCCCCCAACCATCAACTATATGGAAGACTGCTGCTACGTGCAGTGTTACTTGGACGTATTGTCTAACGCGTCACGATTCTCTCTCGTGTTCGCAGGTTCAAAGATCACTGATACATTCAGCTCAGTCGGTGTAGTCTCCGGTTGATAAGCGGCAGGTCGCGGGTTCGATTCCCGCCAGAGGCACTTTTCGCAACTTTTTGGGTCACTCATTCACTCACTCACTGGCTCATCATGGCGCCAGGCCGGCGGAAGCGGACGTGAGAAGAACTCGAGGAAGCAATACTCGAAAACAAACGCGTCAATGGCGCCCCCGAAGTACCGGAGGAGCCTCGAGCTAAGAAGTTGCGTCTCGGGCGACTCGCAAGTAAACGCTCTAGGTTGAAGAAGCAGCTTCGGGCACTCGAAGCTAGAGAGCGTGATCCCAATACCGGTATCACAGGTCCACTAAACCAAACGAGCCAGAGTGGTGCAGAACGCATGCGTTTACACCGCGGAAGACTTCCACAAGAAGCGCGAGCAGTCGAACGTGGTCGAAATACAACACAACGCCAGGAGGCGCGTGCGCAATTAACTGCGGACGAGCGGGCTGTAGAGCGAGACAGAAACACGCTACTTCAGCAAGGGTCGCGCGCACAACTCACTCAAGAAGCGCGGGAGGCTCAGCGTGAGCAAGATCGCCTACGGATTGTGCGTAAGTGAGTGCGTAAGAGAGTGAGTGCGTAAGGGAGTTAGTGAGTGAGTGAGTGCTTAAGTGAGTGATTTAGAGAGAGAGAGATTGAAAGCGAGAGAGTCACATAGCAAAAATAGTTATTTTGAGTCAAGGGAGTTAGTGAGTTCGAAGTAGGTAAGCTCTTAGCCTTGCTGTTTGTTGCCTCAGGGAGTGTATGTGTACATGGTGTCTCATTGGCTATGTTACATCGTTAGAACATTGATATATTTGTTGCACCTCACACGTGGACACTTTCACACACAGAACATAAAACTTTCATAAAAAAAACAAAGATGGATGGTGAAAGCTATCGAGTTCAGGGGCGAAATGGGGGGGGCATGACCCGACCCGATTTTGGAGAAATTTCAAGCGATTTCGCCTGATTTTGGACGATTTTCGGCAGCTTTCCCCACCCCTGCCCCCCTATTTTTTTCTGCCCCCCCTTGTAATTTTTGGCCCCTGATCCAGTTTCAGATTTTTAACAGATCAAGTACCAAATTTGGTTAAGTACGAAATAACACTGCATGTTGGCTCAGTCGTTTGTGGCGCGACCCTCCAAATGGGACGTCGAGGGTTCGAGTCCGCCAGCTTTGCCTATTGTCCAACTTGCTTATTTTATGTTGCGCTATAATTTTAGTTTCAGTTCAGTAATGTGTAAGATTGTGCTGGTGCAGTCGTCGATGGCCAAGAGTTTTATCCCCGTTAGGAACAGACTTTTTCGTATGTAAGATTATCTTTTGTGTAGCCTTTTTTTCTTTTATTTATTGTTCGCTCAAGCCCGCCGGAGTGAAGCGGAGGCGGGCCGGGCCACACAACTGGGACAAACACAAAACCCACCGCCGCGTAGCGGCGGCGCTCGGCTAGTACCTTACAAACGCGAAGCGTGAGTTGTACATGTACAATGTACATGCCCAGTCTGTGTGAGCTCCGACCATGGGGAAACACGCAAGTAGACAACTGCTTGAAGCTTCGTCTACATATGCATTTCAGTGAGATGGGCTATCGAGGCAGAGGAACTTCGGTAGGCTGGCTTTCAGCTTATGGTACTGTAGAATCTAATCACAACAATTCATCAGCTCCAAGGTTACCAGCAAGGACCGGTGACAGTCGGCAGACCGAGATCGCTTCACTCTCGCAGTTTACTTCGTCCACACAACAAGGAGAATCCCCATTATCCAGACAATGGGGACCGTTCACTCGACCCACATCCACAGCAAGTACGATGAGGACGTGAAAGTAGGCTTTGTGGACGACGCCGAGTCCGAGAGCTTATTTCTCTTGAAGCCCAACCAGACCAGGCGAATCCAGGATACCGCGCGTGGACCGATCGCAATCCTGGTCTATCTCAAGAACGAAAAGCCGACACGCTTGATGGATTCGACAGAGAACCGGCCGAGAAGATCATGGGTACCTCCGATATGTCGTTCATTATCAACAAGATGGGCCAGGTTATTTGGGCCAAGTACGGTACGGTAGAAGTTGAGGAGCTGTGAAACGACCCACATGATCGACGTTTTTGCATGGTTACATCATGTAACTTCCATGTACCCTGGCTGGACGCTGAAGTAGAACGAGAAGCTGCGGAAGAATGATGAAGAAGGCGAGGAAGTACGAGAGAATGGTACCGGTAGTAAAGCCTGGAAACGAGTCTTTATTGACAAACAGGGTTTTCCAGCTTTGTGAGTAGCCAACAATAGCGAAGATTGCAAACACAACTGCGCCGAATATACCCTTCGAACATTCCTTGAAAATACGCCACGCATTCGGGTTCTTGCTCACTTCTCTCACCTGCGCGTCAGTGAGCTTTTTGGTCTTGGCATCGGCGAGGTATTCACGTGTATTCGTGACTTTAACTTTGGTGAGGAGTTTTTCGTCGATGACCTACGGTAGACATTCGCCAGCCCCGTTATTTTTAAATAATTAAAATTGAATGGGTTAATCAATAGTTTGTTTATTGCCAATCGAAAGCCAACGGCCAAACTGAAACGATTGGCAGGTATTCGTCCTACCGGTAATAACAGACTTTTGAAAAGAAATTATGATCTGTTCATCGCCTTCTACCCCTGAATTACGGGGTTACGGTACTAGTACTCAATTTTTAGGGATAATAAAAAATATATACCAATATATTCGAAAAATAAAAAAAATATACCAAATACTCAAAAAATAAAAAAATGCACCAGGGTGTATACCGGGATGTATACCGGGATGTATATGCGAAGGACCATAAGGAAGGAGAGCCGGAATTTACTTGAACACGCAATGGCCTAGTGTGATTTGGTCGGTTTTATGACTGAATGGTCACTGGATCGATCCTTGCATGTGCCATCAGCGAAAATTCTGGTGTCCCATCTAAATATTCAATTGTCCCTATAAAACTGTCCCAAGTCCCGACGATATGAAAGACCCCTTGCCACACGACATAGAACTGCTAGCGCGACCGATTGTGTGAAGAGTGGAGCTTGATTGGTCGCCAGTACGCTTCGAGCTTCGAGCCGGACACGCAACTGAGAAGTCTTCGAGTGCACTAAAACTCCATAAGATGATACCGCTTCCGTGACCAGGTGTACAGAGATCAACCGCCCACTAAGAGATATAGAAGAGAACGAAAAAAAATCAAGTTTTGCTCACTGGATATTTTGACTTTTGCTATGTGTTTCAAGGATCCTACCTGGCAGTTCCCATGCCCCCACCTTGTCAGTCTTCATCTTCCAGCGCAGTATACACGGCAAAGGCAAAATGGAGAGCGACGATGATCAGCCGCGGGCGAGCTTCTTCGATGAACAGAGCTACACCAGCAAGCAAGACATCGTTCAAGCCGTAATTCGATACAACCGCACCGTAAATAGACCGTTTCGCGTAATTTCAAGTGATAAGCGGCGCTACAGGCAGCATGTACGCAGGATGGCTGCGAGTTTGTGGTGCAGTTCGCATTTTCGCAGACTTTTAGCCCACCAACGAAGTTTATCCGGCATTCCTGCGCGCTGTCTGAGGCCACCAAGTCGTCACGCCGCGAAGCAACTGGGAAACAGATCGCATTGAACCCCATGGTGCGCGAGATGCTTGTAACAACTGGTAGGACGCTGCGCCCTGTAGCGATTCAGCAGCAGCTGAAGATGACTGGAATTATGGCTTCGTACATGAACTGTGTGCATGCACTTCGACGTCTTCATCTTGAGTTTTTCGGCAGCGATGCTGAGCAGTATATGCTTCTTCCCTCTTACGTCGACGAACTCAACCGTCGCGGCCACAAGACCAACATTGAACTCACGAGTGGAGTTTTCAAGCGCGTGTGTATTGCCTTTAGAGAGGGCATCGAAGCCTATACGCCGTACCATGAGCGTGGGATTGCCGTGGATGGTACCTCCCTGAAAACGTCCATTGGTGGTGTCCTGCTGGTTGCGTGCTTTCGCAACGGAAATAACGAGATTCAGATTGTTGGCATCGGTGTCGTCGCAATGGAGAATGAAGACAACTGGACGTGGTTCTTAGCTAGTCTGCTGCCACACCTCCAGCCAGCACCCGCATTCCTGATTTCCGACCGCGACAAGGGTCTGATCAATGCGACCAAGGCAACGGCACCAGATGTCCCGCACTTTTATTGCTTCCGGCACCTGATGGAAAACTTCAACAAGAAATTCAAGTCAAAGCAGTTGAAGGCACTGGCGTGGGCGGTGGCGCGTGCGCGGACTGAACTGGAGTATGACAGGGCGACTGCTGACCTTTCTGCAATGAATGAGAACGCGACCAAGTGGCTACAGGAGGTGGGGAAGGAAAAGTGGGCTACCGCTTACAGTCCTTGCACCCGGTTCAACACCCTGACTTCCAACAACGTCGAATCTGCCAACAGCGCGCTGAAGGGGATTCGCAGTCTTCCAATCCTGGACTGTCTCATGGAGATCGAACACTACGTGGCAAGAAAGTGGATGGAGAACACGAAAAAGGCGGAGAGCTGGGGTGAGTTGACACACTACGCATCGCGCAGAGCGGACAAGGTGCTTGAACATACCGTCAGCGGTTCCGTCGATGCAAACTCCTCCACAAGTTTTGTTGTGGAGATCAAGCGTGGCGTCGGATGTATCCCTCTGAAGTTTGCACTTCAACTATGTGACGACGTGGTAAAATGTTCATGTGGATATTTCGAGGACGTCGGCGCTCCTTGTTTTCATGCTCTGCTCGCGCTCAAGCACGCCGGTAGACTGACGGAGATGACAAGCTTTTATCATGTTTCCTGGAAAACGCCAGTCTTCCAAGAAGCCTACGCGGAGCGAGTACGCACTACCATCTTGCCTCTAGTGCTCAATGAGGCGCTTACTCGCGGTGAATACAAGGCTCCCGGAATCCCGAAAAAACGTGGCCGCCCAAAGAAGAAGCGCATTCCGTCTCAGCAGGCAACGGAAACTCTGAAGAAGCAAATCCGACGGTGTGGAATATGCAAGCAAGTTGGCCACAACCGGAAGAGCTGCAGCGGTCAGTCGTCCTAAACGCGCTTGCTGACTAGCATTTGCATGATGCATTCAGAGGTTTTTCTCCCTGATAGGGTTTTCCTCGCTAAAAGAAATACACAAAGATTTGACTGTCGTGGCCTTATCAAGCATTTATATATATATACACACAGACTGCATCTATTTCCATGTTGACAGCGAGAGTATCCGTGCGCAGACATCCCGGTATACATCCCGGTATACACCCTGGTGCATTTTTTTATATTTTGAGTATTTGGTATATTTTTTTTATTTTTTTGAGTATTTGGTATATTTTTTTTATTTTTCGAATATATTGGTATATATTTTTTATTATCCCCAATTTTTATAATGTAAAAATGCACTAGCAGTTGTTTATTGAGTGTGATTTAATTAAAATAATTGATGAACAAATTGTTTTTCGCGCATCTCGACCAGAATGTTGCTGCACTTGAGAGCGCCGTGACGGATCTTTGCTGTGTGAAGCACTTCCAAATCTAGTGCTGCTTGTCGAAACATACACCAAAACTGAGTACGGTTGTCGTTCTTCCCAAAGAAATTCCCACTGTCTGCATACCTTTGGCGACGTTGCAATTGCCAACGCTGTTCGTTGGAAGCCCAAGGAGTTACTGGAGGAGAATACTAGCGAGGAGCTATGGTATGGAGCAGGCTTTTACGCGCTCGGCATGTGCATGATCGAAGCGCTCACGCAGCAGGATCCATTCCCGAAGGTGGGCAACAATGAAGTGGTTGATGTCATCAGGAAAGGCGATACTCATCAGCGACCTGATGGACTTTTGGATTCTGAGTGGGATTTCATCTGTCGCCTGTGCAATCCTGATCACACACAACGGCCAAAGCTCGACGAAATACTGAAGGAGATAAGCGTATTTGAAGAGCAACAACGAGGTGATCCGGCCGCAGTATGACGTTTCGTAGGATCGAGCCAATCCACCGTGAAGCTCGCTCAAATCGAATTGGTGAAAATGTCTTGGAGAATGGTAAAGCAAAGTGCCGAGGAGACCAAGGATTTCAAGCTGCATACCCCACTTGGTGGGCATACTTCTCTTTTTTTGTACTCATATATTTACTGCAGCAGAACGAACTTGGCGATCTGAGCGATGTAGTCTTGGTTGTGGAACTCTTTGACACTATTGTAGCCCCACGTAATACTTAGGTCGGTGATGTAGACTTTGTCCTGGCTCCACCGTTGCTGCAGTTTGTTGGACAATCCGGACGTCAAAGCTAAGATGTTCAGGCTGCAACCATATCCGTAGTGCGACTGTTGGTAGTGTGAACTATGTTGGTCACGCAGATTCGATTTTATCTTACAAGACGACAGCCCACACTCCGATTTCGTTTGTTCTAACCGACGCACAGATCCGCAACGAATCGTCTGTGTATTGGCGTGAGGAGATCGATGACATCGCACAAGTTGAAGTTATCAGATGTAGCCATGTCGACCAGTTGAATTCAGTGGTCCACATGAGGTAGCCGTTACAACCTGAACTGCTCCTGTGGGCAATGACACGAAAGCTGCCCGTGTCTCTCATTGTGGCTTGCTCCGTGAACCGCGTGATCGGCAAGCAAGGTAAGTTACCATGGAATCTACCAGCTGACTGGGCGTTCTTCAGCTCTGCCACTCGAAACCAAGTGCTGGTGGTTGGACGACGGTCTTTCGAGGAGTTCGACGAGCCGATTCCGAATCGCCACACGATTGTCGTGTCTTCCACGTTGCAGAGCCCAACGCAGGATGAAGTTGAAGCTGTAGGAGGTCGATGGTCCGGTGTTCAAGTTGCTCGAACGCTGGAACAGGCGCTGGAACTTGCAAACTCAGACCCTCTGTATCGGAACTGCAGTCGGGTGTTCATCGGTGGAGGCGAGATGTTGTACAAGGAAGCGATGAAGGCTGAAATCGCAGAGTCCTGCTACGTTTCGAGAGTGCATCGGCAGATTGATGGTGGGAATACGTTCTTTCCGAAGTGGACGACACAGTTTCCGAATTTGATGTACTCGGCCAAAACGAACAGAGGGGGTAACACCAGGTGAGATTTCGTCTGCAGTATGTTGCCTCGCTGTGGTTGCTGAATGTTTGTTGTTATGTATGTAAGAGTAAGCTTTGAGATATGGAGTGCAGCACGGAGCACGCATCCATGATAGACCACGTCTACGCTAAACTGTAAGTTAGTTGTGGGGAGACTGTGGTGCTTAGAACGTTAATTTGTTGTGGTGTTTTTTAGGAATGCAAAACTGAGACTCAATCATTGCAACTCAAGTCTGAGCCTACCCAGACTTTATCACTATCGTATCATCGCTTGGACGACGGCTTCACCAATAAAGCGAAGGACGGAAAGTACATCACGCAGCACTCCAATGGCCTTTCGATTGTCGTCTGAAATGAGGTTATCGTTTTCCGTCGAGTCGAAGCAGCCACCGAGGGCCCAAATGGCCATGCAGACCCCCGAGAAGATCGCCGCAAAGCTTAGCAGGAGCCAATGCGTTTGGACGCACAGAAGAAAAACTCTCTTGCCGTTGCCCCTCCTGTCCCCCTTGCCTGTCTTGTGCAACTTGAGCCTCGTGGTCACCCTGGTCATCTTGGTCACCCGCCAACGAAGTGTACACGTTCATGCCGTTGGCCAGGCGGATGTTCCGGGTGCTAGAGTGGGTGCTTGCGAGAAACTTTGCAAATGAACAGTCCCGGTGGAAGTCGCAACGCTCTCGGTCTCCATTTCTCTAGGCTGAGTGTTTATCGTGCGGGATTTTTTTGCTGGAGTCCTCAGTCGTCACTGGCAGATGACGCCTTGGTGCAGTCGAACGGCGGTCGCGCAAATGAAATCATCGCGCTGGCCACATTCCACCATGAGGACAGACGACATCAGTTCGAGGTGTGTGACGACTGAGTACCGCATTCCGGTTGAAGCGGAAGTTCAACATTTGTACTGGTAGTTCACATATCTACCAGACCGTCACAGTGCAATAGAGACTCTTTAAAAGAGTGCTGTCAATGGTACATACCTGGCAGCTTCTCGGATGGTTGATCGAGTGCCTTATAGTAACAGGCTACGAAAGCGCACTGGACCAACGGAGGCGAGCTGCGTAGCCACAGCACGTGGTATTTGCGGAGGCGACTGGCCCAGCACCGATCTATCCAGCGAGACGAGCCTTGCACTCCACTGAACGTACTATCGCCATATCGCGAGCGAAGGAAACCTCGGAGGCGCCGAAGCAGCTCCCAGCCAAGCGTGGCGCGGCTTGTCGCTGGTTAGTTTGGTGACAGCCGTACACGGCTTACAGTGTAGTCAATTCTACCACGAATCGGCGGTTGCATCGGTCACTCGATAGTAAACTGCGGCCGAACGAGTGAACCACCGAATCCTGGAAGACCCGGGAAACAGGTGACGAAGAATAGTAACGTGTCAACGTCTTGCTTAGTCGAAACGCATGCATCTCGGTTACTGAATTGCGAGCACTCCGCCATATAATGTTCTGGTGCCTTCGAAACAACGGCAGATATTCGATTCTGTAGCCATCTGACTTTGCGTACCCTGGGGTTACGCGTACCCCTGATCATGGGTACATTGCATGTGGTTGGTCATTCGAGCATCAGACAACAATGGCGACGGAGACCAAACCGACCAAGCCTAAGCCGTCCCTGGACGTGTACAAACAGAGCTTCCGCGAGTACCTGGTACGTCTTCAGTTCTCTATCCACAATTTGCAATATTATTCTCAAATTATTTTCCCCGTCCAGCGCGAGACCGATGCCGTGAAGGATGAAACGGAGCTGGAGAAGCTCATGAAGCTGCTGCACGAGCCTCTACCCGTCTCCTTTCGTCTCAATCTGCATCGACCTGATGCTACAAGGTGGCTACAAATGGCAATAATGAAGATGGCTTCAAAGTTGTGACAGAAATGTATCCATGTTCACAGGTTGAAGGAGCTGCTGGCCACGAAGCTCCAGTTCCCAAGTGACAAATATTTTCATAACGAAATCCCTGTGAACCCGCCTAAGTACGTGGCAATACTACAATTCCCACTCTTTTTTTTCAATGCTAATTACTTGTTTTTATTGTTTTTAGGCCCATCTCATGGTATCCGCTGGAAAATGTGGCGTGGCAAATGGATTGCGGACGTGTCGCGCTCTCTAAAAGCGGTAAGTTGCAGTGCCAATTGATGCGCTTCGAGTTATAATGATAATTTTTTGTGCTGCGTTTATTAGCACCGAAGCATGAGGACATACGTGCGTTCCACTCGTTTTTGCTGGAGCAGACGGACCGTGGAAACATTGACCGCCAAGAAGCGGTGAGCATGCTACCGGTGCTGTTCCTTGATGTGCAGCGTGGCCACCGTGTACTGGACATGTGTGCGTCTCCGGGTTCGAAGACAACACAGGTTATCGACTTTTTGCTGTCGGCTGAGAATGGGAAGAGTGGAGAGCAGAGCGGGTTGGTGATCGCCAACGATCTGGACAAGAAGCGTGCGTACATGTTGGTTCACCGCCTTTCGCGGAACACTTTACGTCGTGCTGTGGTCACTTGTGGCGCTGGTGATGCGTTCCCGGGCCTGTATGATGCTGAGACGAAGACACTGCAGCCTACCAACGTGTTCGACCGCGTGCTGTGTGACGTGCCCTGCAGCGGTGACGGCACTTTGCGCAAGAATCAAGCATTGTGGAAGGATTGGCACATTGGCCAGGGTCTCACGTTGCACCCGATTCAGCTGCAATTGGCACTTCGTGGCGCTGCTCTACTCACGGTTGGTGGAACGATGGTCTACTCGACGTGCTCGTTCAACCCTGTCGAGAACGAGGCCGTTGTAGCGGAATTGCTTCGTCGCGCTGGTGGATCGCTGGAACTGCTGGGTGTTTCCACAAAGTTGCCACAGCTTGTTGCGCGTCCTGGCAGATCAAAGTGGCGTGTGGGTTGGCGCTCGAAGTCCAAGTCGACCTACAAGGGCCACTTGTTCAAGGGTGAAGGAGCAGACAAGAAGGATGAAAGGCAGAACCTGCACCAGTGGTTTGATAGATACGACTCACTGACACAGGACCTCCGTGGTAACCGCGTGACACGATCAATGTTCCCCACCGAAGGTGCTATCGCCGATGAACTTCACAAGACACTTCGTCTTATCCCAACCGATCAGAACTCTGGCGGATTCTTCATCGCTGTGCTACACAAGGTTGCCGATTTGCCTGGTGAAAAGGGTCTCCAGGAAGGTCTCGCTCCTTTGGAAGAGCTGGAAGCGACGCCACCCGCTGACTACGTTTGCAAGCTTTGTGGCAAGGGAGGCCACTTCCTCAAGACCTGCGAAAAGTACTTGCCTGACACGGAATTTGCTGCTTCAAACTCATCGACTAAGCCGCAAAAGAAAAAGCGTCGGACGGAGGAATCAACAGAAGCGAAGACTGATGCTAAGAAGAAGAACGAGAAGAAGCGTGAAACGCTCTATCGCCCTGTTGGTGACGAGGTCTGGCAGCAATTGCGCGATTTCTACGGCCTTGTCGATGAAAATCTGAAGGTACGTGTTTGATGATTCGTCCCGGATAATGGTGGTTTGCTAACATTTTCTGTATATTCAGGAGCGCTTCTGGTGCCGCTCTGATACGGCAGCGACCGTGAACTATGTGGACAAGGAAATCTCGGATGCTTGTTTGGGTGGCAATGCCCTTGATGTACGTGCTTCGTAAGTCATTGTCGTCTAGTATGAATTTACTCACGCTGCGGGTACCTGTAATGTGCGCAAACAGATCGTCAACACGGGTCTCAAGGTGTTCACGAAAGTGACTGAGCGAGGTGAGGTGTTTTACCGCCCCTCGGAGGAGAGTCTTGGTTTCTTTGATGACTTCTTCACAAAGCGGCGGCTGGACATCCCAATTACTGACTTCTCAAGTCTTCTCCAAAACGCGGAGCAGCACGTTGCGTTCGACACACTTTCGACGGACCTGCAGAAGTCACTTGATGGCATGCCCATTGGCCCTGCCGTAGTCCGAGTTCAGGCTCACGAGCAGGTCCGTATGAATATTTGGGTCGGCAAGGGATCGATCCTGCCGCGTGTTTCGAAGGCCATGCGCGGAGAAGTCGAAGATGCGCTCAAGCAGTGTACGGAAAACTAAACAAGACTGCTATTTAGCTGCTTGTTACCTCACGGTGCCTCCCTCGCGGCGAGTGCCCTAGCACGCATTCCTCGTACAAGAAAATAGAACGAGTCTCTTTTGCCTGCTACTTCTTCTGCATCGTTGACATTCTTCTGTCGCTGGGGTAGGGTGGTCGATCTACCTGGAAGCTGATGCACTTGTGCAGGTGTTAGTCGACCTGATGGAACTCCGGGCGTTGATGCTGGGTTTGGTGCGTCTGAGTTGAGGATGTTCGTGAAAACCTCCATGAAATCTTGTTTTGGAATCCCCATCAAGCTGCTGTCGTTATTCTCGATCCACATTCCTAGCACGATCATGGCGAGCACCAGCAGCGCCACGATCGCAGCGATACTATACAAAACCACAGTCAGTATAATATTTTCAAAAGCTTTTATCAAATAATCCATTTACTCACTTGTATCCTCGCGTGAGCTTGTAGCTCTTCACCACTACATTTCCGTGGTTGCCAATGAGGATCCCGGCGAATCCCGTCAGCCAACTCCCCAGCACTTGCGATACGAACCGCGTGGCCAGTAGCAACTTACACAGTGCGATGATAAGCACAATCATCACAAAGATCAACTGCACCACGACGGACTGCGTGTTTAGGATGGATGGCAGCAAGACTACCACAGCCATGTGGCAGTCCACACAAGGGAAGCCTCCCGTGTCTTCATCAATACAGCGTCGGTCTTGCAACTGCCACAGCGGGTGGTACAGATCAATCGGCCTCCGACTCTGAGTCAGATACTGCAAAACCAACACCACCAACAGATTCCCAATGCAGATCCAGAAGTACGGGAAACCGAACTCCGGGACCATCGTGATGAACACGAACCTGAAGTAAAACAGCCGAAGGTTGTCACAATTCCGTCGACTTCAACTATTCAGCAGCCCCCACGTACCATATTAGCAACGAATTGTCTTGTGTGCGACGCCGAGATGTTGTGGAGTGCACTAACGTCCGCAGCCACAGACGTTCCTACATTCTCAAAAGTAAGTCACAAAGTGCCAAATACTACGTAAAAACTCGTCGAACGCACCTCTTTCTGGTGCACCAACCAGGTGATGACTGCCATGTCCCATTCCAACAGCGGATGCAGCTCGATAATCTCTCCGTCGTCATCCACATCCTCTCGAAAATGCACACGACGTCGCATGGTCTGCTTGCCAAGCAGACCAAGCAGTGCTTGGTGCCAAAAGATACCTTTGGATCGATCCTCAAACGTCGCGATCGAACTGAACGTTATCATTTTTGACGGGGTATACGGTCCACGTTGTCACGTTGCAGCAGTCGCCCGAGTTGCACGCGTCTTACACTGCAGGTCGGAAATGCACCAACGATCAAGTGGCACGTCCTTGGTCCTCGACTTGAGGTCTCCGTCGAACTCGATAAACCCGTCGCCAGTACCCAGGATATCAACTCCTTGTCTTCCATACTGTGCTTTGTGTCTATGACGCCAAAAATGCAAATCGCCAGCTGTGTCCATTGATCTGTGGGAATTGACTGCTCTTGGCGGTCGAGACTCGAGTGTCTCCATCTGCATCCACCGCGTGCGAGTTCACGACTTGTGCCAGTCTCGGGGCGTTTGTTGAGCTGATGACCCGATCTCAAGGGTGGACGTCCATTGTGTCGTCCATCGTGATGACGGTGCAAATCGAGACTCGCACGTACCCTTGTGCCAGCGCTAAAGACCAGTCGTAAAACCTCTCAGTAGGGAATCAGCGGCGTCCTGCGCATTGCGAAATTGGCCAGAGAGTGTAAAAGTAGAGGAATCATGACGACTGTCGACGTTGATCGTAATGCGCCCGAGACTCCAGCATGTGAAGATGACCGGTAGGTTAATGGCAATGACATTGAGAATTAATAGACCGATAACTGATACTTTTGCTGCAGACTCGATGTTCCCGGTGTCATGGAGGATTTCATGCTGATGGGATCAGTTAAGCACGCGATGGACGAGCAACTTTTGAAAAACCTGAAGGTCACGTGCCTTATTGACGCTGAGAACCCACGTAAGCGCTCAGCACACTCGGAATTGTCGGTGGATCCTACGATCGAAATGGGGCGCATCGAACTGGACGACGATTTCTCCTACGACGCGTTTAAAACCAATATTATGAGTGCAAATAAGCTCATCCAGATCGCACGGTCGGACAACAAGTCGGTGTTTGTCTTCTGCACCCATGGCAATAATGAAAGTGCAGTGGTGTGTATCGCGTATCTGATGGTGATCGAGCAATGGAGTCTCGAACATGCGTATCGACACGTACTGCAGAAACGACCGGCCAGTGCTCCACGTAAAGCTTACGTCGAAAAGGTGAGAAAACTTTGAAAATGTTGATGTTTTAGCTGCAAATTGCTGACTGTTGATGAATTTGCAGCTACGAACACTGGAGCTTGAGACTCACGGTCGCGTGACGCTCCGTTCGGACCAAATTGGTCCCAGTATGATCGACATTATGCTTGGACTTCGTGGTCAAGGTCCTGTTGATGACATTGATGAACGAAGTAGTCAAGCGACGGATGGTGGCACGTCAACGATTGAGCGTGCAAGCAACATGTCCAACTTCTCGGTTGTCACTGGTCGTACCAACGGAAGATCTGTGCGTGAGACGATGATCATAGCTGAACAGGAGAACGAACCCGTTGCCATGGGAGATAATAAGGTGCACCCGCATCTATCACCGAGTTTTGGTCGGAAGAAGTCCAAGGCACACAGAGTCAACTGCGTTATTAGCTGATCTGTGGATGTTGATCAAGTTTTTCGACGGTTAGTAGGTAGAAATGCCTCCGAATGCGAGGAGGATAATATAATACTTCAAAGTAAGGAACCACCAACATCAACAGCTAAAGATAGCTGAACATGCGCTGCAATGCACACAACTGATGCCCTTCCGGGTGTGGCTGGTAACTTGGATAACTGCGTGTTGCACCTAGACAAAGGCACGTTTAGTGCTAATTGCAAATATATCACTGCAAGCAATCTGTTTAGCTCACCTTTAGCAGTTCGAAGGTTTTTACGGCGATGCAACTTGCTTTTTCTAGTCGTTTTACCATTGTCTGACTCGTCACTTGAGAGAAAGCACGTCTTCTGCACCAACCAGGACTTGTGTAGAATTGTCTGGTTGGGTTTGGCTGATATCTTGGTAGTTTCAGCTGGTCGGATTTTACGTGAAGTTGTCGTTGACTGGGCCTTCTGCTGGATGGAAAATATCAGCTAGTGACACATGATGAAACTTCACTTGCAACTTTACTCCTACGAGTTTCCTGTCGCTGTCGACACGAGTCGGAGGTTGTGCCCCTGCCATTCTCTTCATCTTAGTGTGTTCAGCACTGCTTTGACTGGTGTGTTGCTTTTCAGTAGGTGGGTGTTCCATGCTGGTCAAGTACGTTATGTTTCCTTTCCTTTGGAAAAGGCAAATCCTCAACTGGGACAGAAGTTTCCGCCACAAACGGCATGTGGAAAGTTGAAGTTGCCGGAAATGTCACGCCGAAATGAAAGACAACTGAGACCAAAAGGCAACTGCGACCGATCACTTTGGGTTTCTGCCCCCAAGACCCTCGTGTTTTCTTCTCTCATGAAAGATTTCCAGAAAGTGGTAATTATTATTATTAGACACCGTTTTTAGTGGGGATGAAATTGAGATAGAACAACAACAATATTTACTGATGAGTTTCACGAACTGGCACAATCAGAGCTTACTGTTACGGGTGACTCCGACACAGAGTATCCGGATAGGAGGAATTCTAGTACTGCAAAGGAGATTCAGAAGATGGCAGATGTCCACCGTCACTTCTTTTGCACTTGGCAGAATGGAAAAAGATATGTTACGTTAACACGCGCTGTGTCGGCGATCCCATTTGTCCCAAACCTTGTTCAGTTCATCAAGAAACTCGCCTCGAACCAGGATTTGGCAACGTTGTTTTCCGGGATGGACGATAAATTCAGTTGTAAGTATTTCGCGTTTGAGAATGACAGTTTACTGCTAAAAGCGAGTGTGGAATGGCTGCCAGAGCAAACGAAGTTTTCCGCCGAGTGGATCAGATCGATGGAGAACTTTCAACGTAGCATCAGGTTAAGAAGTGCTGAGTACCTTCCGTTGACAACCGAAATAGCAGGACTGAAATTGACTCAGGACAACTTTGGTTATCCTCAGATCAACTCCCAGTTGCAAATTTCACGGACAACAGCAATGGTGTTTGACAGGAACGACGAGATGCCGCGAGGAATGGACGACATCTACAATTGGGTAGACCAATTCAGTTTCTCCAGACCGATGAAAAACACAGCACGAGATTTTAGTGATGCTGGTACGTACACGTAGACACCATTAGAGATTTCTATTCGTTGACTGACGCACTTGGTAGTATTACTGGCCGAGATTTTGGCTCAACTAGTCCCAGCTTGGGTACAGCTACACAGCTATCCGTCCACTCATCGCTTCCAACAAAAGATAGGCAACTGGGAGACATTGAATCGTAAGAAAATCTGTCAACAATATTTATATAAACCTCAAATTAACGAATGGCTTGTCCTATTCAGGAAAAGTCCTTACGCGTCTCAAGTGTGGAATCTCGCACAAACACCAAGAAGATCTGGCGAATGCTGTACCTGGAGCAATTGAACTGCTTTTGATCCAAGTGAAACGAGCTGTAAGTTGGACCTAGTTGATGAATGGAATTTGTAGGCACTTATTATTTTCTTGCAGACAGTAAACAGTCCCTACTTGCAAGTCAGACGTGCATCTGCATCTCTAACTGATACTGCTAGTACGTCCCCACGCTCTCGATCGTCTTCTGCCACGTGCTCACCGCCATCAACACCATCCCCAGGAAAGCAGAAATTACCACCAAGCCCAGTAACATCGAGCAGTACTACCAGCTCCCATGATGATGATTCCGTCACAACGTCATTCTCGAAGCTGCTGCAGATGATGTCAGATACGGACGAAGAATTTGAAGACGTTATGAAGCCTGAACAAGTGAAAGCACGAAGTCGAGCCAACACTGCACCTATCATTCAGCTGAAGTCGCAGATTCGAAAAGCCACAACTCGGCTGTCGACACCTAACTATGCGAAGCCAACGTTGTCAACCAAGGCGATGGCTCGTCCAGCAAGTGTTGATGCAAAGTCGAGACTTCCACAAGCTTCCCCATTTGTATTTCCGCAAAAGAACGATCAAGTATCGAAAGCAAGTCTACCCGAGCCGAAGGTGTCTTTAGATCCTGACAAGAAACACCTATCATCGGATACCAACGAGTTTCTAGAAGGCTCTTTCGTGTATTTCCTATCGTCCGAAGCGCTTCCAGCAGCATTTTCTTCGGAAGATCCTGAAGATCAAGCACAAGTTGCTCGTGTGTCCAAGACTTTACCTTCCGGAGAATGCACTTTGCAGCTTTACCGGCGTGTGGGATTTCTTGATTCGCCTCAAAACAGCCCAAACGACAAGACAAGGACCTACGTCGCTACTCCACATTTTATCGATTGTTGCAGCACTTTGCTGCATACCATTCCGAACATGACATTCGACGCTGAAAAGAACACGTGCAAGTGGCACATTCGAACCAAGAAACGAAACTCGGACAATCTCAATGAGACTCGATCGAAGCCAACAGAGAACAATTTGCCACCGTCAAAGCGTCATTTTTACACGGAGGTTCTAACTCGAGTGACATTCACTTCGCCGAATCTGGCACAACCGATCAGCCAAACAACTGAAAGCGTATCAAGGAGTGTCTGTCTTCCCTGCCCTCAATTTGCTGAGTCGTTTCGAGTCCCAGTAGAGCCAACAGTATTCCCAAAGGTACAAGTGACTCTCGTTTTCGAACTTCCAGAACGATTTCCTCGTTGACGCCAACTCCCCCAGCGGAAAATGTGAGGATAACAACAAATGCAGCACAATGGATGGATTGATCGAAAATTCAAATTGTTTTGTACTTTATTCACAAGTGTTTGAAGCAACTCAAGCTACCGTCGAGTTGAAGCCGTGCCATTGGCACATTGTTGTTGTGTATCACCGGAACTATGTGGTGGAGTTTGATGAGGTCGAATTGTTAAATTTCGTGCCACAGACGCTCAGGATACTGTTAGCGAATGCACCAACGCCTGCAGCTTGTAGTTCGTCTTCACCCTCAACCAGAATCATCGCTAACCCTGCGTCCAGGTGCCAGTCGATGTGGCAGTGAATGATCCACACGCCTGGATTGTCACCAGTAAAGCGTAGAACGACGTAGCCGTGGTTTGTACAGGCACCGGTTGAGTCGGTATCGCAAGGCGGGACTGTGTACACGTCACGTTTCATCGCTCCTTGAAGCTTCAGATTGAGGTTTCTAGCCTGGATGTCGGACAGTGACGCCGTTCCACTCTCTACCACCCACGGTGCGTGTGTGTGCATGTGGAACGGATGTCCTCATTCATGTCGTTCACTAGAACCACCTCAATGTGTTTTCCGTACTCAATTTTTCTTGCGAGAGCTGTAGCTGGCAGTTCCTCCGTCTTCAAACCTCCAGCTATGGTGAAGAGAGGAGGTTCCTCCGGAGCAGCAAAGTGCAGATAGTCTGCACCATCAATGGAGAAATATCCGAGCCCAAATCGGAAGTCGAACTCAAGAATCGTAGGGTCTGAAGGTACAGTAGGTAGTACCGCTATCTCAAGCGGTGTGAAGTCAAACTCCTAAATTGTTGTCGTCTCCGTCCAGTCTAAAGACGTTGGATCAGCAGTGTCGTCTTCCTCGTAGTAGACAATGGCCAGACCTTCGTAGTTGAATCCATCACCAGCAACAGTATTCGTACCTGCTGTCCACGGGAGTCCATAGAGAGCTGTGGCTCGAATCCAGAACGAACCAATTGCGCTACTGGAAGCAGCTTTGGCCTCAACAATAATGTCGTAACGCTGACCAGCATTAATTCTTAGAGTAGTGATCTCTTCGGATGGTTGCAGATATTCACCGTCAGCTGCAACAACCGAGAACTCGTGTCCGTCAATACTAAAGTCGAATGGAGCAAGTGCACCCTCGTTAATCAGTCGAAGGCGATATTTGTTGCCCGCTTCAAACTTGAACCGCGAGAGTGGCTGGTCTGAATTGCACTCTGAGTATCCGTGAGATGCTGCCGCAGTGCAGTTGTAGTGACCAAGGCTATTGATGATCACGCTGTCCCACATGGGCACGATACCGGGTAATGCGTGGTACAGGTCGGCAATTTGTAGTGTGTACTCTGCAACAACTTCTTGCTCCCAGGACTGTTGTTGACCTGCTGGAGCGTGAACGATAAGTGGTCCTCGAAGTCCGTACGCGTACTGCGTTGAGTGGTGACTGTGCCACCAAAAGGTACCTGCTCGCTCCGGTGTGAACGTGTCGATGGCGGACCCACCTGCAGCAATGCCACATTGAGTGATGTCCGAAGTTCCGTCCATTTCTTGAGTTCCCAGTTGTTGCAGTCCGTGCCAATGGAGACAAGTTGGCTCATTGAGTTCGTTGGTGACGGCGACTTGAACGGTTTGACCCAACTCAACCTCAATGAGAGCGAGACTGCCAACTTCGCCGTTGATACCATATTCGGTTACGAGACACCATCACATGCCGTGGAAACGTATGTCACCCGCCAGTCATAAGTGACTATGGAGTTATCCGCTGCGACGACGACGGCGTTAAGAATGAAACTTAGAAACGTAGTAAAGAGGAAGCGACTAAAGTTCATGGTGACGACAGCGAAGAAGGTTTTGTACTGGAAGTGAAGTGACGGTCAAACCCAGTGGAGTGGAAGAGTGCAAATTGCAGAATGACTAGTGAGATGGCAAGGACAAAGTCTCTCTTCGCACGTGACAGATTGGACTTGGACCAAACAATCTTGGATGGACGTCCAGCCACAGGTTTCTAAGATCTTACATGGCTGCAAAAGTACTCGTGTAGGACCTACCCTATCGTGCTTGACAGCATCATATCCAGGCCAAAATTTCATCCGCCAACGTGACTGTCTGTCGTTGCAACTGGCAAGTGGTTGGCATTAAATGCCTAAGTTACCACAAATTTTGTGTTCAACGCACGGGTACATTTCGGAGCCCTTGACGGAAAAGTCAAGTACGAATCATCATTCAGACATATTGAATCCGGTCGAAGGGTGCATCGGTGACATTTACGAATTGCTCACGATCGAGTTGACTCCAAGCGTGTGGTACAAACGTGATTTCGTTGACTCTCCATTCGTTACCAATGGAATTGTAAGTCGCGCGTGGCGGCTGTGAACGGTTCGGTTTGCGGAGACCATCCGATCCTTCAGCAGACTACGGACAGCGGGACGATATCTTCATGAGCAGCGAAGTATCGTGACTTGATTCAAGTCACAAATGCAGCTAATAAATGATGAAAGTCGTCATCCACGAACGTTCCTGTCTGAAAATCCTGTCAAGCTAGTAGCTTGACAGGATTTTTACAGTTTGTTACAGGTCAATGGGCGCGAAAACGGGGAGACCCACTGTATTCAAGCTTTCCTGCCTCACCCCGACGCACGCACGGCGGTGGCTGCTTTTGCTCAGAGGTTGAAGCGAGCATATCACAAGTCGTAGATGAGGCGCGATAGGTTGGGAGCGGTGGAGGTTTTGATGCAAGCGGAACCACAAGGCTCCCACACGTGGTGGTAAACAAGCTTCGGTTGCAATGACGCCCTGAATTTTACGTGTTTGTCGCGTTCCGAGTGTTACATGTAGACCCAAAAAGATCAGCAAGGCTGTAGCTGTCGAATTGTAGGCGGTTCATGTATTGTTATGGCTAGCTTGGATCACCAGCCCGTGCGTGATATTCCTTTGGCCAAACTCCACGTGACTATGCCTCCCGCGGTGGATCACTTCAACAAGAGCCGGTCTCCAATATATCTGCTTGAAGTGACCGCAGCGACAATAGCCAATACAAACACGTCATTATCGGAGTTACCCAGAAACGGTGCGTTTGGTACATGTACTACTTTTTGCCTGAGATGTGGTTGTTTTATTCACTTCGCTTTTCGCGTCGTTTGGCTCAAGTGGTTCGAGGGACACCTTCAGCGCCTCTTCGTAGGATCCCCCTTCTCGGAGAAGTCCCCCCGTGTGGGGCCGAGAATGAGAAATGGGGTGTTCCTGTGCGCTAAGAACGGAAGCAGCGCCGGGCTTGGCGATAGCCACCAAGATTATAAACAACGCTGCAGCATGTGGGACCTGGTGACCTCTACGTGTTCTCAAGATGGACACCACGGCGCGACGGACCTGGCGGACCCCTCGCGTTCAAGATCACGCTGCCAAAGGCACGGAGAAACTGGTAAACCCTCTAGTCGCTTAGATTTCTTACCATGCCGCAAGGACAAGGTGCGCCCTTGCGCTTTGCGTTAGCACCATCAGGACTCTATAGTTAGCTAATTAATGCCGTGCTTTCACGGGGAAGCTCTGGATTTTGCAGAATGCTCGCAAGTAATTCTTGACATTTATTTTTTATAAAATTTAAAAAAAGTTTAATTGTAATCGGAAAAGTTTACTGATGCGCGATGGTAGTCATCTCAAGTCGATTTGTTGCATTCTATGTCTGATTGGAACATTCGAGAGCTTCGAGGCGAGCGTTTTCATGAAACGCATTTGGACGCGGTGTAAAATACTGGAGGAATTTAAGGGTAAGTGGCTCCATCAAATAAAGTTGCGCGAGCGTTTTAACTCGAGTAACCACGACGTAGAATGACGATTTCTGTGGAGAATGCCGAGTTCGATGACGCATCGGGCCAAGAACCATTTTTTCAACGGTTAACCCTTGGCATTTCTCGCTTGTTAGCGCAAAAGCAGGGACCATAGGAATCTGCTTCACTGTGACGTTGAATGATCGACTTGGCAAGTGAATAGTGACCCCTTTTTCGACTCGTTGTCGTAGTCGAACAACACCTCGTGGGAGATGTGGCAGGAAAGACGTGTCATCATGTCCAATTAACTTCACGTAGACAGCTTGAGGTGGCTGGGAGTGATAATGAAAGGTAATTCCATCCACTATTGACTCTTCAACGGTGTCTTGTGCGTCGGCAACTAAGTCAACAACGTATCCAATTGTTCCATTGGCCAATTTTAGCGTGTTTGACGTGTTTTTAGTACATTGCACCGGGATTCCAACCGCAAAGCTGAGGATAACGGGCATGCCACCGGTTTAATCATCTCGAACGGTTGGTGTTGCTCGGCGCAAAATATTGCTGAGCGGGAAACGGGCTCGTGTTACATCAGCTCGAAACTGGTGCAAGGGTCTACCCGTTTTTAGGCAAAACTTACGAAGGGCACTCAAATTAAATTCTGATCGAAGCTCATTCGACGTAACAATAATGGGGCAAAAGGTTTCTACCGCCATATGAGCACCACTCCAATTCTCGTCGTGACAGATTCGGTTCACAATATCAATATCGGACTGCAAGTAGTTGCCAACCCGCCATCGTTGCAAAATATCACGCCACTGCGGATCTGATTTGTGCCGCATATTCTCATCCAGAATAATAACAGTATTGACGTGCTGGTAAGCATCTGCACCTCTTACACGATCTAAATAGACCGCCGCATCTTTTGTTTCGCAGTGATGTATCCGAGAGTGTATACTGCGGGATCGGCAAAAATGCCGGTTGTCCAGCGACAGGAAGCTGCTGAAGCCAGTCTCCAACAAGAAGGATGTGAATTCCCCCAAACCGAAGCAGAGGCTGTTTCAGAATAATTCGTAGTGATGTGTCAATACGTCCTAGTATATGAACGTTACACGTAGAAATCGCGTCGATGATAAGAAGTATTATCTTGTGAAATCGCTCTGTTTGCTCCAGTGTCGGTTTCCATTTGCTTTGATCACAGTTAACACGCCATCCAAAAAGTTTATGAATCGTCTGCCCTCCAGCAGCCTGATCAGCGACGCCTTGGTAAGCTGCTGTCGCAACTGCCTCAGGGTAGTGCCAAGCGCATGCCAATTTTTGAAGAGCTCGAATTACCTGGCTTTTGCCTGCACCAGGCAACCCACCAACAAAACCGATTAATTGCTGGTCAGGCGAGTGATTTTCCACGAAACTTTTCAAAAGTTTTGTCCCCACTTTTAGAAATGCCGTGTGCTGCTTTCGATTCAGACTGAAATAATTCGAAACATCCTGTAAAGTGGGACAAGAATTGAGAGTTTCCTCAGGCGGATTAGCCGACTCAGCCCATTCAACGTTTGTGATCGCTGAAGCTACGAGTTGAACACGAGTCTCAAGAGCAGGAAATTTACTTGAGATCGAGGCATGAACTTCCTCAGCGTTTTCCTTTTTATCAGCGTCAGAAATCATTCCATCGAGTGTTTTCATTGAAATGCGCTCGATTCGAGGAATCTCATCCACGATACGACTTGCAGAAGCTGCGGCTAATGCCACACTGTCAGTGCTCTTATTTAGAATACTGATATGCTTCATTGTGGTCGCTCTCGGAACAAATGCGTCGCCATCAACAAATTCATCGTAGTCGTCATCGCCTTCCTCGTTGTTAAAATCAAGAAAATGATCATTGGAATCAGTGTCACAAAAATCTCCCCGGCTTTCGTTTTCATCACTGCACGCAGAATAATTGTTGTACCGCGAGACATCCTCATCATCCCTCTCGCGAGCTAATTCGCGTGAAGTATAGTAGTCATCATTGAGTTTAACATATTGACGAGCTCCAGCGGACTCACCCTAGTCCACCAAATATCAAATTTGGAATGAAAGTCTTCGATGGTTTCTCCAAAATCATGTTGATGTCGAAAAGGTCTGAATAACGCACACAATGTCCTCCGAAACGAAATTAACTAATCAAGAGAGTTTGCTGCGTGACGAGAATCAGGTAGGCCGCTGTTGATAACCGTGACTACTGCACGGCGCTTTCTACAATGCAAACTGTGTGTGCTGCGCTGACCATGCCCACGTCGAAAACGTAAGCCGTTAAAGTCTCCTTTGGTCAACTACTCGGCAACGAAATTCATCAAACTTTGATCGTCAAGTTGCGTAGGACGCTCCACATAATCAAAAAAAATACTTCGAGCATTAAAGGTGGTTCCAGCCGCATTTGGTTGAAGTATCACATTTGTAGCAGCATTTCCGAAGAGTGTATCAAGCACTCCTTGAAGATACAGCTTTTTAAACTGATGCGAGGAGTAGAATGGAGAACCCCTCAAGATGTACAATCGAGCTAGAGGTGCCGATACCTCGTGGGGATTCGATAATGAACAGCACATCGACAATATACACCTTCGTCCAGCGGCAACTGGATCATCAGGTGCCGCCTCCATCCTCGATTGAGCTTTGTCGAATGCGGTTAAATGCAATGCAAGTGGATTTTCGAGATGCAGTTGAGGCTTGGCGGTGTATTTGATGGTGTAAAATGCCTTTTCGGGACCTGCTCAAGAGAAATGAAGTTAGAAAAATGTTTTTCTTCTCCAACAAACTAGCTGTCGGCGTGCTTACCTTCACCAGCAGCAAGAAACTTTACATCGTGATTCGTTTTAAATATGTCGTTGATCACAGGCACGAAAGTATTCACATACTCATTTCCCACGGTTCGCTCAATCTCAATTCGGTTCTCCCTTGTCCAGCGAGTCTCCATGCATATTTCCTTAGGAAAAAACATCCGGCACGTCGACCCATCCGGAGTTCGTTTCGTGACCTTGAAACAGGATCGGGTGTGTGTCCAAAGGTGATGTTGATAGGTCAGCAGTGCACGAGCTTTAAGTATGTCATGCTCGGTCATTACTGAGTTCAATAGACTCCAATTCGTTCGAGGAAACGGCTGAGGTTCCGCAATACACCGAAATACTGTTGTAGCGTCAATTGGAGCATTCGCAAGAGCTAGCTGAGATTCAGCATGCAACAACCGTTTCTCAATCAATTCACATGATCCAAATTCAGCTTTACAAGATACACAAACCGATGTTGATGGGCGATGTGCTTGACGCCTTGGCTTTCGAAAAGCGTTCTGTTCGAGCTGGCATGGTTCCAATGTTCCATTCACACATACGGGACACATGTTAGATGATGCCGAAACACTTGCGGTAGCTATGGCGCTGACGTAGTTCAGCACACTACGTCGGAACTGGTCCTTGTTCAATGATGCATAGTATTCATTCACCGCGGTGGGCAAACCGTCAATCCATATCAAAATGTGGGCATGTAGTGATCCAGTGGAGCTCTGCGATTCAGTAGCAGCGTAAAACGCTTTGGTTTGTCCAAAGACACCGCCCATTTTCCCAGCACATTCGCTTTCAATGTTCCAGTCAAAAACATCTTCAATTAGAATCTTCATGAGGCTGTCAAAGTATCTGGGAAGAACAAACAAAATTATTAGGTATCCATGCAATCATAATCGCACTTTGACACACTTACTTCGCACAAACATACGGGTTAGTTGTCGACACATACCCCAGCTTGGCTTTTGTGAACTCCAGCGCCTTATCCAGTCCCCTGCGAACCACCTCCAGATAGCCACTATTGAGTTCACCAGCGAGATTAGCTATTCGATAGGATGTAGATGTGTTGGGCGATATTGTAAAGAAAATTGAAGGCTGACCAAACTGAAGTTGTAACGAGAACAAATCAGCTCGAGCACTTATACGTTCTTGGTTTGATCCCCAGAAAGCTCGCATCCCTGTCGATATTCCAGCTTGGAGATCAGTCAAGTGCTAATTGTGGGCCGGAGGTAGTGGGACGGGAAGGTTTATTTCAAACGCTTGTAAGCGTCTCTCTTGATAGTTGACATGAGCTGCTAAGATTTCACGTGAACCAAATCCAGCACTAGCAACTCTTCCAGGAACTATCTTGGTTCTAATGTATACAGCCTTCATCGACTCATGTCGAGCTAATACATCAAATCCCACTAATGTGAAGCATGGATGGCGAACATGACGTCTCGAGGAGAGCCTCAAACAGTACCGAAGAAATTCCTCCAGGCCAAAATCTACTTTGCGCGATGTTTCATCGAGTCCACCACGGCCAAAGGGGAAAAGGTCACAAAATGCTTTTGACCAAAAAGATGGATCAAAATCAGAAAGAATTTCAGATGATCGGTACACCACCACGTCTTTGGTTGTAAAACGGTCCTGGCAGCCGATATATGATCTTCACCAACAAAATCGGTCACAATTGCGGCCGCCGTGCTCTCGTAGATCTCGTCCGCTTCGGACACAGCATTATGAGAAGGCGCAGCCGAATTAAAGCGCCACGTTGCGTCATCGAGCCTGTCAGCAGCAGCAGACGTATCAATTGGAATTGAGTCTGGTATCGGCGAGCTCCTTTCTTCGTCCACTGTGTTATCCACAACTACCTGAATGGGTACTGCAGTTGTGTCCCATCCTGGTACTTCTTCCATTGAATCATAGAGCTCGTTATTATCAAGATACCAATCTAAAAGCTGGCGGACCTGTTCAACGCGCACCGCATACTTTGCTGCAATAGCCACTTTCTGCTGTGAAGTCATGGCCCCGACCATTTTGACTGCTACAAAGCCTGTCGACACGAGATCCCGAGGTAGTAATTTTTCAGGAGGAGCTGGATTAGAGCGAAAAAAATACGCGTGTGAGCGCAATGAAGAATATTTGCCTCCTCGAACGACCATTAGAAGGCGTGTTGACTGAGCTAAATTCACCATTGCGTGTTCCGTCATCGAAGTATCAATATAATCATCCGGCAAGCAGCCCATGAATAATCCATTAGCGACAGCAAACTTTGGTGGCTTGTTCCCACCCTTTCGAGACAATGATTTGCGCAGCTCGAACAAACTTGCATCACAGTCTTTCCATTTCGAACGAATAAACCAGCTCTTGACAAAAGCATCCCATGGAAACAGCTATCGATATCAGAGCAGTCATAGTAAGCGTTAAGCTTTTCTGGTAAGTCTGATGGAGGAATCAAACGCTTGCCCATGCTCTTCATGAATGCGGGGCATTTTGAAACTATTTTTTCCTCAATTTGGTAGTTGGGGTGTAGGGCATCACAAACGCAGCACACTTTCTCGGCCATGAATTCATTCGAAAGGTGCTGGGTGCATTTACTGTAAATGGTTTCATACACCGCGTCTTGTTTTTCAAGGAATGAGTTGATTCGAGAAGTCATTTCAGCGGTCACGTCTTCATTATGATCTATTTCACAATTGGAACAGGGCACATCTGGCGGATCGCTCATTTGACCTTGCAAAGCGTTGTTGGAACTGGGCACACGTTGAGCAATTTGTTTTCGTCGTTTTATTACTTGTCGTAAAATTTCTTCTTCACTGAGACTTGCTCTAATCCGCCGTTTAGCGAGGCGTAGAGCTTCGGCGGATGCAGGTGAAGCCTTGATTGATTTAGTGCGGCGGGTTGATCCCTCCGCCATTATACTGACTTCACTCTTTGAAACAGAATTGCAGACTACTCAGCCATCGACAGAGCGTGTTGCTCGATCCATGATTCAAAAAATTGTTGGCTAGATGCACGACGTCTGATATTACAGATAGTTTGGCCTATAGCATGACTCCATATAGCAGAAATAGTGCTGGTGTAATACGAAGTTGCATCCACAACACCTCACGTGAATGACACAGATCAAGTAAATGTTTGCTGCTAGAGCCGTTCAGTTTACTATAAACGGGAATGTGTATACGAAATGTGAGTTCTAGGTGGTAGTACGGCGGTCTTATGGATGTCGGAAGGTTTCGAATTATCGAAATCATGCTTTAGTTAGAGCACACGTTGCGTACTTCATCGACAAAAAACTGTCAATCGATGTGATCATTATGAAATTAGCCGTAGAAGACAGCCATGCAATCGCCAGCTTCCATCACGAAAAATTATTCCAACGAATTCCATGGCATTGGTCACCCACCTCGCTTCACTTTGGATTCTCTACCTAACTGTAACTGCACAGATGGAATTTGTGTTGATGAAGACGGACTGTCGACCTGCCAAAACTACCACTGTCGCATGGTGTGCCAAGACAAGATTTGCGGTAATGGCATCGGATGTGGTAACCGTTTTGTCCAAACATTTTTTTTGATCTCATTTCGACTCGAGTTGGAACCGGAGTAGCAGCTCGCCAGCAGATTCCAAGTAACGCGTTCCTGTTTGAATTTGTCGGGGAATTAATATTGGAAGATGAAAAGTTACGGCGCCCTACACTTCATCGCGAATATATGCTTAAGATACCACAACTCACTACTCGTGGAGAAGTTGTATATATCGACCCAACTCTGCGCGGGAATGAGGCCAGGTTTGTGAATCACAGCTGCAGGCCGAATTGTCAATTTGTCAAGTTTCAGTGTGGTAAGCAGATCCGAATCGCGATGTACAGTGCACGAGTTATCAGTGCAGGAGAAGAGCTAACTGTTCGTTATCGTCGTGATTTGCAAATGCTGTGGTTTGCATGTCGATGTGTCGTTTGCGAAGCTTAGGGCACAGAAATTTATGAGAACAAATAAATTCGACATTGGATATTTGCTATACAATGGCCTCTAGACATCACAAAGAAATTTAAACATCACAAAGATTTTTACCTCGAGGTCTAATTGCGGACTCTACTGGGGCAATCATCAGTATTTATCAGCTGGAGATCCAAATTTTACTTACCAAAATTCCTAACCGTTGTAGTGCTGGTGTAATACGAAGTTGCATCCACACCACGTCACAGAGATCAAGTAAATTATCACTGATACAGCACGAGAGGGTCTAATTGCGGACGCTACTGGGGCAATCATCAGTATTTATCGGCTGGAGATCCAATTTTACTTACCCAGATTCCTAATCGTAGTAATGCTGCTGTAATACGAAGTTGCATCCACACCACAGATCCAATTAATTATCACTGATACGGCACGAGAGGGTTCCAATTGCGGACGCTGCTGGGGAAATCAGCAGTATTTATGAGCTGGAGACTCTCGTGCTGTATCAGTGATAATTAATTGGATCTGTGGTGTGGATGCAACTTCGTATTACAGCAGCATTACTACGATTAGGAATCTGGGTAAGTAAAATTGGATCTCCAGCCGATAAATACTGATGATTGCCCCAGTAGCGTCCGCAATTAGACCCTCTCGTGCTGTATCAGTGATAATTTACTTGATCTGACGTGGTGTGGATGCAACTTCGTATTACACCAGCACTACTACGGTTAGGAATTTTGGTAAGTAAAATTTGGTCTCCAGCTGATAGGAATCTGGGTAAGTAAAATTTGGTCTCCAGCACGTGCGGTGGTGTGGATGCAACATCGTATTACACCAGCACTACTACGGTTAGGAATCTAGGTACTAAGTAAGTAAAATTGGATCTCCACCTGGTAAATACTAATGCTTACAACCCTAACGTCCGTAATTAGAGCACTCTCGTACTGTATATCAAATCATTCAGATGCACTACTAATCTCAAAAATCAGCCAGCTACTAATCTCCACCTTTACAGTACTCTATAGTTAATTCTTAGCAAAATAGAGGCTCTCTTTACCACCCCACTAATCTCCACCTCACATACTATAGTAGTCTATGGCGTCAATGGTGGTAAATCGCGTTCAGTACGTAGGACATCTAGAAGCAGGTACATTCAACCTGGATTATGACTTCTCGTTCAGTCTTCAATTTGCCTTGACAGCCTTCTGCTACATAACCTGACGCTGCTACAAATGAGCTCAACCGAGAGACAACTTGCGAGTGACGCACTCAACCGTCGCTATGCAGAATACCTTGCTCGACGCGAGACTGAGCTGGTATTCACCTCGCCTGACGCTGCTGTAAAGTTTCTCCACGCTAAGTCAAGCTCCGACCCCAAGCTTAAGATCCCTTCGGTAGGGGTTGACATGTTGGTCATCGCCAAGGAGATGTTCCACGGTGGTTGGAACATTTGGCTCGCCAACAAAAGCCTCTATCCAATCTCAGATACTTAGTATGGACATTCGAAGCAGGGGGGAAGACGTTTTTCGTCTGTTTGTGTGGAATGGCAACCGGGCCAGCACGATTTACGTCGATCCTGAAACCATCCCGCTTGGATCGGAGATCATTGCTGAAAACGTGACCGGCTTGAAGTTGTATCTTGACCAAGTTGCTCAAGGGAGCACGTCCCGCGTGACTGTGGTTCCCCATGGACCGTCGTCGGCGGATCTCAACCACTCGTCCGACTCAAATGGGTCCGACGACGATCAAGCAATTCTAGATGCGATCGAAAAAGGCCCCAAAACGTTGACGAAACGACCCTACAAAATGATTCGTCATCTTCATCTTTCGGACTCGGAAACATCGGATGATGCTACGACGGCCCTAGCGGGCGTCGATCGACTGAATTCTCGGATCGCAATAGCCGCAGCGCGGAAGGAAATACCAAGCCTCACGAAATCGGCCAAGGTGAAGGCCAAGGTGAAGGAAGGAGCATACTCCACACTTCAGCATGGACATACGTCGGACTCGGACTCCGATACGTCGTGCCGTATCGTTAATGACGTTCCTCGAGTGCCGCCTAAGCGTCAAGCATCCACCAAGCGTCGAGTCACGGCAAAACCGAGGGCAAAGGCTGGTGCGAAGTCGAAAGCACCGGTGCAAACGGTGGGTGAACCAGATCCCGAAGAACCTGACAAGAGCCTCGGTCAGACAACTAAACCCCCGACGACGAGAAAGAGACGCAAACTGTAACGGGATCTGGCTGGATGGTGCCTTGCGCTTGCGATGCTCATTTTTTTACTTTGCTAATTCATTTTGCTAGTATATTTACAAGTATAAGTTCAATGAGGGTTCACTGCATACCATTCAGTACTGATTTGAGCCTGCTTCGTACCTGCATATACAAGAGCATCTACAGCCCCGAGAGAATTTCAAACAAGCAAAGAGGCATCGCTATTGCCACTTTACTTCAACGATAGACCAACGTGAAATAAGAATCTCGAACATGTAAAGAGGCTTCATTATTTTTACTAGGCCTCAGCAATAGACTCTCGCGAAGGCACTTTATTATTTAGCCCACAGGTTTTTCCAGACTTGTTAGAAATCGTCGTTTAACCCAATTCGTTCAAGCAACATTCACGGGGTGAATGGACTTTGAAGTGGTCCTTAAGTAACCCTTAGCCGCTACAAGCGACATTCACTGGGAGTATTTAGGTGAGTACAGGCTATATATTATAAGAGGTGATCTCAACGCGTTTTGTATGAAGTCTAGAATCAGTAATTTACATAGATAGCCAGCTAATGTGTTTTGGTAGGGAATACCACCATTTTGGGTAAAAAATCCACTTGTCGTTCTGAGATAACAGGTACATTAAGAAAAAGGGTTCCAGTAACAATGAGAGCTATTAGAGTCTCTTTTTTCTTAGTATTGAGAATAAGAATATAGAGTTTTATTTAGGCGGAATCCCATCTCTGCAGAAACTCTGGATCTAAAATCCAGAGAATAACAAAAATAGACGTTCTCTGTCCCACCGTGGTTATTTTATTGAACTTTGCGCGGGCTATGCATCGCTGACGTCGGCCCTGAAATAATATCGACTCTGTCTGGAATAGCGTTTAGCCCTTCTTGCCCATTTGCCGTCATAGATACATGCGTCGTCTTCAGAGTTAACTTCCTCATGGAGTTCTGCTGTAATATCCCACCGGCCTCTCAACGGATCGCGGCCACTTGAGTCTAGATAGCAAGCGGTCCTTGTTAGCGCAATGGTGTCGTTTCTGCTTTCGATACACGCAATTCAGGCGCTCTTTTCATTTTCTGAGGCTGATGGTGGGTGGGAGCGCCCTCCAGCGAAGCCATTCGTCCTCCCCGTGGAGGCTGTAAGTATTTGCGGTTGGTCCATCGCAGCTCGCGTCACTGCGTCCCTCGACGAGGGTTCCTTGCCGTTTTGAGCTCGCTTCGTTCGAGTTTGCCCTCCAGGATGAATGAATGCAGCGCAGGTGACTGTTAATGTGACAGAACCCTCTTCATGGGCGTTGACTCCACGAAGTGGCTGGCAATGTCTGTTGCACATGAATACTACTTTCCATGTACCTTTCTCGCAGTGGTAGGATTGGGATGACCGTATAACCAATACTATCCGGATAGTTTGTGTCAGTTTTTTTTTTCTTATTCGTTAGTGTAAGTGGTTGAAGGATGTTTATGCTTTTGTTCATTGACGTTAGTGTGAGTGATATTTTGGAACACGGACTTATTACTGTAGAATTTACGTGAAACTTGTATCGAAATATCTTTATTTATACAATCGCCAACAAAACCATAGTTTTGGTCTACGGGACTTACATTTAGTCCATTTCGGTTTCGGGTGGAACTCATATACAAGTATCCTGTGTCGATACTTACAGCGCTCGATATCTGATGATTTACTTATGTTTGTGGGATTGTCGACCTCCGGTGGCACCGAAACCATTTCATTAAAATGCGATACAAGCTCAAATACCGTATGTTGTGGTGTCGGCGCGGTCGACCTACTCGAGGGTTTAGCCATGTGTCAAGAATTTTGTCTCCTCGTTCGGGCCGACCTGATTCAAGCGGCCAAGGCGGTTGATAGGTACACTTTGCGTGGTGGAGGCAAATGTCGAGTACTCGTTTCTGCAAGATCAAAGTTCTGGCGATTCAGTTTGAAGTAAACTTGATCCATTTGCTGGCTCGTAACAATGCGGCGAAAGACGTTATAAGGCGACCGACCTCCAACAACGTATAATGTACTGCCTTTGAGCCAGTTGGTTGCACAGTGCTGCATCTCGTTACGACCACCATGGATCGACTTGCTAGTCGAAGACAAAGATACCCCCTCACTTACATTTTCACTGACAACCTCTACGACGTACACCTTGATCAAGTCTCGCCATTATGGCCGCCTCAAGTTATCGGTATCACCAGTGACGTAGTCACCTAAGACCCCCCAACGACCCAACAACAGACCCTCTCACGAGGTTGTCATTGACGTCGAGCTCGACTAGGATGTTGAGGCCCGCGTCACCAACGAGCTGGACGAACGGTCTTCGTCAGCTTCACACCCAGGAAATGGACGGTGTTTCTGGTGCTTTTGGTGGCATAGTCATCACGGACTCAGTAGTACTGAGTCAGTACACATTCGGTGTCCGCAGGTGTTCTCATCGTGCAACCGAGAACGAGTTGGAGCTGTGACGATCCAGCTCGACGATGTCTGCCACATTTTGCCGACAGGGGCGCCTATTTGGGACACCGTTCTCTTCAACGTTGACGTCGGCTACCTCGTCCTTCGCTTCACAACCGACAGCCCAGTCGTCTAGAATCCAGACTGGATCATACACTGTCACATCGGCTGACACCTGGTTGACGAGCTTGGTCATGATTTCAGTCGAGGGCGAGGATATGCTACAGAAGGCAGGAGTGGAGGCCTTCTCCAACAGTGCTGCAATTTCAAAACGAACTAAGTAGATGTTGATAAACTAAATAACTAGTAAGTGCATGAATTTCATTGTGATGGATTATTGGATACCATCTCAACACGGCTCATATCACGCCCAGGGAGCCAAATTTTGTAGTCACTCCGACGGTGGGCTTTCGTACGAGTGAGTGATCTATCGATGCAGTCTTGGGTGCGACTACTAGACTTGGATATTTTCACGGCTGCACTTCATTCTGCGCGAGGCTCGTTGGGTACAACCAAAGGTGTGGATGGAATCATAACCCAGTGACGAGCTCAACTGGAATTCAAGGGTTCCGATGGTGTGGTGCCTAGTGGGAAGCCCACTTGAGTTTCTAACAGCCAAAAGATTCAACAACATTTATGGATAGGCTGGTAAACAGAGAGCCCAGAGAGCCTCGCTCTTGAGTTGCACTTGCCCAGTCCTCTCATTCTCCAATTTTCCCTGCCCTGCTCAGGACTCCTCCACATCGGACTAGAAACTACACCAAGTCAGTATCTCCTGCACCATGAGTCGCAGTCTCCTTTCCGTCGTTCTATCCACTTACCTCATGACGCAATTTGGTTACGCCGCCGCTGACGTCGTCACCTACGACTGGCGCCTGACACCGATCATGACAGCTTTCGACGGTGTTCTCCTTGAAACACTGGGCGTGAATGACAAACCTTGCGACGAAGCTGTGATTGAAGTCGAGCTCGGACAAGAAGTTGAAGTTCGTGTTACCAACGAGCTCTACAACGCTTCGTGTCTGCACTGGCATGGCATGAAGCAACTGGGCACTCAAGAGATGGACGGTGTGTCAGGCTTCACCCAGTGCTTCATCGAACCTAACACTACTGCAGTGTACCGCTTCAAACCTGACAAGGCAGGAACGTTTTGGTGGCACAGCCATCACAAGACGCAGTACGCATTTGGCCTCCGAGGTCCTCTCATTGTTCACGCGCCTGAAAGCGAGCGTCGTGAATATGAGAAAGAGATTGATGAAGAGTACATCGTCCAACTCGGCGATATCTATCACACCGCGCCCACATTTGGCCCAGCACTTTGGGATACGATCGCCATTAACAACCGCGGACGCTTCAACTGCACTGCCGCAGCACAAAATAACCTCACCGAGTGTACTTCCGACCAACCACTATCGAACTTCTATTTTCAAGAAGGCAAGAAGTACCTTTTGCGGTTGATCAACATGGCAGCGATGGCTCCTTTCGAGTTCAGTATCGACGACCACGAGTTCCAAGTGATCGCAGCTGACGGTGAACCTGTCGTCCCTACCGAGTTCATCAACTCAATCTTTATCAACGCTGGACAGCGTTACGACATTATCATCGAAGCCAAGAATGGCACCCAAGGATTGGATTCGTACTGGATGCGAGCCAAGGGGCTGTCAGGTCTTCCTTGGATGGCGAGGTCTGCTGACACCGGCTTGCCTGGTTTCAATGACGAAGGTTTAGCTATTGTCCGATACAATACAGCTAGTACCACCGAACCAACCACCCACCAGTGTGAAAACATTGTGACTGTGAATGAGTTTGACTTCACACCAGCTACGGTTGCGGCACTACCAACGACTCCAGCTGATAGATCGATTGTTCAGTTCAACATCACGAAGAAAGGTGGTGTTATCTCTCTTGATGGTGGTGAGTACTACAGCCTCGCGATTCCCGATCAACCGCCACTCCTGACGATTTCCAATGGTTCGACGACTGCGGATTTACCTGCCACTGCCAACGCTCGAGCGCTTGAATACGGTAAACACGTCGAAGTTGTGGTGGTGAACAGCATGAGCGAGCAACATCCGTTCCACCTGCACTCGCATGCGCCGTGGGTTGTGGGCAGCGGACAAGCTACCACTGAGGACATTTACAATAACAATCTGCCACCTTCCAAGCTACAGGGAGCCATGCTGCGAGACGTGTACACGGTTCCACCGTGCGAGACGGACGAGAACAATTACTGCATCAATGTGGGCTATGTCATTCTACGCTTCACAGCTGACAATCCGGGCGTCTGGATGATGCACTGCCACATTGATTGGCACATGGACATCGGCCTAGCAATGATCTTTGTCGAAGGCGAGAAGGAGTTACAGCAGAAGGGGCCGGATGCGTTCTCCAGTAGTTTGCTGAGTGTATGCAGAGGTCACTCGGAGCGGAACACTTAAGCAGGGTAAGGAAATAACATAAAGAAGTTGTACTGGGTGTTTAACAAAAAGTAATCCGGGATTCCATTTCTTTGAGGTTTTCGTACGGTACAAAATATAATTATTGATGTTTAGTATTCAACTAAACATCAATAATTTATTTTGTATTCACGGTGTTACCACGTTCATTTAAAAAATCCATTTTTAGAAAAATGGATTTTATCATTATTTTGATGGCAGAAAGCCAATAACGTAGTATTAATTTTATTTTTGGCACATTTTTTTTTACGTTTACGGAAGCTGGGGATTCCAATATTCAGTGATTCTGTCAACAAATAGTAATTACAACATAGCTATTGTATTTAATATAAGGGAAAATGTCAAAGCGGGACTCAATCTGAAAAACAGTTTCATTCGGGGACTCAACTTTAGAGAACCCAACAATATTCACAAACTGCAGCAGAAGCGTCGAATCGACCTTGGCTCATGTTCGCACCGACGACAGTCTGGGGCCTGAGTGGGCGACTGCTCGTGTTGTGGTGGTGTGCCGACTTGCAGGGAGGTGTCGGCGCTGCATTTATCTACGCCTTTGTTCTCGCACTCTAGCGTAAGTTCAGTATCGCGCCCACCGGCTTCCGGGAGCGGACACTAACAGCGCGGCGTTGGAGAACCACGTCCTGCGCTGTCTTACACGTAGAAGCAGTCTGATTTAGCGTAATTATATGGTTCTCTAAAATTGAGTCCCCGAATGAAAATGTTTTTCAGATTGAGTCCCGCTTTGACATTTTCCCTTAATATAATACTATAGCTGTCTATTATAATTTTTTCCAAGCGCTAGTACTTCGGTTTCAAAACCGTCTGGGGTACTCTTCCCCCGCGATGATTCCGTTGTACGCGTGAGCACTGGGTTAGTGGTATGGGTGAATCAAAACGACTGTCGCTGGACACGCAGAGCAAGCACCGCATAGTAAAAGTTTAGAAGAAATGAGCATTAGGCTGGGGGTAAACGTATTTTTTAAAATACGTTTAAAAACAAGCTGGCATCCTAACAGCACATCGTTAGAGCATCTAGAGAGGTCTAAATACCAGCTATAAACACCCGTAAAACCTTCCTCTGGGATGGCAAAAAAAATCTCCATTTTGTGCATAAGGATGTCCTCCCCGACGCTACCTCATGTCCTCATCCTCTTGTCCACGTGTGTCTTTGCAATGACTCATGGCACCAACAGTCGAAGATCAGTTCTCCGTACTTCTGCTCGGATAAAACATTAGCCCCGAGGAAAGGCAGGTTAACATCGTATATCCTCGACGGACGCCACAGGTCCTTTCGGAAGCTAACGACCTGGTGGTAAGGTAGTATCGATGGAGTCTATGGTCTCACTCTTGAATTTCGTTTCAAGCGCCCAAGTCTCCAACTACCAGACTACTGTACAACACAGTAGGATCGAGTCTGTTCAACCCCATGTATAACGGTCGACTTATTACCGCACTTCTGTCGGTTCAAGTCTCGCTACAGCTTGGCATCGCCAACGCAGACGTCGTCACCTACGACTGGCCCCTGACGCCCATCAAGACGGCGTTCGACGGTGTATTCCTCGAGACTCTCGGCGTCAACGGCAAACCCAGCAATGAAGCTCGAATTGAGGTCGAACTCGGCCAAGAGGTCGAAGTGCACGTCACCAATGAGTTGACCGAACCCACTTGTCTGCATTGGCACGGCATGAAGCAGCTCGGGACGCAAGAGATGGACGGTATGTCGGGTTTCACTCAGTGCGCGATTGAACCCAACAGCTCAGCTACTTACCGCTACACGCCTGACAAGGCCGGCACGTTCTGGTGGCACAGTCGCCACGGAACGCAGTACTCTTATGGTCTCCGAGGTCCTCTAATTGTTCACGAACCAAAAAGTGAACTGCAGTCATGGGACGAAGAGTACACGATCCAAATGGCGGACATTTACTATGCGCCGCCGCCTCCGGGTCCCGTGCTCTGGGATACCATCGTCGTTAACAACCATGGACGATACGACTGCACCTCCGCAGCGACGCACAACCTTACGGACTGCGACTCGGATCAACCGCTGTCGATTTTCGACTTCCAACCCGGTAAGAAATATATGTTGCGTCTGATAACATGGCGGCCATGGCAACTTTCGAGTTCAGTATCGACAGTCACGAGTTTCAAGTGATCGCCGCTGATGCTGAGCCGGTGGTGCCGACGCAGTTGATCAACTCGATCATAGTCAACGTCGGTCAGCGCTACGACATCATCGTGAAGGCGAAGGACGACACGGGAGGTGTGGGATCGTTCTGGATGCGAGTGAAAGGCCTGACGGGTTACCCTTGGACTGCACGCACGGCGGACACCGGCACCGCCGGCTTCAATGACGAGGGTCTGGCCATCGTACGATACGACTCAGGTAGTCACTCAGAGCCGACGACACAGAAGGTTAAGATGGCGGTGACAATTGGTGAGTTTGACTTTACGTCGGCGACGTTGGACGTGCTTCCTGTAACACCCGATGACCGCTCCACCATGCGCTGCAACATCAACACAACCATCGGAACTGGCATCGTGTCACTGGACGGTAGGGACTTTCAGACTCTCGTAGTACCAGATGAGCCACCACTGTTAAGCATTGCTAGTGGTTTGATGACTGCTGAGCTGCCTGTGAGTGCCAACGCCCGAGCCATCGAGTTCGGCAACCACATTGAAGTTGTGTTGATGAACGACGTGATCGAGCAGCATCCGTTCCACTTGCACTCTCACGTAGCGTGGGTGGTTGGTAGCGGTCACGCCTCGGCTGAGGACGTTTACAACAACAACCTTCCACCGTTGAAGTTGAACGGTCCCATGATCCGTGATGTCTACACAGTGCCGGCTTGCGAGGTGGACGAGAAGGGTGTCTATGTGAATGTGGGGTACGTCGTGCTTCGGTTCAAGGCCGACAATCCTGGCGTGTGGATGATGCACTGCCGTCGACTGGCACATGGCTATGGGTATGGGAATGATCTTTGTCGAGGGTGAAGCGGAGCTTCGTAAGAAGGGACCTGGTGCGTTTTCGAGCAGCTTATTGAGTGTGTGTCAACATGACCCGTCGAAGGATACGGATAGTCTTGGCAGTTCAAAGCAGAACGGTGGCACATCAGGTGTGGATTCAAGTTTACCCGGAAGTCCAGACGCTGGAGTCTCGTACAATGATGGAAACGATTCTGAGCACGATTCAACTGGTTCTGACGGGACAAGAGAGTAGTTGATAACGTGGAGGATGTTCAAGTTATCGTTTCAGGTAGTTTGAAGGGCACGAATGTCTATGCTGATGATAGCAATACGACCAAGTCACAGAGCTCGCACGTGGACTCAGAGCTGGAGAAGGATACTCTTGCCGATGTTTCTGGTCAGCAAGTGAACCGACTTTCGATTCATATGCAGCATTGCTAAGTTGTCGAGATGACAATTTATTCAAAGTTTCTCCAATTAGGCAAGAAAAAGGAGCGAAGAAGTCGTAAAAGAATCAGAGATAAAATGAAAGTCCGTCAATTAGTCTACGGAAAACGGGAGACCCACTATCTCTCTTGGCGTCTCCCCCAAACAAGTTACGATACTCACTCGTCACACGACTTTTCTCCTAGAGGGTGAAGTTACCACTGCACACACTCAGTAGCATGTTCTCCGAGAACGCGCCTAAACCTTCATCATGAAGAACATCTTCCGCCTCCACGAACAGCATGGCCAAACCAAGCACGAAATGCCAGTCAATGTGGCAGTGCATGATCCACACGCCAGGGTTGTCAGCATTTAGGCGGAATACGACGTAGCCCAGATCTGTGCAGGCTCCGTCAGCGTCAGTCGTGCACTCAGGTACCGTGAAGACGTCGTGTTGCATGGGTCCGTTGAGTCTCAGTGCCGTCACGTTTCCAGCCAGGATATTGTCACGCGAGGTGCGGCCACTTCCGACGATCCACGGTGAGTGAGCGTGGAGGTGGAACGGGTGTTGGTCGGGCGTCTCGTTAACCACCACAACTTCAACGTGGTCGTTGTGCTTGAGTTTGATAGCGTTGGCTGTGGTCGGGAGTTCTTCAGTTTTAGCACCTTGAGCGATGGTGAATAGTGGCGGACTATCGGGAATTACCAATGAGCTGAAGTCGCCTCCGTCGAGTGAAATGTAGCCCAGAAACGCTCCCGGATTCGGAGGAAGAACGGCAAGTGTGAACTCTACCACGATGCGCTGGTCGGGCTTTGTCGGTAGAACCACAGGAACCGCTGGGTTGTAGTCGAATTCACCGATGGCCACCTCAGTCGCCCACTTGGACGTTGTGGGGTCCGCTGTCGCTCCACTCTGGTAGTCGATGATAGCAAGAGCGTTGGGGTTGAATCCATCCGGGACTTGGTCTGCCTCACGAGCCGTCCATGGAAGACCGAACGGTGAACTGACACGTAACCAGTACGAACCCAGCGCCGTCTTCTTCTGGCTAACTTGGCTTTGACCTTGAGACGTTGAGGATTTCGCCTGTACGAGGATATCGTAGCGTTGAGCTACGTTGATCGTCACGGAATTCACTAACGTCGACGGCTTGAGGTAGTCGGCATCACTTGCTACCACTTGGAACGTGTGACCGTCGATACTGACCTTGAACGCCGCCATAGCCGACGTGTTGATCAGTCGAAGCAGATATTTCTTGCCGGGGACGAACGTGAACCGAGGCAATGGACGGCCAGGGCCACACTCAAAGCCTGCAGCTTCAGCCACAGTGCAGTTGTAGCGTCCGACGTTGTTGATCAGCACAGTGTCCCAAATGGGGGCACCCACAGGCAGATCATGGTACCAGTCGGCCAGCAGAATGGTGTACTCCATGTAGACGTCCTTCTCCCAGCTCTGCTTCAGCTTAGCAGGACAGTGGACGATGAGAGGTCCACGGAGACCGAAGGCGTACTGCACCTCCTCGTGGCCGTGGAACCAGAAGGTGCCGCACTTGTCAGGTTTAAACCGGTAGATGGCCGTCACGTTGGGTTGGATCTGGCACTGTGTGATGCCGGAGACACCGTCCATTTCTTGGGTGCCAAACTGCCGCAGTCCGTGCCAATGGATGCACGTCTGCTCCGTGAGTTTGTTGGTCACGTGCACCTCAACTTCATCATCGAACGTGACTTCGATAGGGTGCAAGTCACACGGTTCGTTGTTAATGCCGTAGCCCAAATTGCCCCGTACGCCGTCGAAGATGGTCGTATTGAGCGTCGTGATGTTCCAGTCGTAGCGGACGACGCGTGCCGAAGCTTGACTGGCGCCCAGCAGCAGGAGACTCAGCGTGGAGAGAAGACGCATCGGAGTCGAGTCGTGAATACTGCGGACGAAGTACTGAAGTGGAGCGAGGTGTGAGCTGGAGGAAGCGAATACCGAAATGAACACAAGTTGCCGCAGCGCGCATTGGCAAGCACCACCACATACAGAGGTATGTGTATTGGATGTTGTAGCCACATCAACGTTGCTTGCAGTGGGAGACGTTGACGTGAGGTGATCCGGTTTTGCTGTCCGTAAGATACTCCAGATGGTTGAAGCCGTCTTCAGGACTGAAGAGACTTCGAATCACTCGAATCACTTTTGTGAAAATTCGAACATTTCAGTGACGAATGTCTGGGCTGCATCATATCATATCCAACATTAAGAAACGCACTGCAACGCGCCAGTACTGGCGATCAATGTAAAGTCTGTCAACCAAGAGATTGCATGGGTTACGTCGTCAACCTCAAGTTGGATGTTGGAGTCTCCGACATCTCAAAACCTCAAGGCAACCCCACTAAGTGCCGATATCGAGGCCTCGGCGACTTTGAGCGCGTAGATAAGTGCCAGGGTACTTGTCAACGTTGCCGCGCATATTTTCGAATCGTCAATGACGCGTTGCCATCAAGAAAATGGCTTCACCTCGACCAGCGGATTCTGATTACGCTGCGTCTGGCTTACCACCAAAAATTTAGAGCCGTTTCAAATGCCATGGGGATCCACACGTTGAAGGGACCAATAGCCACAAGATACCCGGTATTTGCGTTGCGTTAACTTGAGACGCCAGTCCGGAGACAATATTCGCCACTCATTTCCGCAAGCTTAACTTGCAGTCAAAATGTCCACTTCAACGATCCTTTAGGATCTCGAGCTTTGATCTCGATAGCATAGATAGCATCCACCACCAACGTCATTGCATTCCTCAATTCCCCACCATTCAGTCAGCATGGGTCGTATTCTCTTCCTCCTGGTTCTGTGCTGTCTCACTTTCCACCACCTCGTCGACGCTGCAGCGTGCATCGAGTCCGTAGTCTTCTACGACTTCCGGGTCACATACATCTCTTCAGCCTTCGACGGTGTCGCACTCACCTCATTCGGCATCAATGATCGTCCAGCTGACGAAGCTTTGATTGAAGCTACACTGGGTCAAGAGGTTCAAGTGACTGTCACCAATGAACTGGAGGAACCCACGTGTCTGCACTGGCATGGACTCAAGCAACTCGGTACTCAAGAGATGGACGGATTGTCCGGTATCACCCAATGCTACATCCCTCCCAATGGCACTGCAGTATACCACTTCAAACCGGACAAGGCCGGTAGCTTCTGGTGGCACAGTCACCACAGTACTCAGTATCCGTACGGTCTTCGAGGGCCTTTGGTGGTCCATCCTCGTGATGACCAACTTGAGTCATGGGAGATGGGCATTGACACAGAGTATAACGTCCAACTCGCTGATATCTACCATGGTGATCCAGGTGTACCACCTATGTGGGATTCCATCCTTATCAACAACCTTGGGCGATACAACTGCACTGCAGCAGCAACTCACGGCTTCACAGATTGCTCCGAGGACCAGCCACTCACTCGGTTCCGCTTTAAAGCTGGGAAAACGTATCTGCTACGTCTTATGTCCATGAGTGCACTCGCCCCATTCGAGTTCAGTATTGATGAGCATCAACTCCGTGTCATTGCAGCTGACGGTGACTCGTTGTATCCAACAGAGTTGATCACCAATATCACTATCAACATTGGACAGCGGTACGATCTACTGGTACAAGCCAAGAACGCCACAGATGGAGAGATCGGGTCTTTCTGGATGAGAGCGACGGGGCTCAATGGGTTACCTTGGACTGCAGCTACTGGAGCAAATGCTGGGGAGGGATTTAACGCCAACGGACTTGCTATCGTGTACTATGAGGAAGACGATGACTCGGAGCCGACCACACAGCGTTGGAATGAGACATCGACTGTTACTGAGTTTGACTTCACTCCTGTGAACGCCACGACGTTACCGGAGACACCGGACGATCGAGTGATCATCGAGTTCTTCTTCCCTGGCATTGGACAAGTTGCAGTCGACGGGAGCAGCTTCAACCAGTTCTTCGTGCCGAGCTTCGCACCTCTCCTTGCTATCGCCGATGGTTTGACAACGGAAGAGCTTCCTGTCTCGACCATCCCTCGTCAGATCTTCTATGGTAACCACATTGAGATTGTCCTAGTTAACGAGCAGAACGAGCAGCATCCGTTCCATCTACACGGACACTCGCCGTGGGTCGTCGGTAGTGGTCAAGCGACGTTGGCTGAAGTGCAGAGCAATAGTTTAGCTCCGCTAAAACTTTCCGGTGCCATGTTCCGCGACGTGTACACTGTTCCAGCTTGTCCAACAGACGACACTAACACGTGCACGGGCGTTGGTTACGTGGTGCTACGTCTTGAAGCGGATAACCCCGGTGTGTGGATGATGCACTGCCATATCGACTGGCACCTGGACAATGGTTTGGCCATGATCTTCATTGAAGGAGAGGCCCAGCTGCAAGAAGCAGGTGTAGATGCCTTCTCCAACAGCATCTTGAGCGTCTGCGGCAGCAACTTCACCGGAGCGTCGTTCAACGCGACCACCACCGTCAACGTGCCGTAGTTTGAAAAGGTTCATCAGTTTAAGGTCCACTTGAGCAGTTTGAGAGGGAGTTTGAGGCCACAAATAGCGCTGTTCCACCTTGACCTTGCGCTAGCGTTCCTTGCCTTGAAAAGGACCTTGCTGGAGCCGTCAGTAAGCTTTCGCCACTTGTGTACGCGTCATTGGATTGCGCGGTGCAGATCTGCCTGACCACCGCGATTGGCCAAAAACTACCTTACCACCTTCAGGTTTCTCGACGATGGACAAAGCACTTGATGCCCATGAAGACCAAGCACACTTTGACTGCTGTACGTCGCCGGACACATCGCTTGGACGCTGTAAACGTCGTGGTCATTCGCCGTTTGACCCTGTAGTGGTGATTGACTCTGCAAGATGACTCCTGTTCCTCCTGGTGCGAAGGTGTGGCTCGTGACGGGCTGCGCCTCTGGCTTGGGGCATGAAGTGGTGCTGGCTGCCCTGGCACACGGCGACTGCGTGATCGCCACGGCTCGCAACCCTGAGAGACTCGCAGACCTCGAGAAGAAAGGCGCAAAGACACTGGCCCTGGATGTGACCGCCAGTCAGGACGAACTGAACTCCGTGGCGGCCAATGCGTTGAGTATGTACGGCACTATCGACGTGCTGGTTAACAATGCAGCGTACCTGCTGGAAGGCGCCATTGAAGAGTGCAGGTGAGATATCTCGTGACCGATACAGTACTGTACCTACTTTTGAAGGGCCACTTTGATGATGGTTTCTGACTTGATTGTCTGACTCACGATATCTTGATTTTTGTAAAACTCAGTGAGCAAGAAGTGCTGGACCAGTACAACACCAATGTATTTGGCATGCTGCGTGTCCTGCGTGCCGTTCTACCGCATATGCGCGAGAAGCGATCGGGTGTTGTAGCCAATGTGGGTTCAGCTGGAGGTTGGAAGGGTATTCCAGGTATTGGACTCTACGGTTCCACCAAATTCGCGATTGCTGGGATCACGTTGGCTCTTCGTGAGGAGGTGGCATCTCTCGGTATTGAAGTGACGGTGGTGGAGCCTGGTGCCTTCCGTACGTCGATTTTAGGCAAAGGTTTTGTGCCTGCGAAGGCCCCAATCGAGGACTTTGCACCGCTCACGAAGCCTCTGACAACGCATGTCGCCAACTTCAGTGGCAAGCAACCAGGAGACCCAGCCAAAGCAGCGCAGCTCATGGTGGAAGCGTTGACTAAGACTGGACGATGCAAGGGCAAGTCATTGCCTAGTAGATTGCTTCTTGGTAAGGACGCGGTGAAGCTTGGACAGGGCGTATTAGAGCTGAACAAGCATGAGCTGGACGAGTGGGCGGAGCTGTCGGGTTCGACGGACTTCGTCGGCACCAGCAAGCCGTAGATTCGTCCACCTTAGAACTAATAGAGCCGAGTTGTTAAGCGTCCGTGGAGCTGTAAATCGTTGTCGACGACGTTGAAGCTGCTGTGTAGCGAGTGATGTGTCCACGCTCAGGGACACATCCAAATCGCACGAGATGCCGACCAGAAACGAGCGGCTAGCAGAGCAAAGAATTCGTGACGGACTCAGCTACGCACTTCTTATTCTCCCCCAAGTGTTCGCTCTCTCATCATGACTCATGTTTCACAAGTCGAGAGTCCCAAGGTATGGCTCGTGACTGCATGTTCCTCTGGTTTCGGCAAGGAGATCGTGTTGGCAGCACTTGCTCGAGGAGACCACGTCATTGCTACAGCTCGTGACGCCAACAAGCTCCAAGATCTCGTGGAACAAGGTGCACGTGCATTGGCGTTGGATGTGACTGCGAGTGATGCTGAGCTCAAGAAGGTGATCGACAAGGCTCTGAGTTTCTATGGCACCATCGACATCCTCGTCAACAACGCAGCTTTCTTACTTGGTGGAGCTATCGAGGTGTGCACGGACGAGGAAGCGTACCACTAATGTCTTCGGAACTCTTCGTATGTTGCGTGCTGTGCTGCCCCATATGCGTGCAAAGAAGTCGGGAGTTGTGGCCAACATCGGCTCCGCAAGTGGCTGGATCGGTATCAAGACGATGGGCGTCTACGGCTCGACCAAATTCGCTCTGGCTGGACTCACATTGGCGCTACGTGCTGAGCTGGAGATGTTCGGTATCGACGTCACGATCATTGAACCAGGTTCGTTCCGCACTGCCATTCTAGGCAAAGGTTTCTCGGCTATGAAGAACTCCATTCCGGACTACCTTCCAATCACGCAACCTCTCCACAGCCGCATCAACCGTGTGAACTCTGAAGTATCGGAAGCAAAACAGCCTGGTGATCCAGCTAAAGGAGCTCAAGTCATCGTCGAAGTGCTCACCAAAAGTGGTCGTTGTGCTGGTAAAAAGATCCCCAGTCGCATGTTGCTTGGCAAAGACGCTGTCAAGATCGGTGATGGTGTTTTGAATGCAAACCGCCGTGAATTTGACGACTGGGCTGTGCTGGCATCGTCGACGGACCACGACGATGTTGCTCTCCAGGCCAAATTGTGAGGAGAGAAGAAATGCTTTGAGAAAGTGAGGAATTCAACCTAAAAACAAGTGAATAAAGCGAGTGAATTAGTGGGTCAAGGAGTATATTGTTTGCTTTACTTACTGTCGTCAAAATACAAACTCTCCAACATTTTCATGATTGCAACTATTGACACCATCGTTTGCTGTCTTACAGAGTCTTCGTAGTGTTGCTTTCTCCCGCCACCGAGCAATTCGGCAGAACTCCCTTCTTGTTGAGGTCTTCAATGATCGCCTGCGACGGGATACCTCCGTTTAAACATCCACCGCAATGGTGCAGTGCAATCACGTTATTATCACTCAATCCGATGATCGGAGAGCCTGACGAACCTTCTTGAGTGTCAACGTAGTAGCCCACGTCATCTTTGCGGCATTCCGTGACCGTGAGAGACTCGACACGACCAGGTTGACCATTGTACAGCCACGCGATACGTTTGCCATAGCCCAGTGGGTGCTGAGGGATGAAGATATTCTCATTCAGAACTGCTCTAGAACCACGGAATTGCAGATAACCTCCAGTCTTCTCGTACAACCCCGAATAATCGGTAATGGTGGAGTTGACTCCAAGTCGAACAAGAGCGTAGTCCAAGTCTTCCGACACAGCTACGAGTGTTGTAGCAGTAACACCAACAGATCCGGGACAACCACCTCGAGTATCACAATTCTCACTACCGCCACAACTCATTGATTCAGCGAGGAATTCCACCTTCGTGTTGAAAGCATCTTGGTTGTCACCGATGCAGTGTTGGTTGGTGATCAAGTGGCCATCGCAACCAATGAGCCAACCGGTGCAATAGGCGATTTCCATTCCATTCTCCTTGATGATTGAGAGTCGAGCCACAGGTTGAGACTTAGCCAGCATGATAGCTCCTTCACCACTGTTGGTGGAACTTGGAGCACAAGCAGCTTCAACGGATTCGTCTGTACCACATAAACTCTCGTTGTTGTCATTGGCGTCCGTCACATTTGAAGTATTCGTTAATGGCACTTTGATAGCACGTTTCAGATTCTGAGCCTCCTCCACTAATTTTTTTGGAGAGAAAAGTAGTCCACTAACTGTGAATCCGTGGCATTCAGTCGAGTTGACTTTAGCAGAAGCTGCAGTTTTGGTAAGCTCCAGAAGAAAACCAGTCCCAGCAATCGCAGTCGAGTAGAATTTGCCCGTTGCATTCTTCCCTGACAGTGTTGCCACTGGTGGTGAAGTTTTTGGAGCATCAGACGCTCTCACGATCAACATATCGGCTTCTGGGAGATTAAATTGCGTGAAATGCAGCACGTAAACTCCTTTTCCGAGTCCAGGGTCGAGTTGCAGACGGTAAGAAGGTTCATTTGCAGTCGCCATCGGCAGTGCCGAGTAATTGGAGAACTTGCACCCCGCACCGATAAGAATTCCCACTTCTTGGCCAGTGATCTGCGCGACGACGCCCACGATGGCAAATACAGTCAGTAGAAACGTGAATGACCATTGCATCTTGACGTGGCCGTGTTGAAGGTCAGTTGAAGCAGGCAAATCGAAGAGTGTCGTGACGCAAAGCTTAGCATGGTAGAGATGCCATGATTTCTCTGCTAATAATGATTGAAAGAGAAGCTCGTCGTTGTGTTTCAAGAAAGACATGATGGACGTCCCGTGCCATTGCACGACGGATGTTTTAGGCTCTCGGGACCTGATCAGCGAGCTTCTGCATCATTTGTCTAAACGTTTCAATGTGAATGTTACAATATAAATGAGGAAAGCTACATGTATTCAATTCTCTCGTATCAACTCTTAAGCACCACAACTCTACACTTCGTGCTTTTGTAGCATTTTGCTGAACTCCTCGAGATCGATCTTACCGTCTCCGTTGCGATCCGTTTGGTACACAAGTTCACGCACGTCGTCGTGGTCAAGCGCTTGTCCCAAAGTCTTAAAGATCGAGACAAACTCATCAACAGAAATTGTTCCGCTACCATCAGCGTCGACCATGTGGAAAATTTCCTCAACAAGTTCCTCTTTAGAGTGACGACTTTCTTGAATCCTGGCACTGCACCACTTGTAAAAAGCCTCAAAGGTGATTTCTTGTGGTCCTTCAACCATATAACCCTCTTTACCAAGATTTTCATCTTCACTTTCCAGTTCTTCGGCCACCAGGTCCGTCATAAGACGATTTAGCTGCATATCATCCAGATCGTGTGTGATCGCAAGCAAGAGGCTAGCCATTTCGTCTCTCGATACAGCTCCAGAGCCATCTACATCAAAGAGGCAGAAAATAGTGTGAATCTCACGACGTTCCATCTCACGACGATATGCGTCGCCGCGCTTCTCTCTTGGTGTAAGATATGATGCTAATGGAGATAACGGAGGCTCCATGATAATTGAAGCTTTCGGTGAAGTTGTAATTGGTGGAGGAACCTGCTGGATTGAACGCAATACTCCAGCGGTCACATTCGGGTCGAGATGTGTCGATGAGCGACGACGAGCAGCTTTGAATGTTGCACTGGCATCAATGGGCATGATACTGGAACGTCGACGACTTACTGGCATTGGCACCTCCGGCATTAATTCAATATTCAGCATGAGTTGTTGACTATTCCGATGGACATTTTCACGGAGGTGAATTTTCATTTCAGCGACAAAGCGAAGAGTTCGTAGAGTTTGTCGAGCACGTAGTAAACGCGTAACTTGCACGATAATCTTGGATACTTTCATATGCTCAACGTTGAACGCCAATAACCCATCGTGTGCGATTCGAGTGGACATGAATGGCACTGCGATACTTGGAATCAGGAAGAGGAAGCAGAGTAAAGTGGCAAATGCTGGATGGTCTCCGAAAAGGTCAGAAATCTGGTACATTTCACGCAGTAAGAAGGTCGAGAGATGCAGTGCTGTGAGAAGGAACACCATTCTAGTAGAGAAGAGAGCCAATACAACGCCGTTGCCCGATCCACCACCAATAAGGCTTCGTTGACGCCGTTTAAGTTCCTTTTCAGAGAGATCACGCCCACCATTGGGGAGAAGCTCAACGTATGGAGGGATCCAGCCATGAAAGTCGTCATAGTCTCTGTTTGTTTGGTCTGAATCGGCTAGTAACCAGGTTTTCTCGTTGGTAGGACCGTTGTTAGACATTTCTGTTTGGGTAAGTGGAGATAATCCGTGTTGAGTACGCCAAGCATTCTTGCAACGTAGTCTCTCAGCATCATGTTGTAGTCGTGGAGGTGTAAGTAAACATCGCATCGCATTTACTCTTCGGTACACAAAATCATTCATGGCAATGAGTGAAAACCCAGAGATGAGAAGAATCGCCACCTCTCCACGGGGTCCTGCATGCCAGCAAAGACCAAGAAGAGCCACCAACACGACGTCAAGTGCAAGCCACGTGGCCATGTCAATCTGGATAAGTCGTCCCATGACTTCACCCGAAATGATCGAGAGATAATCATTGAAGGGGAACCGAGAGTCGTCACCCTGAAGCTGGAACTCCTTTGCCAATAGCCGTGCTGTCTCCTCGTCAGGATGGTTTGAACGGTAGTCCATGAATCGTCGACGAAGTGCCAAGTAAACGACTTCCCGTTCAGTTTTCCTTGCAGCAGCAGCTCGAACCCACGAGAAGCGATCCATCCACGACTTTGGTGGCTCGGAAGCGAGTGCGTACTCCGAGAGCACAGACGGAATGTCGGCACAACTGCGTTCGAACTCTCGCCACTCGTGCTGCACGTGCATACCGAGACGTAGCAGTCCGAGACAAAGTACGAGGAAGATGACGATGAAGAGGAACAACGCCATGTGCAGCTTCTCAATGATCTCCTGTAACTCTGCGTTGCCTCCCAGCACAGACCGCGAGAGCCACGGCAGCACTTCGATCTTGGTGACGACGAACAGCAACAGACCGATGAAACCCAACGTCGTGAGCTCTCCGAAGACTGTGTTGACGAACGGCATGTTGAGTTCATCCGTGTGTTCTCTCAGCTGCTCCGTGGAGATCTCGAACAGGATGGAGATAGCCACAAGCGTTGAGATGGTCACGGCCGCTACGACTCCAACTCGGCCGCTATTCGCTTCTATCTCGCCTTCTTTCTCTCCTCCTGCTTCAACACTTTTGTGCTCTTGAGCTCCTGCAACTTCATGGTCTGGTTCTTTCTCAGTCGCTTGGGCGAACACCAGAGCTACAAGTAGCACGAGCAAGCCCAAGACACGCAGCGCCGCATGCTGCAACGACCGACGGGAGTTTCCTACCATTCTTTGGATGAAGAATGGCAAATGTGTGGTACTCTGCAACATACGTGGTCCAAACGATCGCGTCTTTTCATGATCGCGGATCGCGCCTCTTCAAGATCGAGCATACAAAATACAAGATAAACAATCCAAGATAAGAGTGATGGCCAAGAGTGATTGTTTTAGCCGTTACTTCAACTTCTAGTTGAAGTTGTTCAATGTAGCCATCCTATCCTACCTACAGCTGCGGGTAGACGGACTTGGCGCCAATGATGCCGCACGTGCCAGAGCTGCTGGTACCAGCCCCGCGCTTGAGTCGGATGTAGCCGGCTTCACCCCACTGGGTGCCCCACGAGTTCTTGATCTTGAAGTAGGACGACGAGTAGCCCACAACCAGCACGGCATGGTCAAGGTCCGACGTCGTGCAGGAGGACACAACGCCGCCCTTGTATTGCTTCCACGTGGGGTTACCGGCCGCGACACCTACGGCGACAGGACGGCCGCTGATGGCTTGGACCAGACCGGCGTCGCTCTCAGGAACTGTCACCACCTGGCGGATGGCCACAGCTTCCTTAGTACAAGACGACTGGCAGGTGGCGCGGTCACCAGTGTCGCCCGACACATACGGGTAGGCTTCTTCAGTGCAGACACCACGGGAACGTTGGATGAAGGTCAAAGCATCGCCGGGGAAGCCACCCTGGCAAGCGTACGAAGACTCGTCGCAGTCAACAAGTTGCTGCTCTGACAAAGGCGTCAGGGGTTGTCCAGCGAGGCAGATGGCGCTCTCGAGAGCAGCCACAGCCGCGAACGCCCAGCAAGAACCGCATTGGCCTTGGTTTTTGACAGGAACAACGCATCCAGACGTGGACCAGTCCTTGTCAGTGCTGGGAGGGTCCGTCGAGTTGGAGGACACTTCGTCAGCGAACGAAGTGTCTGCGAAAAGGCCAGGGCCACGTTGATACGACGCACCGACGAACTTGGTAAACTCTTCCTGCGTCATCAGCGTAAATGGTGTTTCGGTGGAGAAGACCGCCTCCGGGTTCGTCGCTTGGGCCTCTTCAATCAGCAGCTTGGTGAGGAACAAACGGCGCAGTTCCTCGTCACCAGCATCCCTTGACGACGATGCCGGAATGAAGCCATGGTCCGAGGCGAACTTGCCCGCATCGCTTTGCTTCCACGCGCTCAGCTCCGACTCGAGGCTTGACTTTTCTTGTAGGAACTGAGCCATACGGTCCGTCGGGACGGCGGGGACAGCGGCATCGGTGGTGGCCACACAAGCAGCGAGAGCGAGCAGGAGAGCAATCTTCATCGTGACTTGTTGAGGCGTGTTGCTGGATGGGAGCGAATTTGCAAATGAGCCTGTAGATCCGATCTCGACTTCCACACGTTCAAGCAGGAGTAGAGCTGCTGAGAAGATTGCAATGCATTTATGTTGGACAAACTACACCAGGATGTCAACCATGTCAGCAGAGTTGCTCGATATCCAAGCTTTTGTCTCGCTCGTTATCAGATTTTGACATCCGAGTCCCCTTCAACTTCAAACACCATGGATAGTGAACCAGAAAACCTGAATATTGATCACGAATATTGAAGACAATACTGAAGGGAGCTTTGCCAACAGCAGGAGTAATCAAAGTTGTCGTCTCATGAGTCATGACCACTACTTCAGTACTCTTGAGTCACTTGGGATGGATGACTTGGTCGACAAAACAGATTTCGCGGAAGCGCGTTGGTTCTTTTGCTTGATAAAGTCGACGGGGTACTTTCAATCGCTTCACTTTCATCGCCAGCCTTTGCGAAATATTTCCGATAAAACACGTTCTTGGAGCTGTAATGGATGGATGCAGAGCCCACGACTTGGCTCAATAGAGCAAATACTAGGCCTCGAGACTTGTCTGGCACAACTTCATTCTCGTCTCCATCTTGGTCACCACTCCTCGATCCCGATCGCTTGCGGTGAGCTAGCACATGTCCAAATATCCAGGCTTCTCCAACAGCATCACGACAAATAGTAATGACCTTGAGGTACAAAACGGGCGAAAGCGGGTCGGGGAGTATCACTTTTTCTTTGTCTTTGCGCTTTGGTGGCGTCGTGAGCGAGTACACGCCCCAAATATTCACTGCGGGACAAAACTCGTCGTCATCATCCCGAAAAATCATGTACTCTTCCTCTTGGGATGCCTCATCAGCTTCGATTCGAAGCGGGTTGTTGCCAGATTCTGCTCTACGCACAGCTAGAGCTGAGTAGAGTCGAAACGGGAAAGCTGGTCTCCGTTGCTGCAAAAAGCACGTCGTGCACAGCTGCACAGGTTTGTCGTGAATAGAGCATGCCTTCGGGTCTGTAAGTACAGTTGGACTAATGCCAAGCTTAGCCTCCAAATTGCGGCACACGACGTAGGCACCGAGCCAAATCGCTCTTCGTGTCAAAGTTGATCTCTTAGTAGTACCCACTTCTTCAGTCAAAGTCGATAGCGGTGATGGAGTAGCACAAGAACTACTCGAATCATAGTTGTCATCTTTGACACCATGTTCATGCGCGTGGTGCCTACACCAAAGTAAAAGTTAATTAACATGATAAACATACACGAACCAAAGTTGTTATCATACCTGTTCAGCTCTCGCCGTGTGCGGAACTGCTTTTCACATCCAGTCCAATTGCAAGCGAAGTATCCGACCATCACCTTGCTTTCCGCTTCGGTCCAAGGAGCACCTTGCGGCCAGTATGTGTGTAAATACTGATCTACCAGCGGGTTGCTGCTTACTAGTCTCTCGCGCCCCTCGTGTGTCGTTGTCTGGTGCAGTCTTGCCATCTTCCTAGATCTAATGCAGCCAACGAAGGCAAAATAGTTAATAGTCACGTAATCTGGAAGCACGTAAGTACAATCAACGTACGAGAAGCATTTGCCGCAAGCTGGATGTCCGCACACGTAGGCATGAGCTCGTCGTGAAGCAATATGGATGATTTGGTCGCATCGAGCTTCTCGAGGAAGCGTCTTCATATCCAGCGGTGTGTTAATTAAAGATAAAAAGATTCAGAGCAAAAAATTTCACGACGCACCTTTAGTTCGTAGATGAGACGATGTAGATCCTGCGCGGTTTGAGCTGTTGGATCTTCCCGAAACAGCATCATATCATCTACAGTTGCCTTCGTCTTGTGTTGAGGTGCTGGGTCTATCAGCACTGGTGTCGTCTCCGGTCGAGTTGAGTCGTCAACGGGTTCTTCCTCTTCTGAACTGCTACCGTCGTCCTGTACGTTGACATCCGAGCTGTACTGGAATCCAAGCTTAGCCATTCGTTCTTCGATTGCATGAGCTCGTTCTGGCATCGGTCGGATCACTTCTTCCTGTGTGTTGTTATCACGATCGATACCAAATTCCCGATAGAACATCTCCACGAATGGAGCTCTTGGTCGCGGAACCTCCTGTACCACTGATGTCTGCTTCTTGGAGTGTGTGCCGTATCGAACGAGGCTCACGACTTGGAGCCACTTCAGCTTCAACAAGGTCGAATTTCTGAAAACAAAATTCACGAAGTCACGGTGGTCATGCAACAGGTTATGACCTTCTCTACAGTCACGCAAACGATCCGCGATAGCGTCCACAGTTGACAAGGCCTCTTCGGTCTCTTTTCCACCGTTCTCACTCATTGGTGGATCAGCAAATAATTCGTGTTTTGGATGTTGACCATATTCCATCTCACGACGAAGACGGTCAATTGCCGCCTGGATAAGGATACCCACGTTTCTCTTCGGATTCATCTCGGTTCGAACCAGTGGAATGTGGTGTAGACGTCCGACGTTGACACGCTGTTCACCGCTCTCTTCAAGTCGACCAAACGAATTGCGTAGAGCCTAAAGCAGTGACATAGATATTAGAGGAATGATAAACACAGCAGTATCGGAGAAATCACGCCTTACCTTCGTGTACTCAACGTCGAAACTGGCAATTCGTTCTCCATTCGCTGACTTGTCCTGGTGAATCGCCACTATCTTTGCTCTGCGGACGGTGTTTTTCCCTTCCATCTTCCCGATCACATCGACAATGGTACCAACGGGGAAAACTGCCTTAGAAATAGGCATCGACTGCGCAAGTGGGTCTCGTATTGTCGAAATATGCTGTCTCAAAACTTTCATCGCGATGGCAGCTTCATTGGCCTCGCGACGCGCTTCCTCCGCTCTCAGCCACTCTTGCTCCTCTTCTAGCTGTCTGGCATATAGCTTTTCCCTCGCCAAACTCCAGCCACGCTTCCCATCACGGTCTTTGATCAAGTCCAGAATGTACTGGTACTTGTACGCGTGACCTCGATTAGGCACTGGGTCATTGGCAACAGGACGCATGTGTTGTCTTCTGTCCTTGTGGTAAGCGAATGAAGGGAGAAGGAACCCATACCGCTGGTGACCCACCATCATGCTGTCACTGAGCTGTCCACTAGAATCCGTAGGTGTTATTCCGAGCCACTCCCATCGCTTCAACATGCCGGCCCAGCGTGTATTTGCCTCCAGTCGTCCAAGAAATCCTCTGAAAACGCGCTGTATCGTCAAAGCACCGAAGAGAGTTCGTATTTTCCGGCTCGGGTACGAGTACGATCTCGATGGTTGGAATTCAACGACAACCTTGCCGTACTTAAAACCGCTTCGTGGGTTGACAAAGCTCGCGACGAAATGAACACCAGGATCTCCAAACCACATACGTCGCGTCAACCAGCCACGGACGCGCATCTGAATCATCTGAGCACTTCCGTAGCGCTTTTTGATCATCTTGTATCGGTGATATCGCCTCCATTGGCGCTGGATCTTGACGGTTCCCAGCAGACTTCGAAGACGTTCAGCGATCTCCTGTTCGTGCATTTCTTGGCGCTGTTTCCACCACATGATGTGAGCACGAAGTACCCGGCGTGCACGAAGCCGCCGAAACGAATCCATCTGCTTCTCCATCTCTGTGACGTTTCTATCAGCTTGACGCTGAAGACCTTGCATGTACGCGATTTCTTCTCGGAATGCCCTGGCAAGAAGACGCTGTCGATACCGCCGGTAGTTGCGTTGCAACCGAATAGCAGCACAGAGCTCTCGAAAATGTTTTCTCGCCAAAGCGCCACGAAGCAGACGTTGGATGTGTGGAACGGCATTGTGTACGTTTTCATGCTCGTGCTCAAACCGCCGACGTCCCAAGAAACCTCGCACAAACCGCTGGAGCACGCGACACGCCTTCATCCGATCCATCGCAGCGTGTTCAAACTGCAGTAATCTCACTCGTCGACGGGCGCGGTTGCCTCGGAAAATTCTCTGGATGCGGGTGGCCACAACTTCCGCTCTGCGCAGGAATTGAATACGCCAAATCACCTCCTTCACGACTACAGATACCGGATTCGGATGGTCTAGAACCTCACGAGTGACTTTTTCAACGAGCACACGCGACTTCTTGATGAATTTCTCCAGAGGGGTGCGAGGTGAACTGGACGGCAGCACCACAACAGCGTTAGTTTTCTCCATGGAAAAACTTCGTTCATTTGTTGATGTCGGTGGTGGATACTTCGGAGCAAGGGGGTGCCGCACGACGGGAGTCACCACTTCTTCTTTCTTGCACTCTTTGATGCCAGGTACATCGAATTCCGAGTCAATTTGCACGACACTACCACGTTCCTCGAACGATAGGCTGCTCAAGTGCGCTTCCAAATGATTGCGGCACATGCCAAATCGATTTTTGCGGTCGATTGAAGGGCATGCTTGCTCCTTTTTCCCCTTGTTCCCATACTCTTGAATGCATCGTGGGGTGTGAAAGCCGCAAAAGGGGAGATACGATCCTCGTAATACTGGATGCATCAAAACTCGATTGGTGCAACGCCAGACGTAGGTGACCTCCGAGTGCTCTTTTTGCCACGCACACAAACTCGTTGGACCCAACTTGTGTCTAGCATCAGTACCCACTGACGATTTTGCACCTGGAAGCTTCAACATTGTATCGCGTTTCACTTCCTTGCGCGCGTTTGTTTCACAGACACCGGGAATCTTCACAGCTCCAATTCTTGGGGGCACCTTCTGTAGCGTTGCACGGAGAGAACCAGCAGCTGCTTCGTAGCAATGCAGACACAAGCCATACTCGTTCGGTATTTCAATGACACGAGACTTTTCCATCGGATGCTCGCTGTAGATGCATTCTTTAGCATGCCAAAGGCAGAATCGTTTTGTGGAGGCTACCAGTGAAGGTGGTGGATCGGCTGTCGTTGATGTGTCCGCTTTCTTCTTCTTTTCTAGTGGCAACATGTTGGTGCAGTGATGTATCTTGCCACCAATGCGCTCTCTGTATCATTCAACTAGCGTTAATCAGACGTACACCAGCAATGAGATTGCTGAAACCTACCTCCAGCAGCACTGGTCCTCTTGGCGATCATTTGGTCCGAGTAGTTGTCCTCCGTGCTGATCAACGTGAATGGTGCTGCTCATTTCGTCTTCCATTGCTGCCTGAATGTCCACAAACCGAGTCTTCAACGTCGTTTGCACCTCCTCCTTGTCAAATCTGGACTTGATCGCAGCGTTTGCATTGACCACGCTCTGCCTCCACACCCATTTTCCGTCCTCAACTGCCCTCTTCTTCCTGGCATTCCACTTTGAGAGAGACGTATCTTCGTCACCGTAGGCATCCAGCGCATTACGCAGCATCCGCTTGCCCTTTGTCTTCGCGCGGGCAGCAGCCAACGCAGTCGACATTGTCGCTCAAAGAGTCAAACCGCAGATGTAGTCTATACACGCACAAACAAACACGATCTCCGACTTCTTGTTAGCAGCAGTGACTCTCTCCTTGGCATCCTGACAGAAGCCGCTTCGCTTAGCGCCTCCTCGCTAAATCTGCTCCAAATGTATCAACAGTCACGTCTAGAAGCAGCAATAGCACAACCTTAGTAAACTCCTCAGCAACGCGAAGTTCCATGCGTTGTGGGCGTTGCTATATTTCTCTGCACCACCCTCAGTTTCAAGGAAACTACCCAATTCTTCTCACGGTTCCCGTGACACCGTCGAAGCAGAAGTAGTTGCAAATCGGCTCGTCCTTTTGCGAGATAGCCTTGATGACTTCCTGACCCAGAATTCCCGCCACAATGGCACAGATCGGGACAAGGTCCGCGCTCGCAACGCGTGCCAGCGTCCTGTCAAGCAGAAAAAGAGTGATAACACCAATACCTCGTCAGCTTCACACCCTCGAAACACCATGCTGGATAGCGACGTACTGCAGCTCGTCCGGCGAAAGGTAGTCTTCGTCCAGTCCGTTGGCTTGGAACTGCTCCCTGGCGTACTGGATGAAGTCCACCTCGTGGTTGTTGGTGATCTCCTTGATGTCCTTCTGGCTCTTGTATCCCTGCAACACTGTACAAAGCACACCAACTTCATCAGCTTTCACACTCATCATCAACTATTTTACTCAACGTACGTTGGTTCTTGACAAACACTTGCGGTAGTTGTGGTGCCCGCGTACGAGCACTTTGAAGCGAGTTCCATTGGACCTTCTGGGCTTCCTCCAGGGTCGGGAACTTGACTGTCATAGGCTCACTAGGAGCCGCATCAGCTCCCACAGCATTGCGACGGAACGTGTGTTCACCCAGATCAGCGAACACGATACCGTCGAAGCCGAAGCTCCTGGCAGCGTAGAAGGAAGTGCCGAAAGAGCGACACAGAGCGTCCAGTCTCAACTCCGTGGTTAGATCGGCGCCTACGAGGCACACGACCGTAAACTGCTTGAAAAAGTCGTCGGACAGGTCGTTTAGAGGCTTGGTCTCGCAGGAAACTTGTACTAAAGGGTTGAGCTCGTGCACACGGGGCAAACAAGCCTCGGCGCGCTATTAGGGACGAAATAGAGTGTTGTGTTAGAGTTAGAGTATTTCGACAATGATGATTAGAGTTTTTGACAGTGTTGAATAGAGTATTTTGACACGTACGTTCTTGCCCACATCCCCCTCAGTCAAAAAGAACTGCGTGACGGCAGCTGTGGACGTCGTTGTCTGCGTGTCGTGTAGCGTGACGCCCATTCCAGCCAGCACGAGGTTCTTGACCAGCTCCGAGCCCAGAGCCGACAGCCCGCTGACCAGCACGCGCGAGTTCTGCAGCCGCTTCTGCGCCTCCACTCCCCATAGACGCATCTGCCGGTCGTACACGGCCGCCTCCGCCGCGCTGAACGTCGTCGCCTGCTCCGCCATTCTTCCTGTCAATATCTGTCAAGATATGTCGAAAATGGTACTGTCACAAAATGTGTGCCACGTAAAAAAAACAATTGCACGTTTTATGGAATGAAAAAATATTTTGTGGATATCTTTTCTCCCAGTCATATGGTTATGACTGCGGTCATTATGGGTTTCGTGACCGATTAAAAATAGCAACTTTTGGGAATAGGTAACTCGAGTCTTAGAATCGAAAGGAATCACATTTTGCGCAGTCATGTCGGCGCAGCAGGTTCGCCCACCAGCAAATGGTACGAATGAGTCTTAAAGACACTTCCAACTACGAGCTAACACTTGTTGTACATGGTACTAACGTATAGGAGCCCAAACTCGCCCCGCATCAAGTGCAGCTGCGTTGTTAGCTGCACACAATGAACGTGCTGTACAGCTAGCTTTACAGGAGAAAGAGGCCTTACTTCGTGTCCGCACCACACCCAACGACCCAACGCAACACAGCTTCTCTATTCTCCAAAAGCTCTCGAATTTATTGATTGGATGAAAAGTGTTGGATACACCGACGAGTTGGTCAGCGAAGCCAAGATGGTTCTGTTCCTCACTACGATTCAAAATCGACCCGTGCGAAAGTGTGGGAGGAAGCGCAAGAATGACAACAATACTTCAGAACCTCGCTCTAGTGATGGTGATACGACAATTAGTTGCGATACCTCTGACAGTCAGTCATTGGTCACTCTACCGTGGCTGCTTACGTAAATGCTATCATGGACTTGTGGAGACTTCAACACACGTTGGGATCTAATATTCGTCAACCTGTCCGGCCAAATACAATTAAAGAGATACTAAAGCAGAAGAAGGTAGCGACTGTGCAACAAGAAACAGAAACCTTTCAAGATGCAGGTGAAAAAACAATGGTTGATGCAACATTTAGTGATACGACAGTACAGAAGATTGTAGATGAAATGTTCAACGGCGGAACAGAGGATGGACTTCGTTATCGAGCCGACGTTTTACTCTCACTTGGTTTGTCATCTCGTGGGGACAACATAAGAAGGTTGTGCTTACCTCTCATCGGACTTATTACGTACAAAAACGAAGGTGTGTGTGGGTCCAGTTTGCTTCGCACAGTTTGGAGAAAGTCAAAGAAAAACCAGTACGGAAATGTCGAGGAGAGAGCTTTGATGAGACACAAGCTCGTGGAACGTTGTGCTTTTAGTGCATTAGCGCTCTATTTTTTTCATCGATGGCATGTTGGAGATGAACCTTGGCCGAGCTTCAGTGAACGTAGACACTGGTACTCCATCTATGTACTAAAAGGTGCTGGACCAACTATTCAGTCGACTTATCTTCAACAATATGCGGCTTTGAAAGAAGTCTATGAGTTATTAGGAGTCCAGAGTACTGTCAAAACGCAGCTTGGCCGTAAACAAGCAGCGACAGCCGAGTCCGGTGGTGCTTCGGCCGAGTCGGTAGACAAACAAGGTCACTGGGCAACTAAAAGCAGAAATGGCGCGTACTCGAATCACGTGATCCCATTTGACTGTGTTCGAGTTCTCACCGGTTTTTGTCCCGAACCAAATCGATATTACATTCCTCGTGCATTGCTGGACCCACCCCAGGCTTTGCAAGACATGATATTTCCAAATCTTTCTCAATCCGAAAAGTGCATGCTCGATGGAGGTCGTGAAATTGCTGGGAAAAGCTTTATGGATCTGCTGAGATACATACGAGTCGTTATTCTTCAAGACGTAGTCATGATGATGAACATGCATTACACGCACCCTTTATTCCAGCACCCAATTTTCAACACTGACCTGTTTCTTGCATTCCGAGATGAGCTTGTACAGAAAGTAACCACGACCACACCACCTCAGAACGTACTTCTACAACAAGCAATGCCAATTGTATCAGAGGATATCCGTGAGTTGAGAACTGCAACTTCACAACTATTTCAACACATGAACACTTGCTTCGATCGTCTCACCTCAGAGATGAAGCAGACCACCAAATCCCAACAACTTCAACTGCATCTGCGATTTGGTGAGACATTAGTTCAAATGGGAACTAGGCTTCAATCTGGAAGCGCGCAATAAGTGACGCAGGCATCGTCACCCAATTCTTGCCAAGTCGTCGATGAGGGTACCTGCTATATTAATCAGCCACAAACATTAACAACAAGCGTCAGCGAAAGTTTTCAACCCAATGTGCCTTTACCACCTACACCGTGTGGAGCATTTCGGATGTCACGGCAAATTGACACAGTCACTTCAGCTTGGCAAGAATACAGTTTAGGTTTTCCGCCGAAACCTTCTGTAAAAGCAATGGAGAGCACATTCGGAACGCTGTGGAGAAAGAAAAACACGGACACTCAGTATTACTGCCGACGAAAACCACTATATGATGTCATAGAGTTGATTAAATTCGAAGATCCTTGTATGGCTGAGCGTGATATAGTTGCATACTTTGAGGATCATCGACAGCGGATGAAACTGAGGCAATTCACTAAGCGGATTAAAATTGCCCTCACTTCATACAAGACCCAAGACAGTCAGGTCAAATTTCGTCAGTTCTTCGATAATTTGTAGAGTAGTCGTCGTAAGAGCACACAAATACGCAGCAAACAATTACCAATAGTATTTGAAGAACCCCAGTGTGTGCGTGCTTCCGGAATCTTAGTATCTATGCCAGTAAGCACAGTATAGTTTAAAAATGTTCATCCAGAAATTCAGTGAACAGCAGACGATAGCGAGTTGCTGACAAACCTGGTTTGGCAGCTTTTTTCTTGATCATTACACCACTCAGCTGCTACAAGGCGAATCCATGCTCGTCTAATAGATGCCGATATATGTCTGTACGAAAGAACCATAATTGCATCCAGATTAATCTCAAACAAATTGCAGTCGGTCGCATGGGTACACGTACGAGAAGAATTAGCGCGTGGACCCTACAGTCCATTGCTAGCACATCATAGATGCGCCCCAGGGTTTGACGTGCTGATAGAACATACAGCAAGAAAAACAAGCGGCGCAGCACGGCAGATGTTAGATTCCTTACTGAGTAGATTGGCACGACTTCATCGACGAGGTGGCTTACCTTAGCTGTGCCTTCTCGTTCTGTCTGTTGACGTGGAAGTGAGTGGTGTGGCGATGATTGGTCCGGCCACATCCACATTTGTCCAATGAGGTGTTATTTATTATCTCAAACTGGCGGAATATTATCTCAGATAAGTTTATGACTGAGCTGTGACCAGACACGCACTGACTTACGTTTTGTATGATCTGGTCATGACCGAAAAATTGATATTTTTCAAAATATTTTTCATTCAATGAATTCATTAAAAAAAAATTGTATGGCTGCGTGTTGCTCGGCAGGGCGAACACTTCCGCTTGCATGTACATGTAATAAGCAGGCAGTAGTTGAATCGTTAAAATGACAAGCGTATATAAACGCATTATGGTTGAGGACGGGGATTGTTGTTTAATGAATCTATGTGTGGAGCTTATCTTTATGCTATGCTAACTTAGCAGGGAAACCTACAGAGCCTGCGACGTCGAGTTCGACGGCGAGAATTTGCTGTTGCTGCCGCAGACACTGAGAATGGTGTTGGAGAATGCGCCAACGCCCTTCTGCTGCAGCTCCTCCTCGCCCTCGACAAGGATCATGGACAGACCGGCCTCCAGGTGCCAGTCAATGTGGCAGTGGAAGATCCACACGCCCGGATTGTCGGCCGTGAAGCGCAGCACCAGGTATCCGGCATCGAGGCAGCCGCCCTTGCCGTCCGAAGTGCACGGCGGGACGGTGTACACATCGCGAGTCATCGGGTTGAGCAGCTTGAGGGGTGGCAGTTGGTTGTTTTGGATCTGCTCGATCGACGCAACGCCGCTGCCCACGACCCAAGGCGAATGTGTGTGCATGTGGAACGGGTGCTGCTCGTCCTTGACGTTCACCAGCACCACCTCAATGTGCTTGCCGTACTCAATCTTACGGGCGTTGGCATCGACCGGGAGCTGCTCGGTCTTCATGCCGCTAGCGATCGAGAAGAGAGGGGGCTCTTCCGGATGGACGAAGTGGTGGAATTCACCACCGTCGATAGCAAAGTGGCCCTTGCCGTCCTGCATCTTGAACTGCAGCACAGCACGGTCGGAAGCGACTTCGGGGAGTGCAATAGGGGCCAAAGGCAAGAAGTCAAACTCGTTCACGGTCGTCAGGTTCTGTTGTTTCTGCGACGTCGGGTCGACATCGTTCTCATCTTCGTAGGAGATCACAGCGAGACCTTCGTACGTGTAACCCTCGCCAGCAATTGCGGCAGTTCCACGCGTCCACGGAAGTCCGTGAAGTCCATTTGCGCGCATCCAGAAGGACCCGATCGACTGCTGGCTGGAAGAGGTTTTAGCCTCAACAACGATGTCGTAGCGCTGACCGGCATTCAGAGTGACCGAATTAATGAGCTCCGAAGGCTGGAGGTGATCACCATCAGCTGCAACGACACGGAACTCGTGATCATCAATGCTGAACACGATCGGGGACAGAGCCGCCATGTTGATGAGACGGAGCAGATACTTGTTTCCACCTTGGAAGTGGAATTTCGAGAGCGACTGGTCCTCGGTGCATTCGGTGAAGTTGTGGTGGGCTGCAGCAGTGCAGTTGTAGCGACCACGGTTGTTGATGAGGATGTTGTCCCACATACGAGTAGGCTGCGGCGGTCGGTGGTACAAATCGGCCATTTGAATGGTGTACTCCCCGTCAATGTCCTTCTGCCAGTTCTGTCGTCGGTTTGCAGGGGCGTGAACAACCAGCGGCCCGCGAAGGCCGTAAGCATACTGGGCCATGTGGTGGCTGTGCCACCAGAATGTGCCAGCCTTGTCCGGCAGGAAGCGGTAGATTGCCGTTCCGTTAGGTGCGATGTGGCACTGGGTGATTTCGGATGTGCCATCCATCTCCTGTGTGCCGAGTTGCTTCAGTCCATGCCAGTGCAGGCACGTGGGCTCAGCGAGCTCATTGGTGACGCGAACCTCGACTTCCTGGCCCAGCTCCACGTCGATCACAGCTTGGTCTGCATGCTTGTCGTTGATACCGAGGGAATGAATGGAGACGCCATCGTATCCGCTGTAGAGGGGCGTAACACGCCAGTCGTAGGTGACGAGGTCAGCCGCACTGGAACCGATCTGGAGCGCGATCAAAGCCGACGCGGCAGCGGAGAAGCTTTTGAGACCCATGGGTTGTTGGACCTACTCTGGGTGGACTCGAGTATCCGGTGTTGGCGATCGAGTGCAAAATGCGGAATGGGGATTGAGTGGTGAAGACTCCTTGGCCCAAAGTTTGTTAACTCGAAGGAATTGTCTCGGCTTATGTGCCTTTAGGATTTCGTTGCGCTTTGAACTTATGCGAATTGCCTGACGCGTTGTGTGGCTTTGAAGCGGAAAGGCACCACCGGGAATTTGAGCCGGCGCTTGGGATCATCTGGCGGCGGCAAAGCCGCTCGGTTTCCGTATGTTCCATTACATTTTTTTAGTCCTGTATGATCTGCTGTGAGACGCGCCCAAGCATATTACTGGTAACATGACCCTCTCGGCAGTGCTACATGTATCCCTAAGACTTGTGCACACTTATTTTAATTATTATTTTAAAAAATAGTGTTGCAAAAGCCCAACAGCACAGTGACCAACGGAATCGTGTTGATCCAGGAGCACTACATGTACGAGACTCCAATGATTTACAACATTCTTGATATTTTAATCTTTTTTTATATTAAAATAGGTTTCGCCTCCCAAACTTCTAAGTAACTTACTGTAAGCTTAGCTCTAAAATGCAAGACGTATTATAGCGGCCGAAAATGATGATACTTGAACATCTGCTGCTCTGTAGCCTTCAGATTTGAAAAAAACTGATGCGACATTTAGATATGTGGTAAAATCGGCGGGTTAACATATGATTCTGGTGTTAAAACGACCGGATTCATACTCGTTGAGCCGCTAGAGGCCTCGAAAAAAGCGTCAAAACGGCTCATTTCTTGGGGAAACGGGTTTATAGAACAGAGCAATTTGATTGGAGCAGAGGTGTGGACAGTACGAAACATGTGTGAGTTTGACACTTGTATAGAAAAAATGCAAATTTGCTGGTCGTATTCCTACGATAGGCTATCAAATCATACAGGTCAGTCTGCTTGGTTTTCTGGGTCCGCGTTCTCATCGTCGTCTTCGACGAGTTCACACTCCTCGAGCGCCGCCAGGTACTTACGTTCAAATCTTAATACGCGCCTGTAGAACTTGCACCAGTGCTTGGACTTGACACGTTTAAATTCGTTTGACAGCTTGCAGAACAGCTCCGTCAAGTTGCTTGCTGGGCGGCGGGCGATTCGGTTTTTTACGAGGCCCCACACCAGCTCGATGGGCTGCAATTCGGGGTGGTATGGCGGCGTATAGAGCAGGAAATGGTTATGCTCGGATGCAATCCGTTGAGCAGCGTAAATTGGCTTTGGTTTGTGCTCTTTTACAAGCTCCAAGAGCTGAGGGATGAACGCATTTGAATCGTACGAAATACCTGTAATAAATAACAGTTAGATACAAAAAATACAAAAATGATATCATAAAAGCCAAAACGTACCGCGCTCTGTGAGCCACTTCTGAATCTCGACGAGTTACGATTCCTGCACCTACAATACATACTCTGCAAGAATAGAAAACAACATTTCGGCAACAAAACATACATAAATTAGTCAATTCAGCTATCAAAAATTCAAATTTACCGTGCACCGCGCCCACTTTTTGAGCAGCGAACCTTGTCCTCCGTCAACCATGTCATTCCCGAGACATGGTTGACGTTACAGTAGCTCTCGTCCAAGAACACCTCCGGCAAAATGGGGTGGCCGCGTGCGTATCTGTTGGCAAATCGCTTTTGCAGGTACGTCGCTCTAAAAGCGACATTTCCAGCAGATTCTGCCAGATAATGTCGATTCTGCCCTCTTAGATGTTTAAACCCCATATCACTGAGATACGTCCGCATTATGCGAGCGTAAAAAACTTGGCCTAGTTTTTCCTCGAGGTGGTTGCAGACAAGCTGCGCTGTTACAGGTTGGATTGCTTTGTTTTGAACAACAATATACTGTCGGACAAGAGCGTTGAGTTCACTCTCCTTGTATTTTGTTTGTCGACCCCGAGTTGAAGGTGTTTTCTGCAAATCATAATATAAAATTTGAAAATATTAGACAAAGACGGTCAGAACTCAAATAACCCTAACAGGGTGTCAATTGCACTTGTACCTCGATGAAGTTTGTCCCTGGGTCGCGGTTGTACGCTGCCAGCACTCTTTGTATCGTGCTAGGGCCAAAGCCTGTTGCTTCCGCTGTCCGTTGTCTGGAGTCGCGGCCGTTATTTCTGCCTGCTTTGGCTTCCTCGACGAAATAGCTGTACACCTTGACTACTAGGGCTTTCTCTGCTGGGGAGAGTTGATGTCTCTTGGTCTTCATTGTGCGTACTGTGTGCGGTTTAGCTAGTTCGGAAGTGGCGAATTAGAAGCTCAAGACAGTGCTCTAGCCATACATGCCCTTCTTCCTCAAATTGAACAAGTATTTGTGGAGTTATTGCCTCGCCTACTGACCCTCTATATTTATCCCAGGGTTGAAGTATCATCATTTTCGGCCGCTATAATAGGCACGGTTACGTGAGAGCTGCTATACAGGGATTACAAAGATCCTTGGTTGACGATCAACTTGATCGTTTATGCGGTTGTGCCGTAAACGGCTACATGTACTCCATGCCACGAGCCGGACTCATTTTCCATCACCGTCAACGAGCATGGCATTGTAAAAAAAGGCGGCTGGAAATTGATCATGATGTGCAAAATTTGTCCCGACGCTAAACAATTCTATTGAGCTCTCTGCTCCACCATTCCTTGACGAGTTGAAGTGATACCCTAAAGATTTGACGTATCCACCAAGAGACGGTTGTGTCTGCGCAAGTTGTAAAAATCGCAATCCTGTGAGTTACATGTACCGAAGAAGTCACACGAATTTACGACACTGTCGAGTTCATCGTAGCGTTCGTGAACTGCCTACTGCCGCAGACACTTAACATGCTGTTCGTAAACGCGTTTACACCCTTTTGCTGGAGCTGCTCCTCCCCTTCAACGAAGACCATGGCAAGACCTGCGAGCAGGTGCCAGTCAATGTGGCAATGCATGATCCAAACGCCCGGGTTGTCGGCATTAAAGCGCAGCACCACATATCCGGCGTCCAAGCAGCCTCCATTCCCATCCGAAGTGCACGGCGGGACGGTGTACACGTCACGCTTCATGGGGCTAACCAGTCGGAGAGTTGGCAACATTCCGTTGTTGATCTGTTCGATCGACGCTACTCCACTCCCCACCACCCACGGCGTGTGCGTGTGCATGTGGAATGGGTGCTGCTCATCTTTGACGTTCACTAGGACGACTTCGATGTGGTCACCGTAGTTGATCTTGCGTGCGTTCGTAGTAATTGGTAGCTGCTCACTTTTCAGTCCAGCAGCAATCGTGTAAAGCGGCGGGTAGTCAGGGAGTGTGAAGTGGTGAAAGTCGTCATTGTCGAGAGCGAAATGGCCGAGACCGTCTTGCATTTTGAATTGAAGAACAGCACGATCGGATGGAGCTGAGGGCAGCACAATAGGGACTAAAGGCGTGAAGTCAAACTCGTTCACGGTCGTCAAGCTCGACTGCTGCTTCGTCGTCGGTTCCTCGCTGTTGTCGCTCTCGTAAGAGATGATAGCGAGACCTTCATAGTTGTAGCCTTCACCGGCCACTACAACAGTTCCTCTGGTCCACGGAAGACCGTGGAGTCCAGTGGCACGCATCCAGAACGAACCAGTGTGTCCTTGCTGCTGTGTCTGTCCTTGCTTCTTGCTCGCATCGGACGAACCCTTCGCTTGAACCAGGATATCGTAGCGCTGTGCCGTGTTGAGAGTGACGGAGTTAATAGGCTTCGAGGGCTGAAGAGGCTCGCCATCAGCAGCAATGACCTGGAACTCGTGGTCATCAATGCTGAAGACAATCGGAGACAGAGCCGCCATGTTGATCAGACGCAGCAGGTACTTGTTGCCCTCCTTGAAGTTAAACCGAGAAAGAGGCTGGTTGTCGGTGCACTCGGTGAAGTTGTGGTGCGTCGCAGCAGTACAATTGTAGCGACCACGGTTGTTAATGAGGATGATATCCCACATACGAGCAGGCTGCGGCGGTCGGTGGTAGAGGTCGGCAATTTGGATGATGAATTCTCCGTCAATGTCCTTTTCCCACTCTTGTAACTCGCTGGCGGGGGCGTGGACAACCAACGGACCGCGCAAACCGTAAGCGTACTGCGCCAAGTGATGACTGTGCCACCAGAACGTGCCAGGTTTGTCCGGAGTAAAGCGATACACGACAGTGCTGTTCGGGTCGATGTGGCACTGTGTGAGGTCCGACGTGCCATCCATGTCTTGGGTACCAAGCTGTTTCAGGCCGTGCCAGTGCAAGCAGGTCGGTTCATCCAGCTCGTTTGTGACACGGACTTCGATCTCCTGGCCCAACTCGACGTCGATCACAGATTGATCGGACGGCTTGCCGTTGATTCCAAGTGAACGCCGTCGGGGGCGGGCTTATTATCGAGGACTGTCGGATTCTCATCGAGGAACACCATCAAAAGGATGTTAAGCGAGGAAAGCTGTTCAAAACGGATTTTTCAGCGAGGAAGGATCTTTACAGAGTAACCTGATGGCACCATGTTACTGTACTACTAAGACCAAAAATGTTAAATGCATTGAGCAATCACTGTTTAGACGCTGATGCTACCGTCGTTCGTAGGAGGTTTTTCGTCAGACTCAAAGAAAATCGGCCCCGTGATATCTGCTCCATGGATATACGCATCGTGGACTAGATCTGCGAGCGTGTTGCAGTCAACTTGAAGCCGTCGCAAATCCGAAAACTTGAGCAACCAATAGTACCGACCGCCGAGTTCTCCGCACGATGTCACTTTGCCCAACAAGTAGTGCGTCGGCCCGTCGATATCGTCCGTAGAAATTGGGAACTCTTTCATCACCGTCCAATTCACAGGAGCGACAGGGTGGCGCAGAAACTCTTTGGTCAGCACGTCAACGGAGAACTGGTGCGAGTCCGCGTCCTCTACAGTCAGGGCGCCCTTTTGCTTCCGCTGCCCTTGCGGGCTGGCAAAGCCTTAAGCATTCCTTCAATGTTCAGATCGCCCTGCAACACCATCGCGGCTATGACATGACAGCACTGCCACCCATTATGCGCGAATATCTTGCAATCGCACGCGTACTTTGCTCGCATGCTTGCAATCTGCAGATACAAAGGGCATATTAGTGGTAGAACCATCATTGGAAAAACGCGTTCACTTACCTGGTGCGCAGAGAACTTTGGTGTAGCAACCAAGCCCTTGAGCTTGTCTAGGTGCGCGATACGCACTTGATGGAGCGACAAACAGTAAAGCTTCGCCTTGAAAACCGTGATATCACACGGTAGCTTGCCATTCAGCGAGTTTAAGTACCTATCGCAAAGCCAAGCGTAGTTAGATAAAAAAAAATCATGGGCTTGTCGGCCAGCTATGTAATCTTACCGCTGCGCTCGCTGCCGATCAATTGGGGCTCCGTGAATATTTGTAGTACTGACAAGATATTCCGGCGCGTTGAAGAGAATACCTGTTAGCACCTTCGTGTAGGGTGTCTTTACTGAGTAGTAATTCTTCTTGTTGAGGAGGAGCATTTGGGCATTCTCTACTTCATCACCCAACAGCGGACCTAATAACATAGTACCCGCACACAAAGAACAGCAGAAGACATTAGAAAAAAAACAGAGTTACGGTCAGAGACATTCATACCTTCACTGAAGTGACGCAGTTGGAACTTGATCGCTTGATCTTCTTGATGCTTCAAAATTCTGGGAAGAGAGTCGTTTAAGACGACGGCCGTACTTGCACAAAGCGAATCAATGATCGTCTCTTTAATGACTTTGTGATGCGATTCCAGCGCATTTTGGGAGGGGGTCAACCCCGGGATAGCAGACATGTAGAACCAGTTACCCCAAGTCTCGCCCATGTAATACTGCTGCATCCAGTCTGCGTATTCTCCCTCACCGTTCTTGCGCCAGTATTCCAAAAACTGTTTGCCGAGCGCGTGGTATTGCTTCTTGGATCGTGCTTCAACCAGGTACAAGATATTTGTCACCACATTTGTTTCGTAGAACTCGCTTTTGGTCAAGCGGCTACGATTCTCGCGGTTCTTCCTGCTGAAATGAGGATAGCAATTAAGAAGAACAATCTTGGGCCAAACCTCCAGGAACGCGTTAGCAATACCAGCGGTGCGATCCAAACTGCCGTACGCTAAGCACAAATCAATTCCAAAGAACAGCTGAGCGTATTTCCGTACCGAGGCGAACATTGTACCATACGCGACTTGATGTTCAGTTCGTACGAACATGTATACCCAAGGAGAGAACTTCTTACTGTACTGGTTGCGGTCGTAGTGAGACGCATACGTCCCGAAGTCGACCAGGGTCCATCCACCTGTGCACATGCAGCCCATTGTCAATATTAATCGTACCAATAGTAGTTAAATCAAAGTTCTAAAACTTACCGAAATGAATCTTTTAAGTCCCGTCCGTCACTCCAATGATGCCGTCATTTTGTTACCCATTGTATGCATACAGAACATTGCGAAATACCTGTCTCGACGTCACCACCAGACCAAACGATGACGCCTTCTTGCCATCTTCACCGGTGATGTCGTGCTCGAAACACTCCAACACAAGCAGCTCATGTCTAAAGTCTCGTGGCTTCTTGTAGAAATTCTCTGCGTCCTGGATCGCGTCAAAGTCCTCGTACCCAAAGCGATCCCCACCACCGTAAAAAAAACTCTGCTCGCGTTGCGCAAAACCGTGGAAACGCCCACTCCAAAAGCTTGGCAATGTTCTTTATCTCCCATCCATCTTCCAAAACCATCCCAATCAAAACAAAAGTTAGATACATGTTATACAGCGGGAACTTTCATGCATAACAAACCAGAAAGTGATGACTTCAAATGCGCCTTGTAATTCTTGAGCTGAACGGTATTAGGGAGAAGTTTGCTCAGCTCCGGTTGAGCTGCGTATCGTTCTTGAAGAATCTTCAAACACTTTTTAGGGCCACAACCCAGCAGGAGATCTCCGACTTCTTGCTTGAACGCCCCGTGGATCCCTCGTTTTTTTGCATTTGTGGCGTCAAGACCATGTTCACCCGCGTGCTCAATCGTGAACGAACCCTCGCACTCAGCAGATAGCCGAAGCCGCTTCTTGCAGTCTTTGTGAGAGATGCACTTGAAAACACGTTGCCCCTTCCCCTTCTCACCGTAATTGTAGGAAAACTTGTAGGTGCTGCCATCAAACGTATCTATACCAGCTTTTGCTGCGCGAAGTGTGCAGAATGATGAAGCCGCTAAAAACGTCCGTTGTCTCGTAGGCGGTACGACTTCTTCCTCATCTGAAGACGCAAATTCCACGTCACTCGCGCTGTTGTCCTCCAACTCCAAACTGTCCATCGCCCTTGACGAACTTGTCGTAGCCGTCTGGCGAGGTGCTGTAAACGCTACTCCAGGAAGATAAAGCAGCCAAACAACCAAGCACTTTGAGGACCTAGTCGTGCTCCGCACTCAGTAGAGATGTCGTTGAACGTGTAGATACAGCCGCGACAAAAGTCTCGAAAGTGCAGTTCGGGGCGCTGTATGCGTAATGGTTGGCTGACAAACGCGTGCAGCTGGTCCTCGCCAAATCGCCAAAGCACAATTGGTCCTCGCATTCCATCCGTTTCCTGGTTTCCTCGGCGAACATCTTTTGTTTACTCGGAAATAAGCCGCACCCACGCCGTCGTACGCTGCCGTGATGTTGGTGACGCGCTAGTCGTAAGTGACGACGTCAGCCGCACTTGGTGCAAGGTGGAGCGCGAGCAAGCCCACCAATAAGGCAGGGTAAGAACCAATAGTCATGTCCTTGGTTGACTGTAGACGTCTCGAAGGCGAAGTAAGATTGCTGTTGATGGTAGGAAGCAAATGGCAAAGTGCCGATTGAGTGGTGAATTTTAGTGGTGAACTTTAAGGACCAGCTCTTTCGAAGAGCTGATCGGCTCATGGGATCTAGATGATCGCTATGCACTCTAATCTTGTTGCGGTGAAAGCGGCCGTGAACTTCAGGCAACAGGAATGCATTTATTGCGCAACAGGATCATTTAGTATCCAAGAAACAGTATCTCCAGCACTGCAGGTTTGCGCCACATGCACGTTGTGTTTTTGCCGTTCGCACGGTGAGAGGGGCGCTTCAACGCGCACAACTTTTGATTTGCTGTGTACAGTGAAAGGGGAGCGTCATCAGTCCACGCCGAACGGCATCCTGTCTCAAACCAAAGCAAACTGGATCGGTTCGCTGTGTTATTGAGAATGTCAATGTAAGCTTAGTTGGCCGGTATGTATTAATAAGGTACAGTCATTATTAATACATACCGGCCAACTAAGCTTACATTGTGTTGTATTGAAAGACGCAGTATGAAATCATGCAGATTTTGGAGGGGTTGACACGTCTAAAGGGGTGTATATAAACTTACAGTTTCAATGATCAAAACAAGAGAACGGTAGAATCCCACAGACAGTACAGATAAACCGCACAGACGAATAGGTAATTACATACAAACAGAAGTACGCACAAGTAAAATAGTCATATGGTGTAAATCCACAGATATTTGCGAGAAAAGCACAGATCGCCAACCCATATGATGTGGGCCACATTTAATAGTGTACGGCTCGTACATAAGTAGTGTATTGCGCGACGGTGGCCATCGATCACCACTACACAACAAAAGCACGCGGTTTTACGACGCTGTAGCTCAGGAAGTGACGAGTGCGATGCAGGTGACGAGTGTGGGGGCGGTGACGAGTGTGGGGGCGGTGATGAGTGAGAGAGTGGTGACGAGTGTGGGGGAGGTGATGAGTGCGAGGCAGGTGATAAGTAATAGAGTGGTAACGACGAGTGAGGGGGAGGTGACGAGTACAAGGCAGGTGGCGACGAGTGTGGGGCAGGTGGCGAGTGGAACTATGTCTCGCTCTTACAATTGGGAGATGCTTGGTGAATTCGGGACATCTGCAGCACTTAAAGAATTCCAAGATTTGGAATTTTGTTGCGGACGCGTTGCGCACACCGACCCATCACGCTCGTGTCGTATCTGCGAAGGAAGCGACCACACAATGACGGAGAGGAGACTGCGCTGTGAAAGCAAAACGTGTAAGATGTACGGCTCCTGCAAATTTGCTTGGAAAATCTGGATCTGTGAGGAGTCAAAGCGGAACCGTGTGTTCTACAACCGAATCGACCATACTCGAGACGAAGGAATCGATTGCGTGGGTCCCCATAAAACTGTCATCACCGCCGAAATGAAGAAATTTATCTTGCAACAGGATGAATGTGCTGTTCCACCTCAGCAGATTCTAAGCAGCATGCGTCGGTCTGAAGATATATTGCAGCCCACGCGAGGGTACCCAACTTTGGCTCAGGTTTCGAACTGCGCCAAGTACCTTCGTCATCTTCAAGGAACCAAAAACTCTGTCCATGTTGTTAGTCAGTTAGTACGTCAGAACGCGTATGATCCAACCGGTGGCATGAATCGGGCATTTTGTTTCGGGCATCGGGATGACGAAAACGGTCACGCATATGTCGGCAAGGGAACCGATGAAGACTCCTTCGTGGTTGGTGCCACTAGTATTGCACTTGTCACGGCCTGTATTGAATACGCATCTCCAAGTCGCTTCACGCTCTTTCATGCCGATGCAACATTTAAGTTGAGTGACCTGGGCTACCCAGTGATTACATGCGGCTTCTCAGATTCATCGAGGTCGTACCAACTAGGGGCGATTTTTGTGGTAAGCCGTCGCACAGCTAAGGAATATGCAATGTGCATGAGCGCCCTAGTCCGTATGATATTGCAAGTTCGCCCTTCGGCCACTCTTCACGTTGACGCTGTGATGGGTGATGCCGAGGAAGCCCAGCTGAATGGTTTTCAGCAGGTTACGACATTTGGCTCTGCGACCTACCTGATGTGCTTCTTTCACGCACTTTACAATGTGAGGAAACGCACGCGACACATGAAATTAGAACACCGGCGGGCTGTTATGGACGGTATTGTGCGTATTCACTACGCCGAGACTATGAATGCCTACTACACTATGAAGGATACGGTACTGGCTGAGTGGCGAGCAATTCCTGAGTTAAAGGCATTCAGGAATTACTTCTCTGAGCAATGGTTAGACAGTCGCTATTGGAGGTGGCAAGTGTTTCACACACCGCTCGGATATGCAACTACCAACAACCCCTGCGAGACATTCAACGCAATTTTGAAAAAGTACACAGGACGTCGAAGATTCTTCATGCAACGTCTTATTGCGGTCACGATGACGGTTATTCAAGATGCCACGATACATACTCCCATTGCAGACACACACATCCACCCCCCTACCACAGCGGCCGCGATGGCAGCAGCGTCGATGATGGCGACTGGACGAGTTGTCGCTTACGCTATTGATAATCCAAAGCTTTGTCGTGTGAAGCAGCTTCCTAAAGAGTCTGGGCCAGTATCGCAAGATATGGAGGAACTATGCCAAACACTCGATGGTCCGTTTCGTGTGCAAAATGACTCTCCCGAGACTAGTGGTGAGGTGATTACTATAGGTCCCGCGCTCCTAGTGAGAGAACAACGTGCCCGTGCTGCTCGACTCTACAAAAATGTCGTGACATGATCATTGTGGTATGCGCACTCCGATTCAATGCCGGAAGAAGGCTGGGTGGTTGACGTCGAGAAGTGCAACTGTGACTGCAAGTTCTACACTAAATTCAAGACGTGCTGTCATATTGTCGTTGGGCGAAAGGCAAAGCGACTGACCCGCCCCGGTGTCGAGGATAAAACGGAGAAGTTGTTCAACAGACAGATAAGGAAGTCTACCAGTGGTACATCGGCAAGGCAGAAGAAAAGACAAAGAACACGCAGACTCAGGGTACAGCACAAGCATCTCAAGATCAAAACAACGCTCCGCTGCCGCTGAATGAACCTCTTCAGGGCCGGCCTCCCTTAGCTTCGAGGGCTCTTGACTTGCAGTACATATTGTGCCCGGATACATGATCCTTTTGAGTAGCGATAACAATCGATAATTCAATCGATGTTTGCCTTTCACTCCCACTTTTTAAACTGTCACCTTCTCTGAATGTGTCACCTCCTCTGAATTTGTCACTGTCACCTCCTCTCAATTTGTCGCTGTCACCTACTTTGTTTTTGTCACTCTCACCTAACTTGATTTTGTCATCTGACACGATCACTTGAGTTAACTCCCTCAGTCCTCTAAGTCCATATTATCACTCTCTTCGTACTCGCTATCTTCCAGGATGTCCTCTTCACTGTCCTCTTCGATATTCTCACGTACGTCCTCCTCGCTGTCTTCCTGACTGTCCTTTTCACTGTCCTCACGTATGTCCTCCTCGCTGTTCTCCTGGATGTCCTCTTCGATGTCATCACGTATGTCCTCCTCGCTGTCGTACTCACTGCTGCTCTCGTCGTCGTCCTCTTCCTCGCCTGACTCCAGATCCTTCCTGTGGTGGCGGCTTATATGCTTGGTAAGGCTGTTCGGTATTTGGAAGATCTTCCCACACTCCGGGCACACGTAATCTCCCGGTTCTTCGCACACGCGCTTGTGATCTGCTAACGCTGGTCGAGAGAAAACGGCTAGCAGGCACTTAGGGCACCTAAATGTCTTAAACGACACCGCCTCAGTAGAGTTGGGCTTCTGAGTAACACTCTTGACACATACGTAGCAGTGCAAGCGAATATTCTTCTTTGTATACCTTGCCCCTGCGTGAGCGAGATCTCCTCGAAAAAACAGCACGTCAGCACGATTGAGTACCAGTGTCTTCGGTTTCGACATTTCTACTTGCCCACCTAGACAACCTGGGTACACGTGCAGCATGGTGTTCTTCATTAACGCTACTACGATCAAACCTTGAACTATCTCGTGCTGCAGCAGGGCCCACGCGATCTCAAACGTAGGGAAATCTTGATGAGGGTCCTGATTCTTTCCATCTGGTAGAGACTTTAATGCATGCCAGGCGCCATCGCGTACTTCCCAGTCATCGTGGGCGGCGTACACGTTGGCTTTAATGGTGTCGTCGATGTACTGCATTGACGGGTCCAGTTCGTCTAAATCCACCTGCTTTCTGAATGGATCCAACTTCTTGGAATACACCTCTCGGAATATGGACTAGAAGTCAAGCGACTTAACTTCAGCTAACGCCAGCGTACACTTCTCCACAGGGACCATGTGTTTCGCCAGGACATATCCATCATTCCAAAACATTGCAAGCTCAGACTTTGAAAAGCCTCCCATATTACCAATAATAAACCAATTCAGTTCTTCTGCCCTTGTAGTACGACTTTTCGCAGTGTTTGCCCACCTATCAGGCGCGGCGAGCGCCTTACGGTCCTGCCGGCGAATATCAACCCGCTACTGCCATGGCGATGCTTCACAAGGCGCTGGTGCACGAGGCGCGCTTCTCAAGAACTTCTGGGGTCACCTGGAGGCGCCGCAACCCGCTACTGGAGGCTCTGCTGCTTGAGGGACCCGCTGGGCGCTGCTGCCGTGGCACTGCCCGCCGTTGCTGGAGGCTCTGCTGCTTGGGGAGCCTGCTCGGCGCTACTGCCGAGGTCGTGCTTGCCGTTGCTGGGGGCTCTGCTGCCGAGGCGCTGTTCCTGTGGAGGTGCTTCGAGCTGCTGCGAGTTGCTGGGGGCTCTGCTAGGAGCACTTCTTCCCTTCGGGTTGCTTTGAATACTAGCAAGTTGGCACTGCCAACTACTGAGTGGTTGGGGGTACAGTAGACGACAGCATTGCGTCATTGGAGGAGTTCCAATGACACAATGTTGCAATCCCTCGAGTTTCAAATCACTGTAGACTTAACCCACAAGCACCCGTGGATTTACTTATCTCGTCTGTGGCTTTCACCTTATGTCTCAAAACAACATGTAGCCGGTTGGAGCGACTTCCCAACACGAGGAAATTGAAGCGGGATCTGTTAACCGAGTTTTTTGTAGCCTTCCGGGACGCAACAGCAAGTGGTCTTGAATACTGGTGCGCAATTTCAGTTGAAGCCACTAAAGAGACGAACACGTATTTTTCCGCGGTTGCTGCCAGCAGGTGAGACAGGTTGATCAGTTCATTGGCGACGCGAATTTCCACTTACTTCTGCGCTCCTTGTTACGTTGATTTTTTAAAATGACCTCTTGATCCAAATCTTGTCGTTGATACCGAGCATCGATAAGAGGATGTCATCAAAGGCCACGATACTCTTGGTAACTCGCCAATCAAAGGCGACGACGTTAGTGGTGCTCGCTCCGAGGTGCTGCGCAAGCAAGCCCGCCGTGTAGGCGGATAATTGGTAGAACACATTAGCAGATATACTCGAAGGTACGGGAAGCATAATTATCGCAAGGCAAATTGCCGAACGTGGAATTGTGATTTTTTATTTTATGGTATATAATAAGGTTTGAAACGATTCGTTTCATCTCCCTTGCCAATTTTTTTTACAAACGGAAAACGTTTCCCAGTTCACATACCTATACACACTAAGAAAAAAATCGTACAGTACGAAAAGATAAGCTACGCATATCCATGATATCGTCGAATTAGAGCTCGAGTTTGTGAACCCCATGTTGCCACATACCCCTTCTTCGGGGAATTTTCAAGCAAGGCATGAAAATAGCTTTTGTGAGGAGGCAGCTCAAGATGACACCAACGCACGAGACCGTAGGAGTAGTCACAGCGTTAGTTTCAGATTTCCCTCGTCTCGCTTAAGGCCCTCGTGCTTCAAGCTTTCAGTTTTCAGCCCTCCGGAACATGGTGCGCCTTTCCTCCCGTTCATTCCTCCACCTCACGCCGGAGCTGGCCATCGGCGATTTCCCGCATCCGTTTTTTGCGAGGGTCACTCATGTGGGCGGTGATGAAGTGAAATTTCGTAGTCTGGAAGGAGGAGATGGAAGCGTGGAACGCGACGTCGCTACCGAGCACGTGGTGACGGGCCAAGAGGTGAACACGGCTGGGCGAGTTTCTCGCCTAAGACGCCCCGTAAGTGTAAGGTACAAGGGTCAAGTTCACTATGGCCAAGCCGTAGAGATTGAGGGGGATACAGTGACGGTAGTCTCGGATGGGGAGCACATCGTGGAGTCGGCTTCCAACGTCGTCGTCATGGCACCGATTGTTGCACTGTTACTTCAACATGTGGCGTTTAATTGCGATGAGTGGAGCGAAAGCGAGATAGACGACATCCATATTTCTATTTTGGATCGTGTTCTCGGTCAGAACGGAGCCACGGCAACCCGAGCAGCTTGTGAGTTAATCGAAAGAATACTTTGCGAGGAGGACTTCCCCGATATGACGAAGACATGTCGCTGGATTTACCCGAGGACCGGAGAAGCAAAAGAGTTCGCACTGCAGCATGCAATCGATTTTGCTTATTTTGTAGATGGTAAGAAGTCACCGACCCCGGACAACATTGACCAATCCTTCTGCCAGACACCGATACGTACACGGCAAGAGCCGTTGCTGAACAGGGTGGCAATTTCGGAAGAAGAGCAGGAATTGCTCGACCCGTTCACTGACGACGATGAAACGCCTCCAGATCACACTATTGTGGAAGTGGAGCAGTTAAACTATGTACCACGCGGTGGGCAGGCTCGGGCTAAGCGATCTAGAGACGTGTCAACTCCGGCCGATGTGGGGACTCGCACAGATAATAGACAGAAACGCAGTCGAACTGGAATGAGGACAACACTGGATCAAGATGCGTTGATCGTTGAGAAGCTTGGCGACGACCCAGAACTTCTCCAACGCTTCTTGGACATCCGACAAGTTGGTAATGGTCAAACCGAAGTGTCCAAAGCCCATGTTTCTGAGCCTGATTCTTCAACAGGAGCAAAAAAGTCTGATGCAACTTCAAAGCACGCATTCGCGCCACGGGATGATCAAAAGTATGTACACAATCGCATCACATCGGCCAAGCACAAAGGTAAGCCCCCTATGATCTTTTGTGCTGGGATGGTTCGGTCCGATGCCGTGAAGTTCAAAGCTCTACCTGGTGTGTGTACCCGAGCATATGATACTCGTTTTGGTTCTATGGGTCTCTCGATCAGGCATTTTACCAGACTTCCCCGCGAACAGCGCATTGCCTGGTTTTGAATCGGGCGGGTCTAATTCGACAAATTGTCAGCTACTGCTGAATTTGCCAAGGCGATGCGATCGACTCCATCAGGGTGTTCTTGATTTATGCCAGGGAATACTGCTGTGACGATCTAATTGCGCTCACTGAAGGTATTCTCGATTTTTTGAAGAAACCCTGCTGCGCGTGTCATGCAGCTCACAAGAGCTTCCTCCGTCGTTTATTGAGTGAACGACGCCCTCGAGGACTTTCGTGAAACGGTAGCTGCGGATGGCGACGTTAAGCAAGTTCAACTCCGGTCCTCCATGGAAGATCGTCTTCTACGCGACCTAATGTTCGTGAAAGTTCATCGGAAAGTCGATGAGCTAATCAACTAAACACATCGGCACTATCGATTAAGGTGGAGCGATACGTTACACTAGCTCGTCGGCATGTAAACAATACACGAGACAAGAAGGGCTTTGGATGCATGCCAAAACCCGTTCTCAGGCGCCTACCGACACAAGTAGAACCAGGGTCGTCGGAGAAACGGTCTCTGTGCATGCGATTTCTTTCAATGGCAGGCTGTTGGGAGGAAAAAAATGGCTGTCCAAGCGATCGAGGACATTTCGTACCGAAGCAACTTCCAGAAATTGCAAAATCGGAGATTATCAAACGTTTTGGGGGCTTAAACCCGAGTACAAGCACCTCTGACTCATTGAGGGCAGATCGGCAGCGCGTCTGCCTCGGTATCCGGAGTCAGCGCAGCAAGTCAAAGTCACACAAAATTCCAATCCACGTAGCAGGTTTTCACCACTACCCAGTGTCCAAGGTGGTACCGAGACCAACCCAATGACTTGTACGAAGGTATCGTATCTGCGGGTGGCGACACAAGGGTATTTCCAGAGCAATCAGTACATGGCGTCATTCGTTCGAAGTCGGATACAATTACTGTGACCATGCGGACTGTCGTCGTAAATGTACCTGCTTCGAAGATACGAGTGAATTTAAGAAAGCGAACGACACAAGGGTATTTCCTCAGCCAATATCACAGTGTCCGATATCGGGTGCTGTTTTGGTTGCGGGCTACGCGGGCCGTTGTTGTTCAAACCTCATTTGTGAAAATAATATCCATCAACAGACATGTACCGGCGACTCAGGGACTTCTCCACTTTCCCATAGTCACGACGCAAAAGTTTTGTCGCCAATTCGTGATCACAATGTAGCCAACACTGGCGCTAGCCACTTCAGTGATGAGCAAACTTTAGCGCAGGAGCTGACAGAGAGCGATTGCTTCGGTTCGCCATTGATAACATTATCAACATTGTCGTCACAGCGGATTCAATTAGTCCTGGAAGCACATTTACTTCACGAGGAATACAGAATTTCGAAATCACACCGTCAACAAGGATTGTTGAGGTCTCGGACAGATGAAAAATCAACATTCGCTATGGATAAGACGGCATGTGAATCGCTATCACGCATCATACGTGAACAAAACATGAGTGTGGAGATAGCTATAAAATTTCGGAGAGGCGAAGACACTAACGACAGTAGACCAAACAAGGCACTTGATCCTGAGCGATTACATATGGTACTTCGTGGTTTTCCATACGTTGATTTACTCGTGCATATTGCAGAAGTTGGAATTGATGTTCAGTGGAAACCAGGGCCATTGCCAAAGCGACCTCCGCCGAAGAATCACGGTTCCTGTCGTCGATATTTGCGTGCTGTCAACAAAAGCATACGAGACGGACAAGACGCGGGTCAATATAAGGTGGTGGAGGCCGATATCTTGGACCGCTGGCCGGAAGTGGTATGTAGTCCGTTTGGCGCCGTTGAGAAGAAAGGGATGGACCCAACTGTGGAAGTGCGAACTATACACGACTTATCGTTTCCAAAAGACGACTCAGTAAATTCAGCATTTTTAGTCGAGTCTTTACCAAAACTTCGCTACGAATCGGTGACTATCATCGCCCGACGTATCGAGGCTCTATGCGACGCTGGATATTTCGGTCAAATTATGACCCTCAAAGGTGATGTGAAGAGCGCCTTCTGCCACTTGAGAACTCGTGTAAATCAAGTCTGTAGAATGGCTGCTTTCGTGAACGGACTGGGAATTCTAGTTGTTGACATGGCGGCACCGTTCGGTTGGTTTGGCTCACCGCCGTGCTACTGGCTCTTTCGACGTGCAATATCGTGGTTAATGGGGACAAATTCCCCAGCTTCGGTATCAGACTCGATGGATTCTGAGCCGTTCTTTCCTTACGAATGGGTTGACGACCACATTCTTGTGGAACCCGATATCGAAAACAGGCTACAACTCGCTGAAGCAACTCTACGTCATGCTATTCTAGCCGTATTAGGTCCTCGCTCCATAAATGAGGCAAAATTTTCGAAGTGGAGGTCTGAAATCGTGGCTCTGGGCCTGAGGTGGAACACAATTCGCCACACGGTATCAATTCCTGAAGAAAAAATTGTGAAGGCACGCAAACGCGTTTCAAACATATTGCAGCACGGCACCTCTACAAAAACTGAATTTCGCAAGATTTTGGGATCGCATCGGCACGTCGCAACATGCCCCCGTACAGCAAATCCATTTTACCAAAGACTGCAATCTCAATGTACAGCTGCAGCTCGGTTTGGTAGGGTCCACCTATCAAACCGACTTAATCTGGTTCCAACAGATCCTAGCAGACGGCTATCTGGCAGAACTGCCATTGAAAGTGTTCGGGGCCTTACCAGCTGCTGATGCCGAGTTATACAGGGATGCATCCAACATCGGGTTAGCTGTGTTAGACCCAGCAAGTGATTCTTTTATCCAGATAAAGTTTGACGCGGTGGAGATCTCCTTAGTGGACAAAGTCGCAACGTCCGGTGCAGGTTTTTCTATCAACGTGAGGGAGCACCTCGGCATTGCATTCGCGTTATGGACGTGGGGAGCTAAGTGGCATCAACAACCGGGTGGACGAACAATGCATGTTAAGTGCTGGAGCGATAACACTGCTGTGACCTGGTGTAATCGACTTCACTCTGATATCGCTTTTAGTCAAGAAATTAATCGGGCCATTGGTTTAGCAGAAGTGTACTTCAACTTGCGGGTGTCGGTAGAACATCTTCCTGGTGCAACAAACTGGATGACCGATTCAGCTTCAAGAGCATGGACCGAACCACATCTTACGCGGTGGACTAATTTTTCTTGTTCTTGGACACAAACTCCAGTGCCGTCGGAATGCAGGAAACTCTACATCAACTTCTCGAATCTCTTCAGTCCCTTTCGTTGGCTACGTCGTCGGTAACCAAATATGCAGCTACCTGATCTCAGTGGACACAATGGTGTGAATGGCTACACTTCCCAAAGTGGTTATCCGCCGAACGTCAAAAACGCGCATATCAACTGGCCCTATTTGCAACCTACTGTTGGCGCTATGGATGGGATCAATCTGGATCGGGGAACTCTGCCTCAACCGTGCTCGCAAAAATTAGCCACATTTTGTGGCATCATCGGCGCATGCTCGGCCACAGCGTCGGTCTCCTCCCTGGCGACCAGCTTGCAATCACAGGAATGCGCAAGTCAGACCCACCAAGCACTCCAAAGTCCCCCATCACCGCAGGAATTTTCAAGTATCTCCACAAGAACCTCGACTCTCCAATCACCCAGCACCGAGTCATATGGGGGGCTTCGGTGCTGGGCTTCTTCTTTCTTCTGCGGCGACCCGAGTGTCTAGCTCAAGGTGGAAAGCTGCAATCCTATGCACTACAAAGAGCAGATATTAAATTCGTGCGCAGTGACGGAACAGAGACTGAGGGGCTCAAAGAGGTCAACGCAGTAATTGTACGATTCCGAGGAAGTAAGAGTGATCAATTCGGCGAGGGAACACACCAGATGTTGGAGCGGTCGGGTAAACGGTGACGCTGTCCAGTACTGGCCGCGTGGTATCTCGTCATCCATCACAAATCGCTGGGACTACAGGCGGCAGCGTTGCTGTGCAAGGTAGATGCAACAACAAATCTTCAGGTTCGTGGCGTTGTAAACGCGATTAAAGGAGCGGCCGAACGTGCTGGTCAAGACTCACGACGATATGGATCACATTCTCTACGTAGCGGAGGGGCAACAGCTCTATTTAGCGCGGGATTCGACAGTCCGGCTGTAACATTGTTTGGTCGCTGGAAGTCCGATGCGGTCGAGTGATACACGCGAATAACTGGGCGGTCGACGGCAACAATGGCGCAACAGATGCTATAGATGCCAGCATTGCAGCGAGGTAGTGGGTATCCTCCACGCCTCAAAACCAGGCAGTGGAGGTGCTACAATGCAAGATCCGTCATTGTGCCGGATTCCCAGCATGCCCCTAAATCGATGGCTACGACATCATCTGAAATGGGAATTTTCAAACAAGGCATTAAAATAGCTTTTTAGAGGAGGCAGCTCAAGATCAAACCAACGCAGGAGACCGTAGGAGTAGTCACAACGTTCGTTTCAGATTTCTCTAGTTTCGCTTTACCCGCCACGCCACAAACCCAGGCAGTGGAGGCGCTACAAAGCAAGATTCGTCATTGTGCCGGATTTCCGGCACGCCCCTAAATCGATGGCTATGGCATCTAAAATTTATCTCTTCCTCGCCTTCAACAAAAATTATTGACAGACCGTCATCCATGTGCCAGTTAATGTGGCAGTGAAAGATCCACACACCAGAATTGTCGGCATTGAAACGGAGCACCAGATAGCCCACATCTGTGCACACACCCCTCTCGTCGTAGGTGCACGGCGGAACCGTGTAGACATCGCGCATGATTGCTCCTTCGAGTTTCAGAGCTGGGAGTGAGTTGTTCCAGATCTCGTCGAGTGAGGCTGTGCCACTTCCCACGACCCACGGTGAGTGTGTATACAGGTGGAAAGGATGCTGCTCGTTCATATCGTTGACAAGCACGGCCTCAATATGTTTACCGTACTCGATCTTACGTGCGTTGGCACTAGTGGGCAGCTCCTCCGTCTTTAGACCGCCAGCAATCGTGAAGAGCGGTGGCTTATCCGGCACGAGGAAGTTGTTGTAATCACCACCCAATTGAGAAGTACCCCAAGCCGAAGCGAAGGCCAAACTCAAGAATGACACGGTCCGATGGAGTTGTTGGCAGCACTGTCGACACCAGAGGGTTGAAGTCGAATTCACTGATCGTTGTTACATTGGTCGTCTGCTCCGAGGTTGGCTCGGTTCGTTGTCAGCATCGTAGTGCACAATTGCCAAGCTTTCATAGTTGAATCCATCTCCAGCCATCTCAGCATTCCCCCCTGTCCAGGGTAGATCGTGCAAACCCACACCACGCATCCAGAATGAACCAAGGCTAGACCCCTTAGCTTGCACTACAATGTCGTAGCGCTGGCCAGCATTAATCATGATGGAATTGATGAGCTCAGACGGCTGCAAATACTCACTGTCTGCAGCTACGACACTAAACTCGTGATCAACGATGCTGAACACGATGGGAGCCAAAGCAGCCATGTTTATGAGACGTAGCAAGTACTTGTTTCCGTCTTCGAAGCGGAATTTCGTCAGCGGTTGGTTGTCCGTACAGTCCGTAAAGCCGTGAGATGCCGCAGCTGAGCAGCTGAGCAGCCGTAGCGCCCTCAAATATTGATGAGCATACTGTCCCAGATCGGAGCGCCAACAGGAGCACCATGATACTGGTCGGCCAACTGGACGATGAATTCCTCAGCGATGTCTTCCTCCCACGGCTGTTGTTCAGTTGCAGGGGCACGGACGACCAGAGGGCCTCGAAGACCGTACGTGTACTGGGTGGAGTGATGGCTGTGCCACCAAAATGTACCAGCCTTGTCGAGAGTGAAGCGATACTCTGCCGTTCCGTTCGGATCGATGTGACATTGGGTTATACCCGATGTTCCATCCACTTCTTGAGTGCCAAGTTGCTTCAACCAATGCCAGTGCAGACTAGTGGGCACATCGAGTTCGTTGGTGACGTGAACTTCGACCTCTTGTCCAAGTTCCACATCGATGATGGCTTGATCTGCTGGTTTGTCGTTGATACCGAGGGTAGACACGGAGATACCATCGAAAGCCGCAGTGATGGCAGTGACGTGCCAGTCGTAGGTGACAAGATCAGCAGTGCCTGGTTGAAGCTAGAGAGCTAACAAGGCCGCCGAAATGACCTAGAAGCGTGCGAAACCCATTTGGTGGAGTAGGTGCTTGGTTAGTGTGCCTGTGTGTGTGGGGGGTAAAGTGTCCGTTGTCGACGTAAGAACGCAGATTTGCGAATGACTTGAGGCGGTGCCGCACAGATACAGGTGGCACAGGTCGACAATTTCCAGAGGGTATTACTTAATTACGCAGGTTCAGGTGAAATCCCATGTGGTCAAACCGTGTCCAGAAATGGTTGATCACCTGTAGTTTTGTCATGGTGCACGTGAACAACACAACCGTCGGACTGACCGGATGGTACTTAGTTAGTGGACATGATTACCTACTCACGATCAACAATGGTGTCTAAAAGATAGACGATGCCGTTTGCGGTGACACCACGAACAGACCAAATGTTGAAGTAGCGACATAGCATAAAATCTTTTGAATGTCCGCAAACGGTGGTCCAAAATGGACAAGTACCAGCAACCAAAAACCCACGACCGCTTTTACTCGCTACGATCCGTGCACAAGTAAACTAATGCAGCGGCACTTCTAAGTCCTGTTAGTATGGCGCAACTTCCTGTGCTTATCGCAGGAGGAGGAGAGTTTGACCCGCCACCGAGAGATTCCGATGCCTCGATCGGATGGGGATCTGTTTTACTCTAACACGTGTTAGAAAACTCTTACAATAACAGGTTTTATTGCTGTTGAGGGCTTACGGGCAAGATCTCAGGTCCGAGTCTCACGCTACAGTGGCTGGAGTCTCCTTTGCTTTATGCTTCACGCATTTGGGATTGATCAACCGACAGTGAATTAACAGTTCGCCAATAGATAATTTGTCCAGGTAAATCTCCTCTGCGGCAGCTCCTAGAGGTTTCAGTGCTTGACACTGAAGCTTGTCAAACTTGCCATCCCCAATAGGACGATCCATAGTTATTAGCTGCTGCTTTCCGGACCTAGGCTCCATTATTATACCGCGAGCGAACATGTGACTTAACGAAACCTCTTCGGCATCACTCCCGTCAGCACGATATTTCAGTTCGATATAGAGACCCATCAGATGCAACAAGATACTGAGATATGGGTGCGTTTTTTTGCATTCTTTTTTCAGATACTTTTCATTCATGGCCATTTTTACTACTTTTCATTTTTGTGTGTGGCTGTTTTCCATTCCAGGAGGATTATTGCCAATTCCGGCCAAATTTGCCGATCCTTGGCCGGTTCTAAGACATGGGTTGAAAACAACCATAGAAAGATCAAGTCATTCGTCAATCGACAGTCGTCGACCGAAGGTAGCTGGAGGGGCTTCAGACAAGCCCGATTTCGTACTTATACGAGATTATAGCGATCTCAAGTGACTTTACCCTTTGGGCCGATTGGCTGGCGATTTTGGCTCTGTCGGTTCAACCAACCGGCCCTGGAAACCGAGTAGAACGCACAATATTGTGTTGTTCTCTAACATTCCGATGAGGCGCGTTTAAATCTTCGGAGCCCCAAATCACCGTACTTGTCTGTCCCACGAGTTATAGGGATTTAGGTTTTTTGTGTACCACATAATGGGTATGATTGGTCATTTCACGTAGGTTAGGGCAAAAAATTATATTTGACCAATCATAGATAAGCTGATTGGAAAAACCTCGCTGTTTCCAGGTGTGATATTGTGATTACTAGTGGACTTTGATAAGCTCTGATTGGTTTACCAACACAACATTAGTAAGATCTTGAGGTCTTGAAAGTCCGAAGCATTATCGCCAATTGGTTTAGAAATTACGACAAAATACTGATTTGGACAAAATACGATGGCAGAGAAGTCGTTATAGCAGCTTCAGCTCTTGTTATATGTAGATAGCAAAATTGAGGGGCACGCGCCTTACGACGAGCTTTACAACAAACCCTCACTTGACCAATAATTTTGAGTGGAAGTAAAGCCCTATAAGTTTTTATGAAATCCCTATAAACTCGTGGGACAGAGAAGTATTAAGCACGAATCTGGCCTTGACATGTGGCCAAGAACATCTGTTTTGCTGTGGATAATCGCTCGAGAGATTTCGCCGCTAATGACTTGACTTTGTATGTGGGCGACTTAGCCTTGGGCCCCAAGTCGGCAAAGTTGAACAGAATTGACAATAATTGCATTCGGAAAAGTTTTATTGCATTCATTAGAACATATAAAGACAAGTGTACTTGTACGGGTTACTCGGTCCCTAGTTCGTAACACCCGAAGTGCTCACTATGTCTAGCCTTATGCCGTACGCGTGGAGGTCAAATAAAATGGTTTACGCCACTTCTAGCACAACGATATTATGTTCACTTGGACTGCACAGCGCATCTGTTATTAGTGAATACCCTCTCACCTATGTTATTATAATAGTTGTTCATTTCTGAAAACTGGGGCCACAGCTCAAAAATCTGCATTACAAATTTCAGAAAGTATCATGCTTTTGTTTTATACGATCAATTCAGGTATTTTTCGATAATAATGGAAGTAATTCACGGATGGAATGAATTTGTATTGTATAGAAAGTAATTGGGCTATAGGGTATGCAATAAAGCTGTCGAGAATGTAATTGAACCCACGTGAATGGAAATAGCCAGCAATAGAATGAAAAACAAAGTATTTCCCGTGAGATATCCGCTTTTAGTGGCCAAGTAGGTCTGATGAACTGAACATGGGTCCGTCAACAGTTCTGTGGCGATTGGGTTGCTTTTGAAGCAACAAGAGGTGAATTAGTTAGACTACGAGGCCATGTGAACATGCCACATACGCCGCTTGCAGTAGCATTTCCGCCAACAATGCTTGGAGTTCTTATTGCAGCCAGAAGAGATAGTTGCAATACATAGTGCGGTTTCACAAAAATTCTCCAATGCTGTGCAATACAATTTTGGTCATCACTGCTTCCAACACCGGTTTGCACCAAGAACAGCCAAGTAGACCGTGCGTTTCCACCAAATGCCTTGTTGCGACAGCTACCAAGGCGTCGATGCACGAAGAGGAGTTGATAATTATGAGGGCGATGGTTATCAGCTGTTAAATTGAGCGCGATGGTGCTGCAAACGGCAATAGCAGAGTTGTTTCATCGCGCTGGTTTCGACAGGAATACTTTCACCGTGGAACTCCCGTTGTTGACGTTTTCACTCAAGCGGTCAATATTGACAAAGGAATGGATTCCCCACCATGAGGGAAGATATTCAAGCTACTGAAGTGTAAAAGTAAAAATACTGCCCATCGGCTATCATTATTGTATCAAGCACGTCGTGCTACTAAGTACTATGGGACTCGCATGTTGATCCAAGAAAGCAGAAGCTACCATACTACAGAACAATGCAATACTACACTCCCGCTAGTTTCTATTCTTTAACTGTGCCGCATGCCTTCATTGCCGACGAAACTAACCCGCATCCGACAGGAAACGATTCTGATTTAGCAAAAAGAGCCTTACAAAATAGACAGGAGTTAGACGCTTCCGGGTTGACATCTGCACATCCATTGGAGTTGCTGAAATATATATGACCATATTATAGTCCGTTCACCATAAAACGACAAAATCCCTAAACAACTTGGCTACATTACATCCGTGTCTTCACTGAGTAGTCTCAGTTTGCGTTTGCTGTCACGACCGCCTTTTATGGGACGGTCTTCGAGGTCTGGGCGGACGGACGGGTGAGAGATCTCCAAAAAGTGCTAGGTGCAATAAAGATCAAATTGTTAGCTAAAATGCAAATTCGCAACTGACCTACCACTCGAACACTGCTCGCGCTTCGTTATCCGCGCACAACCTTGGATCAGAAACTCTTGTAGCCACCGCTGTTCCACGCAACACCTTCCAGGAACTCGCAGTGCCTCCACCAGCAACACGACACCCATCCTAACTGCCGCATAACATCTCGCAGTCACGCCTTCCATCCTGGCGCCTGCTACCTGACTTGGCCGTCTCCAGACTCAGAGAGGGTGCCGCCGCTTTGACGTCAGCTCGAGCACGACTCTTCAGCATGCGAAAGTCAAACTGAGTAGCGGTTTTGTAACGTGTGATAATTTCGATACAAATATTTAATTTGTAGCTTATGTACAAAACATAACAAAATTTTGCGACAGATGTGTATTGCCGATTAGCTAATTATTACGGCGGGTGCGGCGCCGCTTTCTTGGCTGTGTGGCCACCCGTGGGGTAGGTTGTTGTTCTTGCGAAGCAGTCTGCTGGTCATCCGACGCGTCCTGAGCCAGCTCTTCCTGCGCCTCCGCCTCCTGCGCCGCCGGGCCTTCAGTTTCGGACTGCTCGATCTCTACTGCAATGTCGTTCGCGACCGCCGTTGCTTCCTCGGCGGTGTCCTCCTCCTCGATTTGCGACTCAGTAGTGGTTCTAGTGGTAGTGCGCAGCTGACCCTCGAAGCGTTGAAGACACTCATCGATATTTTGCATCTGGTTGTTGATCTTAGTAAGGAGTTCAAACAGATACACGGGCGTACCAGCAGGTATTTCGAGAAGGTCGAGGTCGTCACAAGGTCGCTCGTACTGGTCTCGATGGCGGATAGAGTACGTTTCACTTTCTCTCAGGTGCGTCGACTTGAAGTCCCTTGAAGCGCTGAGTCGTGAGCTGCGCTGTGCGTGGGCAGCCGGGAATGATACAGCACACGCCGTTAGTTTTAACAACCACCATGGCTGTCGCTGTCCAGAATGGGAGTGGGTGGCTATGGAACGCAAACACGTGGCATGTATACACATAAATCAGTATATGTACACAATCGTACTTAGTAGTAAGTAGCGTAATCATAATTAAGTGTAGTGGCTACACAAGAGCTACTTGTTACTGAATGACTGTTGATTATGTAACAGCAAATGGTTATCACATACGAACATCCAAACGTACATTGTTTTGATATCAACCTGTCTTCGCCTTGTTTCTTCGGTCACACGAACGGATGTTGTGACCTGCCTTGCCACATTTATTGCAGTGAATTGGAGAGTCTCCCGCAAGGTACTCAGAGCGGTTCCAAATACGTACAACCTTGGGTCGTCCGCGTCGAGCTCTGGGAAGAGGAGGCTGCGTCGCATCCCGATTGATGCTCTTGATATCCACAGGGACTACGACGCCAGCATAGACCGTTTTTAGCCGAGCGACTGAGTAATAGTGCGATATGAATCGCAGAGGGTATCCACGCCGAATCAGAATAGCCGCCCATGCGTGAAGGCAGGGGTACTGTAATTCCTACCACCGACCGCACGTACACGTTCGCTGCGCGCAGTTGACAACAGCATACGTATTATCAAACGCGCGCATCACCTCGATCAAATCACTTGAACTTGGAGATACAAATCCCTGCCGTATTCGTCAATACTTGGATCGTAATAACCAGAAAGCTTTTCGCAAGCAACTCTATGCCCACGAGACTGAATCCTCGACGAAGCGACACATTGAAACCAGGTCTGAGAAAGATCATCCTCCACCCAACTGTTTGAGCTTTCAGCAATATTAGAAGTCGCTTGACCGAAGCGAAGTGCCATGCATACTACGTCCTTCGTTTCGGATCGCATTGTAGACGGTACCAGGACTCGCGCGTGCCATAGCGTGTAGCCATGACGTAACCAAGCCATAGCTACCCCGGCTTGAAGCTGGTTCACAGCTTCGAACTGCAGCGAGAGCACGATGTGCTTGCTTGTATGAGACACGAAGCCCGTGAGAAGTTCTGAAACGAGCGATGATGTCAGCAGGACAGAGGGAGGTAGACTCGCACGACGCTTTGGCTAGCGCCACCAGCCAGAAGACTTTACGTTGTTACACGCACTTCTTCTGCTGCGTTCATCCACGCGTTCACGGAATACTGACAGCTCTCGCATTTACACACGGCCTTTATGCGTTCTTATTGTTACGTGGGAAGCCAACTTGACAGTTATCCTCCACAGATACATTCACGACCGCCACCTTGAACGAAGCCTTACCGTCATCCACGCTACCGGTATCCATCGTACTTTCTCAACTAGAGTAAAACAAATCCTCCCTCGAGCCAAGGCTTGTCAACCACTCAGCCCGTACAATAGAGACGGGTCGTCATGTTGGTAAGTTGACAGCAACGTGCTATCGAGTAGATGCACGTTATTTTACAGCTACAACTCGGTTTCAAAAACGTTTGGGCATTTCTTTTGAAATTTTGTTGCGGGCCAACCAAATGGAGCTAGAAAGTAAAACATATACTAATCCGAAGCTCACGTTCTCTTCTAAAAACCATAAAATCGTTCTTTGTGTGGGGTTCAAATTGACTTGTCAAGAAGCCGTCAAGCGCTATAAAATTAAAGAGTCAATTTTGCCGTACCGGTTTGGGGTCATTACTTTCCCAATTCCAGAACAAAAAATATTCATCAGCTCCAAATCAAGCGATATGTTACTAAACAGGTGTCTTTCGGTCTAATCAGGGCTTGCTTTGGAATAAACTTTGACAGCCCAATCAGTTTGATTCGCCAAAACCATTTTTGACCAATAGCATTTTTAAGCGTATAGCCAAACGGAGGGAAATACCTAAATGTTTTTGAAACAGAGTAGTACAGGTTAGACAACACTCAGAACTGTCTTGCAAACTATGTTGTCATGTAGTTGGTTGCTACTTTAAAGTCGACGGATCCGTTTTGGCATTATTTTAAAATTGCGGACATATTTTATCTTTTCTCGTATAATAATTATAATTTGTTTAAAGTGAAACGACTTTGCTTCCCATGCATCGGGATTATGTTGCCGCGCAAATACTTTTTGTTCCGCGCAAATACTTATTACGATTTAAACAAATAATAGGTTAAACCTACCCCTAACTATGGCCCACCGTGTCTAAAAACGAGGTGCACGACTGTACTACTAGTTGCAGACAGTGGGGTCTGCACAGTCTCCAAGCACACCGCGAATTCCGGTGGTTGTTGCTCCACTGGAGCCGCCCATTCCAGTGTTGGAGGGAGCAAATCCGAAGTTGTCAGACGCAGAACCGGCCTCGTTGATTGTGGTGTTGTTGGAGTTGTAGGGATAAGAAGCGGTGTGGTTCACCGCGGTGTCTATGCTAGAGCTGGGTAGACCCATAGCTGGGGCATCGTCGCCAGTTTGATGGCGTTCTGCTGATAGTTCCGCTGCCACCATCTGTTGGAGCTGTAGGCGTTCTTGGTGCCGCTCACGGCGTCGCCTGTTGCGGGCATTTCTACGCGCGGCGTTAAGGTCCTCCCGACGGCAATTACGCCACCAAATCGGGCCCCCTTGGTGGCGACACAGGGACGACGCTTGCTTTAAAACTCTCATAACATAGTGGAGAGCCATGGCAGGGTTTGTTAAAGATACCGGGGAAAGTGTCGGGACCAGGAGGGACCATCTGGACCAACAGGACCACTTGTCGATGTGTCGGTCCCTTCCCCGCTATTATTTCGACCAATCAAGGTCCTCTATAGATTGAAGCTGAGCTCGCTAAGCTGCATTGTATTGCAAGTTTGCTAACTCGTTCACTGAGGCTTCTCCTTCTCTGGATGGGCCATCTTCACTACCGACTTCAGAGACAACTGCGCCAGATACTGCGTCGGGATGCAGAACATCATCACGATCAAGCCGTTCGTGTGCTGATGTTTTTCGCCGGAGCCTCCAACTCTAAAGCAGTGAAGGCTGTGTAGCTTGGAACGCGCACTGGTGCTGACGCTATGACGACATGGGATAATGACGTTACCAGTGTCCTTTGTGGCATGTATTGATGGTTAGAAAGCACGCACGTTATCTCGTATCACGAGTGGCTCTCTGAATCTTGCAAGCCCGCTTACTGCAAAGACGACAGGTACATTGCATTACCTATTACGAGCAAGTAGATAGTTATCTAACGTGTTTGTTTGATTTTGTGCAAGCTTCAAGCAGGTGGGATTTTCTTTCGGGTTTCCGCATTTCACGTGCTTTCGTCGGCAGTCATTACATGAAGTAGCCTTTCGCTTTCGCGATTTTGGTGCTACACTGGTGGCGGCTGGATCCGGTGTAGAAGGCGGTGCAGGAGCAGGAATTACAGCTTCTGGACAGGCTAGTCGGGGCATACTTTTCCTAATTCGCATCCTTAAATTGATTGCCATTCAATTGAGCATCTGGGTATAATCGGCGGAACACGTCCATGAGGTGAGTTGCCTTTCCGCGCTTACCCTGGTATTTCACAGATTCTTGTACTAATATATACATGTGCTCCTTGGAAATGCTGACAGGAGGTGCAGTCGGTACGATCTCTAGACGAGTTACTGTTGCAACGCCATCTCCCCGGTTGTTCACGGTATCCATCGGAGTATCAGTAGTAGCAGTTGGTACAATTGGTGATCCATAAGCACCACTTACGTCGTTAGGCATTGTGCCCGCGCATGTATCAGGTGAAGTCATATTGGGAATGGCAATGCCATTGGAGTTAAAAGACTCAGCTGTACTCTGTGGTAGCGCACATCACACGATTTTTAGCTTGATTTTGCACTTGTTTTCAGCGTTTTTAAGAGCTGCCCAGCGCCCCATCAAAGACTTTTCCGCAAAACCGCGGACGCTATTACACACACAGCTTGCAAAGTCGTAGATCTTGCAAAACGCTACGCGTTTCTGTCCAACGGCGTTTGTCCCTCGAAGTGTAGTAAAGAGCGCTATCTGTAGATCGTTTTCAGCGTTGGTTACTCGCCCAGAGCACATTGGGGGTGTACGGAACTCAAAAAATATCTTTTTGGATGCTGCAGCCTTCTGAGCCACTTCAGCCCGCATGGGTTTGAGTTTGTTTCCAAGTGTTCGATAACCACGACGCCGCAGCTTAATATGTGAGTTACTATTGGAAGCGACGACAAGATTGTACATGATCGTGGTGACAAGGTCAAAGTTGCTCCAAACTCGTTTACACTCCACTTGTTCACGAACAACTTGCCGTAACAGCTCGTGCTCTTCAAATGATAATGCATTAGCACCCTCGCAGTTACTCTCCTCCATCCGTAGCGAGTGCATGAAATCGGAGGGATTCACCTGCGCGCTCTGCAGCGATGTTGCATTCTTGAGCAGCAGTTCACGAATTGTTTTCATGTGTTGGCGTGAGTTTGCGAGGTTTGCTTCAAGAGCTGAAACGTCGACATTAGCACTTTGAAACATGTGCTCCCAGGAGCGAAATGCGAAATCACGTTGCGTTGCTGAGCGATATTGTGGCGCTGGCATCGATGCGGACACAAGATTTGTCACAAACTCTTGCTCGGGCGTACTTGCTAGTAACCCATTTCCATACATTTTGCACACGCTGGTAGCACGACACGCTGCTATCATATCCACATTGTTGATCGGAGGATTTCGGCCATATCGTGCGCCAACATCAATGTTGTGCTGCACAATAAACACATCCAAAATCCTCAGACCAAGCTCTGCTCGTACCTCCCGCGCAATCAACTTCTTCAATGCTGAATGAAATCCCTCCAGTTGACTGGTTGACACTACACGTACTAGGGGACCACCACCTTCCCTATATGTTTTCTCAGCGACGTTTAAATGGCCAGCCTTAATTTGAGCAACATTGTACTCGATTGTATTATTCCATTTTGTCAAAGTGCACCCCAAGTCGCTAGCAGAGATTTAGCTCAACACTTCGCGTAAGTTGGTCTCCATTTCGTCTGGTGCTCTGAGCTCGCGGTCAACATCGTAAAGAGCACTCTACACCTCCTTGCAAATGTGCTTTCGAAGGGACTTTGACTTGATGTGCTTTCCAAAGCGGTGATGCACGTGATAAGGGTCCTGCTTCACAACGACAGAATCACCAAACACGCTTCCCACAAAATCGCTCACGGCATGCGCGTTGTCTGAAATAAGATACTTGCTTTCGCCGTTAGATTCCATTTGAGACTTCACGTCCGATAGAAGTTGGATGGTCTCCTCCTTGTTTTCGGAACTTGTAAGTCGGCGGCCAACAATTTGCCCTATTTCATTCTGCGCCAGCAACAACATTTTCGCATCTATAAGATTATCTCGCTGACCATGGCCTTCCCAGTGTTTTAGTCTCTTGCAAAATTTCACCGAGTGGTCCATACGCAAAACTTTTTTCACGATACTTTGTTTCATCACTAGCTCACAGATCGAACTGTACAACTCGGTGTACTTTAACCAGGCGGCAGTCAGCGAGGCGTGTGCCACAACTTTGTTTCTTGCCAGGTACGCAGTCGCTGTAGGTGGAGTGGGCGCTAAATAATTAGCGTTTCTACTGTGGTTGCGATTTAGAGCGTACGCAAACATTGAAAGCAATTCCAATTAACGATTCCTGCGACGTCTCTCCAAATGATTCAATGCACTCGACAATCCACTAGGCGACAGAGTTCCCTCGTGAACATGCTCCATAACACGCTTCGTAAAACCAATTTTCTTACTAAGAACAAAAGGCAGGTGCACCACAGCGTCTGGGTTCCGTTCAACAAAGCTGGAGCTTAAAGTTGAAAATGTTGTTGATTTTTGGTCAGCTGGTTTTCCTGTACACTGATATTTGACGTAAAGCACGTTGTACTTGCAGTCGACGTCTTCAATCACGCGCAGTTTACGCTCCTTCACGCTAGGTTCACATGTACAGTTTGGAACAACACACAACGGCCTTTTTGATGTCCGTCGCACCTCAGGTACCCACACTAACAATGGTCGAGAAAAGAGTGAGACTAAATTCGAGTCGTCGTTCAATGTTTCAGGATAGGCCAGATGAGGAGGAAATACGCACGTATCCAAGGCTTGTTGAATCAATCGTTTCCTCTCCTCACGAGGGATATCATCTGGATCGAGAGCTGAATCGCTCATACTTCCAGTCTCCGCTTCTTGGCAAATTCTAGATTGAGTGAGTTCAAGATTGAGTCCCTAGACGACTCTTCGTCGACTCCGGGGATAGCGGAGATAACTACCGGTCGATCGGAGATACCGGGGCCTTGCGGCCCCCGGTATCTCCAATAACTCCATGGCAGCTACAGTTGAAATGGAATGCATTGCTTGCCCTCTACGTGGTCTACGCGCAATTATTAGCTTTCTATTTTGAACCCAATTGTTTTTAGAAATGAGGACAATGGGTGGGTGGGTCGTGTTACCATCAAGGAAAAAAATCAACAGCTTCATCAAAGATCACGGCTTTGTTGCCGCTGCGTTCAACAACTTGCGAAAGGCGTTTAGGTGGAAAGAGATTTGGAGACAACAGTGTCGACTCGCTGCAATCAGTGCTACAGTTTAGTTTTTGAGAAGTATCCTGTCTTTTCCCTTCTGGAATAGGAATACTAGCCAGTTCTAGGAGCGATCAAGAACAAACCATGGGTTGCGGAATTTAAACATATTGTTCTGGACAATGGGTTCTGGACCGGATTGGACAAGTTCGAAAATGTCTTGGAAATCCCGGTGAAAATCATAGGGGATCTCTAGAGCAACAGCGGAGTCTTGTTCGTGGTGTACGACTACTTCAGGTGTTTGGAAACTTCTTGGAGCCGGTCCTCAGCTTTCATCTTCGATTATCGCAATCGCAAAAGCACGGTGGAACTTTATGAAAAAAAATCCTTCAATGGGCTTCGGGTTCATGCTGACTCCCAAATCCAGTGAACACACCTGGCGGACCAAGGAGAAAGTCGACACGAAAAAGGGGTTGAAGGCAACTTTCTGGCGACAAGGACACCAATTCGAAGTACCACGGTGAACTAGAGAGGTTCTTGACGATGATGAATGGGTCAAGGAAGAATATCTTAGCATCCCAATGATTTCGTATTGGGGGCAGTATGGCAATTAAGTTTATCCAAACGTTTTTCGGGGTTTAGCGGTTCCCATCTCTTCGGCATCTACATAATTTGTCTGAAGCATCTTTTCGTTTTTTTTCAGATAAAGCGCTTCAACCGTTTGTCGTTTTGAGAAGTTAGAGCGGTTAGCATTCATCTGCATCAACGCGTGTTCGCTGGATGATGCCGACCCTCGCAACTATCTAGCTGACGACATAGACATCGGTATAGGATAGGACGATGAAGATGACGACGTGGTAGAAGTCGCTTAGACAGTAGCAGTTGTAGTGGCATCCAAGTTTTCCGCTAAAATTCATCTTTATAATACAAGGCCTGCAGTGTATAAAAATAATTTGTATGAAATCTGTTCCATAAGGAGTGTTGTCGTGTGTGTCTAAATGATGTTTGCTTTGGATGGATGCATAACGCTCATTTACTCGGTCACAATTAACGTTGATGTGGCCGCAGCTTCGCGTCGAAGTTGAAGTTGAAGTTGAAGATACTTAACCCGATTGCCCCAAAACCAAGCATGTTGCATGGTTTTACTAATTTAGTCCAATCAAAGTACCCCAAATTCATTTTGGACCAATCATGTCACTTGCGGTAAACCATGCAACATGCTTGGTTTACAATAATTGCAATAATTATTGGTAAACCCATGCACTATGCTATATTGTGCTGCGGGATGCGGAGTAAAACCAAGCATATATGCATGTGTTACATTTTACTATGGAAATTGAAGTATACAAATTCCAAGTATAAATTTGGCAGCAATCGGGTTAACCAATTAAAAAGAACTGGATTAAGCAAATATTGTTTTTGTGGAGTGATAAAGATAGCCTGACACTTAAAATACCCACCGTCACCTTATTGCCGATATATATAGTGCAAGTTCACTTAAAACTTGATAGACTACATGTGCGATGTGACAGACATTTGTACTTCTTCTTCAACTATGGCTCGCTATATCAGGCGTCAACGGAGGGCGTGGCTGCGAGACCGCAATACAGTCACCATAAGGTTGTTCGAGCCACCGATTCGCACCAGTTGCAAACGGTCTTCACGAAAATGCATCTCCTCCAGTATCGCCTGAAACAAACTTTTCAGCGTCTCTGGTGCCCACTCTAGCGCCCGACTCAGCATCTCTGTCGTCACCTCAATCACCAAATACCTCTCCGGTAGTCCCCCCCCATCGAAAATCCCGTCAAGCCCGCATCAATCTCCAGATCTAAACTGTAAGTCCGATTTAGTATTTATTTGGTACAGTGGGTTGGCTAGGGTGAACTTACTTGGGAGCCAGTCCATCACTTGTCTGCTAGAAGATATCGTGCGAGAAGAAGCCAATGTAGCGTGGCCCATTTACATCAGAACGCCTGGTGGACGTTGGCGCGGAAGAACACCATGGAGGCTCACATAAGAATAGATAACACCGTTGATTTCAATAGCATTCCGTTTTGAAGGTAACAGTTGGTTAGTGTCGAGTATATTCGACTACATGTAACATGTTCGTGGAGTACCACCCTACTATGCTTTTAAGTCATTTTAGACATATCTAACCCCGTAAAAGTAGTTACAAACACTTGCTCTATTTTCTTCCGTCCGATTAATCGCCCCAATTACTTTATGTCGGATATCCCCCCAATTTCTTGCGTGTCCTTTTAGTTTGAAGTGTCGGGTATGCCTTGCTGGATATGATATCCGCTATACGGTAGTGTTGTTTCCGGATAACGCGTTTTGAACTGCTCCCAGTTGATATGTTGCCCCATCTCTGACCTAACGTTTGCACCTAATATGCTGTCTGAAGGAGATTATGCGTTTTTGCAGATGGGGGTAACACTGGTTATACAGAACAGATGCGGACAGTTCAGAGCCCGATACATTCATATCCCCGCGTGCACCTTAAAACTACTACCCATGGATCAGTCCTCCGGAAAAAATTGGGCGACAAGAGTCGTCATAATACAAAACGGCAATAGGCAACGATTCAACAATAAATACTTCATTATTTAATACATTGTAAGGGTCAGTGGTGTAAGACTATGGTTTGGAATGGAAGCCCACCACTGCAACGATTGCTGGTGACTATCAACCTGGTTGGGTGATTTTATCTACCGCCAAACAACATTAGACTGATATCGTGGTGACAAACGTTGAGGATAGCGGTGGCAAGAGACAGCGTAGACGACATGAACAGATATGTACTTAATTCTGCCGGCCCTGAGAGGCGTATTTATACGTGTATTACACATATTTTGAGTAAACCCCTGTTTTATTGCTTTTGTGCTTTCCAACCTATTTAGACACTACAGAAGGTCATCTACGGTCGCAAACACTGCTGGTAATAGATGTAGCATCGCGATCCCTAAGAGATAAACTCCCACAGCTCGCGGTTGGCGTAAAGACACAATCATTTTGAAATTTGCTGACAGCATACTGAAACTGATTGGCGTCAAAAGCAATTCCACGGCGAAAATAGACGTTCACAGCGGATACTTGTTGACGGGAACGTCGCAAACAAAAAAAGAGGCTTGAGCACTTCGTCAACGCAGAGTGATGGGGATTCTTCTGACGCGAAGGGCGGTCGCTCCAAAATTTACCTTCTTTTTCGGCGATAACTCACTGAGTTTGCTTAAAGCAAATCTAGCTCTGACGTCTGCTTCAGTAGCTTGTATTTAACGATGGATTGTACCTCCACGACTGCTCTCGAACGTCGCGAGTGGACAATTCTCGCAGATGTCTTCAAAATGTTGTCAGTGACATAGTACTTGGCTATGGCACAACCAAAAAGCAGTCGGGCCTCCACCAACGTTCGATTTTGGTGTTGTCTCTTGACGCACGCGTTGCCCAGATCAGCAAGACGATGGGTTAGTTGAGCGATGCGACGATGAGCAGTCTGGCGTGACAGGAGGTCTTTAACACCACTCACCATCTTGATCAAGTCACAGATCTCGGTGTAGCGCTTCACCATCTTGTGCGCTGACGAACAACGAACCACGTTTACCTAGAGTTACTTGAAGTAAGAACGACGCGGGCTTAACGTTGTGTGTTTGGCAGTTGCAGCTGACCGCCCAAGAGTATAGTTGGCGTGCATAGGTATAGAGTTGGAAAGTTGGTTCAAGGGACAACCCTAGACGTTGATATAAATATCTCCATCCGGGGTGGCGTGTGTCCTCATTGGTCCGTTTTCCTTCGTAACCGAGGGTTCCAAACGTAGATGAATTGCTTTGATATTGTTGGGCTTGAGTGTGAGGCCGGCCATAACTATCGGGCGCCGCCTTAACAATTCAGATAACCAAAAAAAAAACAATACACATTTTCAACAAATACGCAGCTCTTCCTGATTCTTTTGGACCGTGGAAGAGTCGGTCACTTACTCCAGTCGACTTAGTCGCAGTTCGGGGTACTAGTCAATCCCGGTAGGCTTCTTAAAACGCGCACCACCTCAGATGTAGTAAGGATAATTAACACAAATCAACACAGTCCTACAACAAAATGCACTTGAATCAATACTCATATCCCGGGGTCATGATGAAGTGTCCACGGTAATATGAAATGCGGGACCCCGGATGGGAATGCAGCCGCAACTAGTACTTGTCAATGGAATGAAGTTGACCAATCTCGAGCTCCATACAAGGTACACACCTCACGTCGGCTAGGGCTATTTGCGGATCTCCACACCTAGGCGTCATTTGTCCTGATTGGCCTTGATACCCTGGTCTCATCGGGCCCGGGTATGACTCTTCGTGTCGGGCTTCTTCCAACGGTTTGACTCTTCGTGTCGGGCACCTTCCAACGGCTTGCTTTGCTTGTCGGTAAAACGGATTGTTTGCTTGTTTTTTAGCCCTGTCAGCTATCTGGCTATCTACTTGGCTGTGTGCTACATGTATTTTGGTTCCACTTTGTTTCACTACGTTCTTGTCGACGTCATCGTCTTCTGTTTCTCTGTTGTGTACTTCGTTTGTGTGGAGTCTGTGGGTACGTGCTGATGTGCAACGTCCCACTGCTCTCAACAGATCCTTGATTCTGGTCGGTCCTGATTTCACTTGGACTTTGTATACCTTGAGATCTTTACGGTCGGGGACCTTAGGTATAACTCCATTCGGGATTCTGGTTTTCTAAGAGATCTCCATTCAGGATACTTGGTACATCTGGCGTATTCTTCGGTTCTTGGGTAGGCCGGTCGGGCTTCTCAGCTACTCTACGCTCCACCAAGAGCAGGATGTACTCAAAATGTAGAAACTCTTTGTCGCACCCTAGGACAATTGTTTCTCGTCGAGTTCATAGTTACATCTGGGACCCGGTTTAGGATCTTCATTGGTGTTTTTTTTTAATGCCACCAAAGTTGGTTTCCCATTCCAAAAAAAAAAAAGATGTTTCCATGCCAACCCGATTTATTGCATGCCATATATTTTGTTAAAGAATTGATGAGTGGGCTAGATGAATTGGAAGTAAATTTAAAAATGAATTCTTTTTGTTAGGAGCCTGCTAAGGAAGCGAGAAACCTTCAGCACTGTCTGGACATGTAGTGAATCTACCTACTCATACAAATATGCACTTATCCCACGAGCCGTGAGACTGGCTTATGTTAATTTCTTGGGCAAGATGTGGTGTCCCATTCTGTAGGCATAGTTGATTGTCGTCGCAAGCCGCTCAACTGCCATTGTCACCTTTTTATCTCGTTTCGCGAAGTACACGTCCCAGTATCATGCGCCTCTCTTCATAAATGGTGGCTCGACAATCCCCACGTAATCACGGTCCTCAATCTCGCCTTTCTTGTTCTTAGTTGGCCACGTATCAAGTACACTCCAGTTGATCACACTGGCCGGCTTCTCGATAAGCCGAGTAGTGAGAGCGCCCACTGTATATTCACCTGGTGACAAGTCTTCACGCTCCAGACACTGCTTTTTCTTGCTTGGGCGACCAGATGGCCTTCTAACCGCAAGCTTTTCAGCATCACTGAGAAGTCAACACCATCGACAAGATAGAGGCATGCCAGTGCGTGACCACACAGCCAGCCATTCTGATAGAAAAGTTGGCAGTCGCACTTGAACTTGGAGCGAATACGTTCGACCTGTATAGAGTCATACACACATAATTAGAGTTAGGTAGATTTCCCCGGACAAACTTCATTTATGCTGAAATACCACTCGGATCGTCCAGATTGGGGACACCAAGTCATGATCAATGTGCACCCATGTAAGAACGTCCACAGCGTGCAAGGACTGGTACGAACGCTTTATATTTTCCACCACCTCGTCGCTTTGAAGGGTACCATCCAGCGACGTTGCGTACTGTGTCGTTCTGTCCTTCGTCACCTTCAGCCCGTACCAATTCTCGTCATTGATGGCATAGTAGTCAGCGTTGAAGTAGTACCGGTCGATTTGCGCGATTGCATGCTTCGTTTTCCCTTTGTGGCGAGGGTAGTGATTTTCGCTTTTGCAGAGGGCTTAGGCGGCTTGGTAGACTTTTTCGTCGATTGGCCCAGGAGCATACGGATTGATGGGATTCGTATTGCCGTCTCGCCCACAGTGAATCAATATGTTTGGCGACGTAGCCGCCAACACATGGGAAATAGCATCGCGTAGGTGACCGGCTGCTACCGTCTTGATGGCACTGTGATGTGCTTCGATTGCGTTCAGGCTTGGAGCTAGTCTGTTGCTTGCTGTGATGAACCACAAATCCCGCGAATCCGTTAGGTATTGTTCTTCAAGCCAGTCAGCGTAATCATCTTCATCTCGATCCCGCCAGGTTTTGGCAATGAGCTTGGATAGAGCGAAGGATTGGTATTGGCTTCGAGTGCGTTCTAGCTGATCTAGCTGAGGTTTGATGACGTCGTCGTACTCCTGTTTGTCTGGCAACAATCCATTCTCCTCCTTTGACTTTCGGTCGAAGTGTGGCCAGCAATTGATAAGGAGAATATCCGACCAAAGATTGCGAAATGCTCTTGCAATCGCCCCGGAGTGATCCATGGAGCCAAATGTGCAAGTCAAAGTTCCGCCGAAAAAGGCCAGAGTAAAGTCCTTCACAACGGTGAACAATCTTGTGTAGGCGAATGTTGTTTCCGCGCGAACAAACATGAAAGCCACAGGGTAAAAGTTGTGTTGATACTTGTTGGACTTAGTGTACCGGAGGCTACAAGTGCAAAAAGAAATCAATGTCCAATTGATGAAATCAATTTTGTAGGTACCATCGGTCACCCCCAAAATTTCATGGCGCTGGCCCATCATCGCGAGGGAATATTTCGGAACAGCTTGCGGGAGGTGAACATGACGCCAAATGACACATTGTTTCCTTCCAATTTCTCCGTGAAAATGTCCAGAACTAACAATTCGTTCCGGTAGTTGAATGTCTTCTTCCGAAATCGCTCCTGGTCCTTTCCAGCTCCGAATGTCATACCTTTCAGGAAAACATCTTTGGTCTTGCAAGTTTGGGTGTTGCCCACACCATTATGTCTGCCACAGATTTGATGTCATAATCACCACGCAAACGGAGCTGTTGGGTACCGAGACGACGAGGAAATGTTGCAGCTTCTTCCAGATGTGGCTCAACTCAACGATTTTTAATTCAACTCAACGATTTTTAATTTGAGCCACATCTGGAAGAAGCTGCAACATTTCCTCGTCGACTCGGTACTTCATTTCAAGTGTAGTCAAGCACTTCGCGGACCTTGACCTCCAAGCAACAGGTTGTTTACTTCGTCATCCAGCGGTTTATGAATACCGGTTCGCTGTTTTTTAACGGTGCAACCGCTCCACTGTGTCTACCAGTAAGTGTTGCCGAAAAGGAGTCCTTTCCGTTTTTCTTGATGGTGGCTTTGGCAGGACAGTTGGTATGTGATGAGTAGATGTACCTCACCGTGTTACGGTTGCTGTTTTGGCGTCGATAACTTACGTTACCGAACCTGTCGATAGCCGCAAATGCTTTTCCCCTCGTCTTGAAATCTCCGAGACTATGAGTTGCATTGTGGTTTTTAACCCTGGCGCCAGAACGCTTTTGATATTCACCCTCGGCTCCTTGGATGTCATCACTTGAAACGCTTGAAATATCAGGCGAGTTATCGTCGATAGAGTCACTGCTACTGACACGGACCCGGCCGCTGTTGCTACTTGAGCTATTACTGTTGTCATCGTTGCTGTTGGAACTGTTGTCTTCATAGATGTATTCGCAGCTTGAGTTTGACAATTCAAATTCTTCCCCTATGGCCTCGTCGTCGTCTCTGGTACTCGCGCCAATGTGTCTTTGAACGTCCAGTTCAGGGCCACTCGTGCTGCCTCGGGCTCGCTTATTTGTAGGAGCATCGTCATCAGAAGAGCTGCTGGCATCAGATGTGTCGACGACGAGGTGCCTTGAGTGATAACCACTAGTAACGAGGACGAATTTCCCACCCCGCGTTTCTGAAATACGCCATTATGCCTTGGAGTCCACGTGCGACAACCAAATCTGCACTGTCATGCGGCGAAAAGTTGATGTTTCACGGAATGTCGTGTTTTCGCGGGACTGAAGGTACCGTTTTGCCACATCAACGGAGCCAAAGATCTTGAGGGGTTTTGTAATCCGCGCTGCAGCCTTCGTTGTGCTGATCCGTGCAACGGGTTGGCTCAGCTCAGCAGTCGATGTCGATTCTCGAGCGTGAACGCAATGTAGGGTTGATGTCGCCACTGAAGTCGTGGCTTTCGCTCGAAGAAACGTTACCCGCGTGAGCCTCTATGATGTATCCCGGTCCTTAAACAAAGTAGCGACGACTTCCTGACGCTGGAGACATGCGGCGGGTCGATTTACTGCGTCAAGGACGCTCAACCGATAGAGAATGTCTTGGCCAAGGGTATCTGCGAAGGAAGTGCTTGCTGGACGAAGCAAATCGGAAAGTGCAAGCCGAAGAAGGCTTGGGCAAAGTCGAATCCGATGCGGAAAGAGAATTCGTAGGTTACAACCTTGGACAATCGCAAGTTGCTCTATAACGTTGTTACAAAACCACATCAATTATATTTGTACGTTACAGAATAGTACAGAATGATAAAGGAAGGAAAAACGTTCAACCGAGAAAATTTAGGCTAAAATTATTATGTTAAGGATTAGGCGGTTACCAAATAACCAGCAAAAAAACCAAACGTGAATTATGTAACGAATTTATCCATGTTACCTACGAAAGCACCTTTTTCGCTATCATAGGTCAAATCAAAAAGGAAATCATAAAGCCCGTCCGCAAATGACTCATCGGTGTCTGCATCATCACGACGCGCATGTCACGTCAGCGAATCCGGAATTTCGTCATCACTGTCGTTATCGCTCGAGCTGTCGTTGCTGGCGTCAGTACCCGATCCACTGGATTCAGATTCGCCGGAACTCGAGTCATCTTCTTCGGACTCTTCCGTGCCGCTATCACCGTCGTCACCGGCGTATCCATTGACCTCGTCCGTGTCGTTGCCGTCCTCGCTCGTCGTGTCACCAAAGAGATCGTCCGCTGAGTCATCTTCATTGTGCGGTTGAACGTCATCTCGTGGCGATCGTGAATCTTCCAGTTGTGCCGCGACCGTATGACGCAAATCTTGAATCTTAGCATCTCGGTCCGCGATGACCCGACGCAAATCCCGAATTTCAGCGTCTCGGGCCGTAAGTACACAGTGAAGTTCGTTGGCAACCGTGATGGCGTTCGAATAGGAGGTCCTCATGCGCTTGAATGCAGCGAAGTACTAGTTTCATTCGTGGCGAAATCGGGTGGTCAGGGCAAATTCGATAATAGTACATTTTTTGTCTTGGGCCTCTCTCATGTTACCTACCATTCGTTCATACTGTCGTTCACCTCGTACGCCAGCTACAAATCACAATCACGGTTTCTTGCGCTATATAATATAGGAACTTTGTGTCCAGCGAGGTGAAAAAAAAAAGCTTTTTTAATTTTTTTAAAATAGCCTCTCTTGAATGCACACGTAATTTATAGTCTGACAGGAAAGATAACTGTTTTAAACGCAACGGATTATAGACGGTTTACACAGTATAGAGCCGAATTCGCGTGGTCGGTTTCTTCGGAAGAATTTTCTAGTTGCAACCAATAGGATCAAGATTCAGATAAGTTTATCAAATAATTTTCTTTGTAGTCTATCTTCTTCTAGAGAATATGCAATCAGAACCCATAGCAACCAAGTGCACGAATACATTTTCCAGTAGGATTTTCTTTTTCTATAGAACTTTGCATGCTGAAACCATGGCATGCTTTCCATCCGACATGGAATGGTATTCATCCCTATGGCATGCTATTCATACGAAAATGGCATGGTTTTAATCTTTTCCCATCTTTATCCGGGATACCATGCCGATGCACGGCTGAGCGCAAACTCAATCGACCCCCATCACCGTAGGTCATACATCCAGGTTCAAACACTTGTCTTAAACTGGCGCTATTGTCCAGCCAATCACAGGCGTTGATCCATCCACTCGAAAAATCCAGATTCCATCGTGTCAAATCGGCGATTTGAACAAATTGTTGGCAAATTATAACCGCCAGGTTATTTATAGTGTCAAAGTGACGATCAGAACTCAGGTGAGGACACTTGTTGGGACACTCATCCGTGTCATCGGAGTGGTTGAAATCGCGCTTTCTGTTCATAGCTCAACTTTTAAAGTGAGAGGCGACAGCAACGCAATTAATAATGCAATTATTGGTTTTCAATCAAACGTTTTTTGTGGTAAAAATACCGTGATAATAACGGATATTTCAACCTGGCGTTTTGTTGGGGTAAAAAATACAGTGATAATAATGGATATTTTAACCTGATTTTTTTCAGTAGCAACAACGCCACATTCACGTTTAATCAGTGCTAACCCGTCAATAACTGTACGCCAGTGTTATAGCCTTTTGTAAAATTGTTTTACGATTTCGAAAGATGGTACAGAGATAACGCATAGTCTGAAAAACCGTATACATTGTTAAACTGTCACATCTGGATCCGTAATCATGCTATGTCGCAGTTCCTTTAGACTTGAAGGGAAGGAAATGTATTAAATGCCATTACAAAGTAAGCAAAGTGGTAGGAAAAGGGCGTAAGGTGATGGTGATACATTCGCGGGAAGTGGGGTGACATGTTACGCGTTTAGTAGAAAGAGGATACCATTGCGTCGTCTGCCACAAAATTGCCCCCGTAGTGACATCCATCGTTTGTAACGCAACAATGGTACTCCACTGTAGGTACATATGCCAAGCAGGTGGGCTATAATTCTCATGTAGTTGTCACGCATCAGGTTCGTTTGACCACCTCGAATACCATCCGCAAAGTATCTTGTAGACATAAATGACGGCGACATCGCCGGCTTGGTCTTTCAGCTCCTCTTTCATAATCAGTTGCAAGGCATCACAAAAGCCCTCCGTCGCAACGGTTAGGCGCTTTATGTGAGAGGTGTTGCTCTTTGGGCGCTTGCGTGTCGGGAGGTGCTTGCGTTTTCGTTAAAACGCAAGCGCCTTTGCTGAGCGTGCGACTAGCGTTGCTGCCATCCATAGTGAATATTCTTCTTTGCGCACCCGGACGGTACATCTAGCACAGCATGATCTAAGCGCGAGCGTAAGCGTGAGCACGTGCTTCAATGTCTCATCACAAAAAGTGTAGTCTCATCAGGTTGCATAATTGTGCAATTATTACTAAACTATATTTATCAATAAGCAAAACATTCTGTAGTGGAGGTTTTACAATTAGGCAAAACGGTAACATTGTAGGGCAGAAACGTACAACTGCGTTTGTACTTGTTAACGATTGTACAAGTACATTGTGTATCAGAAAATATAAACATCTACATTCTCGAAGGTAGCTCGGTGAATTTGAAGAAGTTAGCATCTTATATGTGACGTTTCGTTTACTGTTTAAAACCACATCAATGCATCATTTTAGCGTCTGCGAAAGCATATTTAAAAGGGGTTGGTATACAAACGATCGATTTCAGCATCATGGCCATTATATGAACACCATAGAAAAATCAAATATAAGTAGGAGCGATTGTCATTGTTACCTTTCCTCTACTTGCTCTGGGAATGGCTGCATCATCTTGGCATGTGCCCGTGCTAGACCCCTTGAAAAAGTCTGCTGCGTGAACTAACCCAACAGCTATTATCGCTCCAAACTACGCATCATTGCGTTAGCCGTATAACATCAAACTAGTTGGTTAATCGCTAAATATTTAAAAATTGTATCGTAATTGTTTGTTGATATGTTCGATTGATTCCAATACGATTTGGCTTATCTGAATCAAATTGTACTCGTACAAACCTAATTTCGCTCGAGAACCCCATCGTGCTATGTTGTTTTTGTATATATGACGAAGTCAAACTAGCTACAATATATCTCTCTGGTAATTCTTTATTTAAAATGTTAGGGTTTCGCTGCATTACTACCTGCACGGATCTCAATTGTTGCGTACCGTTGTGAGGAAAAGTACTCCACTTCTCTCGACTTGTTCTACATTCATAACAAGCGCACCATTGACAACCACGATCGACTTCATAAGCTAAAGAATTCTCTCATAGAGTTTTCGTTGAACGAAAACAGGCCGGTCCAGTGATCTGACGGATCCAAGAAAAGTGAGCCAAAGAAGAAATATGTTTGTGCAGATTCGAAAATCCTGTGGATCGTGTACCTTTCGTTTAGGCCACAGCACCGTAGCTCACTCGCACCCCTCCGTTTGCGAGTGAATTAGTCTGAGCAATTCACATATTTGCACTAGCGTGGTTGTCAGTCCGACATATGAAAGAGACAAAAAAAAATTACGACGACTCTTGTGGAAGGGTTAACTCCTGCAAGGAAGCGTATTGTTTAGTCGGCACAACAGAGGGGGTGAGAGTAGAAAACAAATCCTGGGTGGTTTATTCGAGACCAACACTACAAAACGTCAAGAGGCTTGAGCTGCATATAAATCCCTTGATAGCTGGATGCGGGTCTTTGCAGAGAAAAGAGTAACTACGGAATCTCATATTTGTTGTCATCAGGGGGGGTATCGGTCTAGGAGTGATTTCTATACTCCATATGTTGATCCCTGCTTACAATCGGACGGCACTCACGTAAAGTATCCTGCGTATAATGGAGAGGGTGGACTTCTTATCGACTACGGTGATAATTAGAAGATTGTCCCGTTTGCTATTGGACTAGTTCACAAGGAACCCGATAACGTTGCTTGGTCTCTTCGCGAATTGAGGTCGAACATACCGTCTTCAGTGGGAGTGGAACGTCTAATCACTGCTCAACCGTATCGGTTTGAATGTGAGTTTGATATCGTGCACTCTTCACACATTATTTAATGTGACAGCTTGGTCAAAATGTCGGGGCCAGTCCAAATATCATCAATGAAAATACAGAAGACGAAACATACGTTAGCGGTAATCTGAAGAGAAAAATCCCATAAGTTAACCGTTGCAGGTCAATTACAATCAAACTGTTGGCCTGGTACATATGGTCGATTGTGTGGGTACGCTAACATACAAAGAACCATGGCTTTGTTTGATCTGAAAAACAATAAATGGTTGTAAGCTAAACGAGATCCCGCAGGGTTTAAATCTTTGCTCATTTTGCACAAGGAAGCGCATTTGTGCGGAACTACACAATCTAGCAAAGCGGGAGGCTTTGGAAGTGGTGGACAAGGTGGGGATAGAGGGGGCAGCGCGCCAATCTCAAATAGCACGCGGGACAGCTCACGGCTGGGCCAAGCAAGCCAACAGCATCCGCGAGTTTAAGGGCAACGCTAGGTCTAAATCGCTAAAAGGCCAGGGACGCAAAGAGATAATTCCTGGCGTCTCGGACCTTGTAACGTACATGAAGGACACAAGGAGCGCTGAAGCGGTAAGGTTTTGATAAAGTATAGATAGTTCAATTTTTATCGTGTTTTTATATGTTGTGCAATCAAAATCTTACTACTGGCATGATTGAATGCATGCGGAAAATCCACCCGCAGTGGATACCCACTTATCTTAACGAGAAGGACTATGGAAAAATTGAGCTTGAGCGTATGGTGCAGCGCATAGCTAATCGGCCATTTGTTTTTTGCAGCTATAATTTGTTGAAATTTAACTTTAAATGTCTGAGAAAACCGTACCACTTTTCGTAATACCCCAAAGTCATCTTCGTCAATACGAGTTGAAACCGCTTAAGAACATTGATAATACATTGTGTTTTAACACACTATCATAATGGATGCCGTCGTATTCTTCTCCTAGAGCTAGTTTTTCAGAGATTGCTACTCATCCACGGGCACTACCCCTGCGATCATGCAAATTTTGGGTGATTTGGCTCCTACATTTTCTAGTAACGAGGTTGCCCCCACCCAAAACAAATTATACAAACACAAAGATCGATATTAGGGCTTACTTGTCCATAAAACCATAAAACTAATGAAGACTTCGGTGTCTCGATACGCTCCGGCAAAAACAGCGTCTGCCATGCAACAGCAACTAGAACCTCATTTTGACGTCACGTTGTAGCAAATCAGTACTACTATCACTGTTGTTATCCAATGAGCAAACGAGTATAGCATACAATCAGTCGATATCACTTTTTTCAAAGCAAAAGGCGTAACCACATGGCCACACATTGGTGCAAGCAGTAAGGTTTGATCCATATATATTTCTGCAACCAAGAATGCTTTTGGCCCGCAACCACCACCACTTCTCTTAGAAAAACGTCAATTTTCTATTATGTAAGTATTGATAGCTAATTCGCACTACCTGAGTTTTTAGGTTTCGAGTGTGTCCCGAAAAATCCCTGTTTTTGGTACGGTTTTCTCAGGCATTCAATGTTAATGTATAATTACTATTTTGTCAAAAAAAAAAGTATGGTTTTCTGCGCAGAAGCCGCACAAAAAAATCCTTCGAAGAGCTCGAAGATGTACGAGCCAAGTTTGCTTTGAGGTTTTGGACTGGGTATGCTGCGTTTGCAGGTGGTGACGTGTGGAACGTCGACGAGACTGTCATTTTGTTTGACATGTCGCAACCCAGCAGTGGGCCGGTAAAAGACGCAAATATTCAGCGCGAATTCTCGGTGCTAAAACGCACACGGGCCGCATGACAGCGGTTCTGACAGTTCGCGACAACGGCCTTACTTGTACTTTTTTAACTGAGCTGTTTTATTTTACTTTTATAGGAGAGAAATTGCCAATTATTTCTATTCTCCGGTGTATGCCTTGATGAAATATCGAGCAAAGCGAATTTCAGTCGTCGAACGGGCATTCTACGCTGAGCAAGAGAGTGAGTGGATGGACAAAAAGGCTTGGAAGTTCTATGTAGAAAAGATTTTAAATTTTGAAATACATGGCCCCACTGTCCTTCCCCTTGACAATTTTGATTGCCATGTACCTGATGATCTGCGCTCCAAACAGTGCAGTTCGTGGAGATCCACTACCCTCGATACCTTGGAATATTCGGTGCGCTGTAGACATGGAACTACCTCCATTCTACACTCCGGGCGTGGACTTCGATCCGAAGCTCTATTTTGAGGACCGTCGTATTCATAACCCGTCGCTATGGCAGTTTGCTAGGTACGAGTTAGCATTTGCTGTGGTGGCTCCACAAACAAGGGATGATGTTTGTATCCTATGCTTCTAGTGCCACGAAACTTTCCCTGTTACATCAAGTACAATGGGGAATAACAGCTACAATACATTCTACGCGCATATGCGCAATGTCCACGCCCACGAAATCACTGTGTTCTTGTATGCGGTGAGAGCGGCAGTGTCTTTGCCGGATTCATCGGATGAATGACAGCGGCTGGCGTCTGAGGAAGCCAATGCCACAGTGGTCCCTTTTACCACTAAACAGTACTACGGTTTGTTAACCGCTGGATGTTGGTGTAATGCGACCACTTAACCCTTTCGTGCGCCACTTACCTCAACTATACCATACAAATTCCAGTGATTTGCTTGTAAAAGGGCGCTGTGAGCGCTCTTTTAGATATTCACGGTACTCGCTTTTCATGTCTCATGAGACATGTCATCTGAGGTGATTTGTAGGATTTGCTCGGTGCATTAGAAAGTCGACATATTACTTGGATTTTGTATGGTTTGGTGATTACTTGATGATTACGCCACGCACCTTTTTTGATATGTCACAAAAGACGGTGAAGTGTAGGTTGAACTTAGTGCAAAAGGGCGCTCACTGCGCCCTTTTAGAGTCATATTTTCCACCGTGTTTTGAAACAGGCCTTAAATGGCGCAGTGAGCGCCCTTTTCGCACGAAAGGGTTAAGCAATAGGGGGCGTCGAACCTTTGCAAAAAGCGGCATAAAAAAATTCTCGTATTTTTGTGTTAACCCTAATGTGGTCAAATTTATACATGAAAATTGTATGTGGATTTCCGATGCAAAATTGTTAAACATGCATAAATGCTTGGTTTTAGCCCGCTACCCGCAACCAAAGTATTGCAAATATGTATGTTTAAGGTGGTATTGTATTGTCATAATTCCTTAAACCAAGCATGTATGCATGTTAACACAAATTCCCGCAATTCATATTACAGTCACACCTCCTTAATTGAGCCTCTATAAGTGACTATGTGATCCTTATCTGACCGCCAACCTTCGTATGCAAACGGGACTATATGAGTTTCACTATGCCGAGTTCTCTAACTGACCAAAAACCTCTTTATTTTCTAAATGGATGCCGGGATGGCCAGCTGGACTCCCTATATGGACGTGTCACAGTCTCTATAAATGATGATGTTACCTTCAATTCCCACAATTCCCACTCTCATTTCCGCATACCGAAGCACTTTAGGTCCTACATAGCACCCTAAGATAGCATCCTTGACTCAATCCTGTTTAAGTTTTACGATATCTCTTCTTGGCATCTAGCTATTATTTTCAGTGATTTAGAACGACAGTCAGCACGCTACATTCTTCTGGAAATTACTACCAGCCCGACGATATCTACATGTAATACTTGTTCAATATTGATGTGAGTGCTCTTTTCAATCTATTTATCGTTGGTTTGATAGAGTCTGGATGAGTTTTAAAGTCAACCAGACTTAACAACAATATGTAAAGTGTAAAGAACGGACAATGTAGCATTTATTTAATGTAGCCATCTCTATATCTGACCAATTCCTTAACTGAAAGAGCCTCTTGGCCAAGTCAAATGGAGTGTCAGATATAGAGGTGTGACTGTATTGGTTAAAAGCCAAAACTATTACATTTGATTGGGTAAAATTTGCAAAACCAAGCATTTCGCTTGGTTTTACATGGGTCTACCACAATAGAGTTAATATTTTGAAAAAAATCTTGCCTAAGGTAAAGTGCCAATTGTGGTACGCTTTTTGCCTTGATTTCAGTATACTTTTGGGTGTTTTCTGCCATCAAGAGTACAAAGTGTTCTAGGCAATTTGAAATAACTAGAGTTTGTATGGACCGCGTCACGAATTGACACCACCCCTTTTTACCTGTAAAACTCTATCAAGTTTGGTTATAGCTAGGTACCCCACTGGTAAGAACCCGGTTCTGCACAAGTATATATCGGATGCGCGTTCATCTCGGTATAGGTTTTGTTCTCTAGTTTTGAGAAATTCCGGTAGCTGCACCCCGTTTATGAGGACATCGAAACCGTGCCACAATTGGCTCTTTATCTTGTATCGACCCGCGAAATAAGCCACCTCAGGAGGTGGCTGATATTTGAAACAAACAGTTTATTTCGAAGCGAGAACTCAGGCTTTCCCTCTGTGCGTCCTTACTATATCATATTGCCTGTCATAATTAGTCGAAATATGACGATGGTTTGGTTTTGCCTGTTTGACCTCTTTTCCCTCTCAGCAAATCCTATCGCCTGAGTCAATACCAAAAGGTTTTCCTCAGTCCCCCTTACTTGATACTTTGTCGCCACGTTTTTGCTGATTTATTTTGCTGATTTGTAAAGTTCGACTCCCCCTAATATATATTTATTGTATCTGACAAGTGTTATGCTTGGGTATGTATTCGCTCTAATAAATAGGGGCCAAAGTTGGTTTTGTATTAAAAATAATGCGGGGTCAAAAGTTCGCACTCGCCGTTTTGTTAACTTGCACTCGACTGGTAGCATTGCAACCCTTTCCATTTCAAATAAAACACATGGCATTAGAGCGTGTTGTTTTTGTCAGCTTGTTACATTAGAGCGTGTTGTATTTGTCAGCTCGTCGATGGCGATTGTTTTGGGCGTCGGGTGACCCCCGACATTTCTTCTCTTACCATATTCATCTTCGAAAAATGCAGCCATGCTTTTATTTGAAAGAAAATGCAGATCACCCACTACTCCGTTCTACACTGTAGGTTAACGTGAAATGACTGCGCTATACGTAGGTCAACAGAGGTCGTCTTCCTCTTGCAGGCAGCGTGCTACAAACCCCGACATGCAGTCGGTACACATCGCCTGTCGGCAAGATCGTGACCGAACTGGTCCATCAGGTGCTTCCAAACAAAATGAACTCCTCTCTACGATACCGTCGTTGTTGTCCTGACCGGAAATGGCAATTACATCGGCAGGAAACCGTAGTGCGCGACGCTGCGACGAATCGTGAGCGGTCGTGGGGTGGTGCTTGAAGGGGCATGGACTGTACACCTTGTGCCGGGCGAGTCAACGCTGCAGGGGCTGGGCGCATGGCCGCGACTTGACGTAGGGATCGCAGCGCCGCGCACAGGACTGGCCGGTTGACTCGCAGCCTTGAGCAGTACAGGGTCGACGCGAGGAATATCGCCGTTAGCCGTCGCGAGTTGTAGTCCGAGTTCAAGCAAATCGTCCCGCCGAGCTTGGTGGTAGAGCTTGTCATATTCAATCTTGTGGAGACGTGCTTATTCGGGTCGTTGTGTTTTAATACCATTGTAGCGATTTTCAAGACATGCACGCTTGCCCACATGAGCACGCAGGCTCGTGGTGGCGAGGTTTACGCCGCAGATCGGGCAGCTGAGGCGTTGAAAGGTCATGGACGAATGAAATGTGTCTGATCTACTCAGGTTTGTTGTCATGTCGAAGTATATTCATATCCTGTTTTTATTTAGTGTTCTGACCGCGGATTCAGTGTCTAACTGTCGTCTTCACAATCCGCTGACCTACTTCTACGTAGATGCATAAATCTACTCCCATTTTTGCAAAAGGCTCTTAATCTACTTGTTTTGATTAATTCCTCGTTGATAGTATAAGAAACACAATCGAGAGGTAGTACCGTGAACCAGAATATGCCCTTTGCTCGCGATAGGTTTCATACGATACATAACAGTTAGATCATTTCATAGGAAATTTGACAAATAACGCATTATTAAAAGGAACTTATTCAACTGGTTGGATAACCTGGGTATAGGAACTATGTTACCGTATCCTCCCGTTTGTGGGTAACTTTGGTTTTAGTCCATTCCGGCCAAATTTGCTGCTCCTGGCTGGTTTATCGACGTGGGTTAAACCGCCCAATGCAAATATCTAGTCCTTTGAAATCGACAGAGATGGGTTCGTTAGGTCTGATTGCGTACTTAACCATATTGTTGTCAAATCTATTCTTGCAGTTTTGCTCACCTTGAATGTCTTGAAGTTATTTGGTAGTTGCTGAATGAGCACTTCAAATGGAAAATTTGGCCGATGCTGCAAAATCGTTGGTAGCATCGCAAATGGAGAGCAACCCAACCTGCTGTATCTCAAGTAACACCTGCAGCAGATACTTCAACTATAACCATACCTTTTATGTTCATAGCACCGATATATTATAAGACAAATTGCTGCTGTATCGCAGTACGAAGTAGAGCTCTTGTACAAACCCACAATGTGTGGCCACCGGCCTTTCACTATGATATGGGGTCAACCTGCAACCGCTAAAAGATAGGGTAATTTAGGTATTGCTAAATAAGGGCCGATGGTAAGGCAAGAGTTGCCGGACGAGGCAAGAGTTGTATGACGAGCTGCAAATACGCACGGCACGATCGCTAGCTCACATTCATCATGCCGGTCACCTGTCCCCGTTGCCTCGCAAGTATTGCACGCGCTTTCTCCCTAAAGAAGCATCTCGTACGACCTATCTGCAGCAGAACCCAGCGTCGTGTAGAAAAAGAGCAGGCGCAGTGCGTCCGGCGCAACGAACTGAAGCCCGCCCACATGTATACGTGGAATGTGTATACTAAATGTATAGTTGAAGCAACCCCGTGTATTAAAAAAAACAATAGAGCTACACTGTATACCGTGCGTTCTCAGCTAGACCTGATACTTACGTCTCATTCCAATGACGAGTCCCTGGAAGTACTCGCGAGCCAGTGGCTTCTTGGATTGATCAAAGTACCAAGAACGCCACAGGCACTCGTCCAAGTAACTCGGCACCACAGACTTCTTCATGCCGCGCTGACTCTTCATTCGAGCTTTAATTTTCACTTCCTGCACCCCTTCGATGCGGTTAGTGTGAGCACCAGTGGATGGATCCACAAAATGCTTTGAGTGATTCACCCACTGTTGCTTGTAGCGCATACCCGCGAGCATCTTATTGTTATCCAGATTATGGAGAAGGCCCTTGCGAGTCCCACACAGCACCTCGGTAACGTAGGACTTGAACTGGTCGGATATGATCACAGTTCTAACACACATTAACAAAGTTAAATAACTCTAACTTGACAGATATTGATAACAGTAACGTACCCGGGTCTAATGCACTCCTTGATGCACTTCGATAGGGTGGGCTTCGTGTGGTAGTCGTACACCACCCTGGCGAACCACTTCTTTGTGGTTCGATCCACGCCGCCGAAGACCCAGAAGTCCGGGTCCTTGGTACCGCGCCTGTACTTATGTTTCTTCTTCATGCTGGTTTCATCAATCTCAACCACGTGGCCATCTCCCCCCATGCAGTACATTTAGCACCATTAGATACAGTATAGAGTATCATAACGAATAGTAACATGATAACATACCCGCAACAACGCAACATTTCCGCGCTGCAGATGTCGCGCGCGTACGCGTACCACTGCCCTGCGCTCTTGGGCGTCATCTCCACGCGCTGCGCCGCCTCCGACACATGGCTTCCGCTTGCCCAGAAGAACCGTATCTTCACCAGCTTGGAGATTGGTGCGCTCGAGCGCGCGAAGAGCGAGTTAGCTCGCACAGTATTTTGCACGCGGCAGCTTGCACGACTGCAGCGCCAGCGCTTCTCATCCCTGTACATGTCGCCCACACACTTGTGGCAAGTCAGCATCTTGCCTATCAGGCCAGCCTGCATACATCACGTAAGATCTCCCTCTTCCGTGGCGCATGCCAGCATCACCTTGTTGAAAGTGTAGTGTCCAGGATCGACCGTGACGTCGTACTCGTACGACGCCATGGTTGTTGCCGGGTAGGATGGTCTTGTTGGGTGTAGGGGTTGTTTGCTAATGAACTGGTCTAAAGCAGCGCGGGAGCCACACGTGGCTCACGCGTGAAGCTGAAAAATGATGGGGTGCGTGCTGGTATACATGTGGGCGTTCTTTACCTATGTGCCGGCTCTTCTCGCGCAAAGTGCAGCGGTTGGTGTGTCTGCGTGCTGCTGCTTTTACTATCGAGCCCTACGATCCACCCACCATTTTGGCCGCCCTCGACGTGTTCCCGCTCAGCTTTGAAGAGCTGGGAACGTAGTTTGTTGGCTTAGAGCCGCTACATCTTGAGAATTGAACATCTTCAATCGACCTAGATGTACCTGCTGCTGTATCAACTGCTGCACCAGTTTCGGAACCGGATATGTGTCCGATGTGTCGCAGCGACGATATCGTCGATCCGATTAGCTGCACGTAGTGTCGCTACAAGTACTGTGGAGCGTGCTTGGAAGAGTATTCCCGGGGACGTTGGCTTCGTGCGGATTGCCCCACCTGTAGAGTTTCCGTGGTCGACCTGTTCCCTCTGATACCGGGTCCTCCGGTTCAACAGAGGGTCATGGGTTAAATCCCTGCAGATACTGTATAATAATTATATCAGACACTTTTGAAGACGATGCCGATAGTTCAAGCAATTATGAAACTTACCGAATTACCTATTTTATGCCATTCTATATGTTATGGCGTACAATGATATTTTAGCCAATGAGAGGCGGAATAAGAAGCATGACTGTGCACCCTGTTATGACGTACAATCACCGCCACCACCCTTTCCGCAGATCATTCCCCCGTTTCGATGGCTCGAAGAAGCCCGAAAGGCAGACCGCGGCTCCCAGGTGGCCAAAGTTGTAAGGTGCGGACCAACACAGTCGCGTCCTATTCTGCTGCACACAAGATAGAAGCACTGTATCATCTCGTGGAGCACAAGAGCATACTACCCCGAACGTCAACCGCATAGATACAATAGCCGTCGAACTTTGATCCTCGTATGGCAAAACAAGCGCGCCAAAATTGAAGCGTTGTGTAGCCAAAAGGGAGGGGCGACCAAAAAGAAGGCACGGAATTAGGGCTAGAGTACCGTACTACCTAAAGAGAGGGAGGCGGAGTTGGTATGGTGGGTCAACGACATGCGCGACGAGGGGGTACCTGTGACGCCAACAATAGAGATAGCCAGAGATACCTTCCGAGATCTTATGAGTTGAGTCATTTCAGTCCAAGTAGCCGGGACAGGGTATATCTGGTCTATGTAACTACGTTTTGTGTATGGCATAGCATAGGAAATTCGGTATATAAATTACAAAAAAAGAATTAGCGAATACATTTACTTTCTGGTGGTATGTAGGTAAGATATATTGGGGGGGGAAATCGAATTGTCTTACCTACGCGGATCTTATTTTGGCTTAAGGAAATCGCGAGCCCAGCTGTAATCATTTCTTAGTTGTATTTTTTTGCGGTCTTCCTTTTGGACTAAAGCGGATCTTATTTTGGCTTAAAGAAATCGCGAGCTAAACTCTTCTCGAAACTAACACATAGCTCTTGCACGTGTCTCCTTTTGGATTAAGGTGGGCTCTACTTTGGCTTATGGTAATCGTGAGCCAGTATATTGTCCAAGACAAATCATAAGGTCAGCTCAAGATTTTAATGTTAGTTGTTCCAGTGAGTGATGATAAGATCTACGTATATTTCTCATCCTACCTAGTAGTACTCAACGTCGTTATCCTTGTTGTTGTCGGCTTCATCACTACTCTCAGCAGATACATATTCAAGCATGTTGAAGCGGGCGATGCCGTCCGAGTCCATATTCTTGGAGTTGAAGAAAAGGAAGACGACTTTCTCGACACCGCCGTCCTGTAGACGGTTGCGAACGTGAGAGTGGATGAACTTGTGCGCGGAAAAGTTACTCTCGGCAGTGGTGCTTGAAGTTGCAGCTGAAAAGACAGTCAGTGCCACCTTCTGGAGAAGAGGGTCCCGCACCAGAACTCCTGAACACCAATCCTCTTCTACCTCACCAGCTTGGCTTCATGCACTGCTTCTGACCCATGGCCGGGTATTGCACCAAGAACATCCTGTTTCTTGAATATTTCTGGAAGTTGCAGGAACATCTTGTACACATCCGATATCAGGGTAGTATTGCGCTTTCTGGAACTTGGACTAGACACTCAGTATAGGAATCGCTTTCTCCTAATGTTGAACGAAATCCCGCGCCTTCACCATACGACGTTTAGGCTTCTGCTCCTTCGTCCTCGCTTTGAGGAAATCCCGTCGGCTCACGAGGGCGTGCAGGATATTCTGGAGCCCTGAGACAAAGCATTTATCAATGGTTTCCCAGCGCGTAGCACAAGGGCATTATTTCCTTTCATCTTCTGAAGGCGGCGTAGCTCAAACCCCATCTGATGGTTGTTCTTGACAAACTTCACCGTTGTCCTCCAATGTTTCTAGTCAGTTCAACCGACTCACCAGATCGTTTACGGCCGGATGAATCACGTGTACATCCGTAAAAGAACATCTGTGGGTGGTCGATCTGGCCCTTCTCCCACGCGAGCTAGTTCGTTGCTGTATTGTCGGTGGCAATAGCTGCGATGGTCGTAAATTTCGCTTCCGTAATTACCCGCTTGATGTCTTCCGACAAGAAGCTCGCGTTATGGGATCCAGATCCAGTGTAAACCGACTCGAGGAAATAAGTCTCCGTACCGCAAATCAGGACGTAGTTGATAACAGCTTTCCCATTTATATCCGTCCAGGCGTCCGTGGTAAGAGTGTAGATTCTACTTGAGATGGCGTGAGTCATCTTCAACTTGAAGTCACGAAAACAGGCGATGAGCAGGGTAGTCGCCAGCTGGGCTCGAGTTGGGATAAGACGTTGAGGGTACAAAAGCAGCATTGCTTTCTTGATGGAGATGTGTGTGATCTTGTTAAATACCCACCCGATCGAGTAGAATCAGAGCGGAAGCTGCATCTGGAAAGAGAGAACACCGGTAGGGGTCAGCGCCACAGGAAAGCTGGCCGTAATTGGTCGCGTCTTAGCTCCCTTGGCACATTTCTTTTTGTGATGATCGCGCACTCTCTCCATATGCGTGGCTCCCGTCTGATGGATGATTTTCTCGTATTTCTTGCAGGATACTATGTCATCCGACACAATCACCTCGTCCCTTGCCGGGTCCTTTCGACGGCGGCGATTAGGTTCCTATACAGCTGTCGGGAACGAAGATGGCAGTTGCGCCTGGGTCAGTGCTGTGGGCGAGGTTGAGGGTCCCGGAACGGCACCAGGCAAGCCTGGTGGGTTAGCCTCGGGGCCGATGACTTGAGAGCTGAAGACATGTGAAAGTGTCGAGCCAAATGGTGACATGAAGTCCATGGTGCTGCCGTACCCTGTCGGGGATCGGAGTCCCAGCAACCGCTGGGTCGACAACCACGGTGTGATTGGGAACACTTAGTCTAACTGAGGATAAGGAGTTGGAAGATGTGTAGGTTGGCTACGTGGTAACGCGTAACACGTTCTCAATTATTGTAATAGGCTTGAATCAATAAAATACGTGTACTTCTCTGTCCCACGAATTTATGATGATTTCATAAAAACAACCATTACTTTTTTTCAACTCCGAAGTATCGATTGAATGAGGCCTTATTTGAAAGCTTATGTTTGGGCGTATTCTGTCTAATTTTAACAGCTAAGCAAACGATAACTGTAGCCGTGAAAACACTTCTTATGTGCTCAGTTTTCGGCCTCAATAGGTTTAATTTCGTAAAACAATCAGTTTATGGCGATATTACACCAAACTTTCAGGATGTGAAGTTCTTACTAGTGTTCTGCTGCTGGACCAATCACAGCCTTTTAAATGCTTCAGAACGCCCAGAAATACGCGTTATAGGTTACGAGGGTTTTTTTTTTCAAGTAAGGTTATGATGATTGGTCAAAAAATAAAAATTAACCCAAACCAACGTCATTCAACCAATCAAAAGCATTGTGTGGTACCGGTACACAAAAAACTAAATCATCATAAATTCGTGGGACTCAGAAGTATGTATTTGCATAGAAAATCAACCAAATCATCAGTCATGTGTCGAACACACTTTTAGAGTGGTCCACTTGGGCTTCAATGACATGAGCACTTCAGGCTCGAGCATACAAAGTCTCAGTCAAAGTCACTTGCATTCTTCGCTCCATGTGGAGCATCGGTGCCGCGCTGTTTGCGCTTGTGGGGCTCATCGGCTTCCTTTCTGTATGCATCACCACGCTCATGATGCTCTTCGGTCCCGGCATCGACAGCCACAATATGCGTCGAGGGGCTCCGCACGCCACCACGCACCAGGAATTCCTGCTCGCGCACGTGCATGCCGGCAACGAGGAGTCTGGCCTGATGGAGCGGCCCAGACCCAACGGACAGCTCGTGCGGTTGTTCTATCGCTTCTGGTTGCCCCGGCACCTGGACAGCGCCAAGGACGCCAAGGCAGTCGTGGTCGTGCTGCACGGCGTCAACTCGCACAGTGCACGCAACAACAAGTTTATGGTGGAGGTGTTGCAGCACGGCTTTCTGGTAGCAGGCATGGACCACGAGGGAATGGGTCGCAGTGACGGCAGACATGGATACTTCTCAAGTGTGGACATGCTGGTGGATGACGCGATCGCCTTCGTAGGCCTGGTCAAGGCCAAATATCCTGGCAAGAAAGTCTTCCTGCTTGGCGCGTACGTGACTGCAGTTAAAGTTTGTGGATTGTGCTGTTGAGTGTGTGCTGATGTGAATTATTGTTCCTTGTTGGTGACAGATCGCTGGGTGGATTGATGATCCTCCACGCGCTCAGCAAAGGCGGCCCAAAGCTCGTTGATGGCGCCGTCATTTTGTGTCCGGCGACAGAGATCCACAAGGCGTCGCGTCCATCGCACTTGATGGAACTTATCGGTCGATTGCTGCAGGAGTACATGCCCAAGCTCCCGCTTGTAAAGGCTAACAGCGGTAAGAACAGCTCTCCCGAGGTGGCAGCGGTTATCGACGCCGATAAGCACTCGGATCCGCTATACTACCCCGGAAAGATGCGTGTCGGCACGGGACTTGCACTTCTAGAAGGTATCACCAGCATCCAAGGCAAATTGCGGCTCATTGAAACGCCGTATTTGCTGCAGCATGGCACAGCAGACCAAGCATGTAGTGTCACTGGCTCCGCCGCACTTCACCTCAAGACGCACAGTGCCGACAAAACCTTCAAGACCTACGAAGGAGGACACCATGACCTGGCCAGTGAGCCGCCTCGCATCCGTGACGCAGTTGTGCGCGACTTTGTGAGTTGGCTAAACGACCATTCCAAGCCGTAGTCCAAATACTAGAATGATAAAACTATCGTGCTTCAAGCACCCACTATCACTCCAACACGAGCGTAACTGAACTGTTGTTTGTTAACTTTTCGCTGGCTGGTACGGAATGAAGGTGCTGTTGTTCCTGCACTATGCGGGGTATCACTCACAATAAAAAAGAAGCAGAAGATGGAGGAGAGCAGATCTGCAGGAACAACCAACCGGGCGCCTATAGCTGCGCTTACTTGCCGTCGATCTTGCCGTCCATGGCGTCCACGAGGATGACCCTCTTAGCCATGTACTTGTGGATGAACTTGCGGCCGAACGGAATGTACGACAGGCTGTACCAGATCATGCTGCCGAACTGCACGAGCAGCAGCAGGATGACGATGAACCAGTGCGAGGGCCAGAAGAAGGCAACGACAACCGTGAGCGCAAGCGAGCCCATCCAGGCGCGCCCCGTCACGCTGCGCTTGCGCGAGAGCATGCGCTTCTGAAGACGGTCCTGGCCCATGATGAAAATGAGGCTGGAGAAGGTGGCGATGTTGCTCAGCGAGTAGAAAAGAGCATAGAAGCGCACGTGGTGCACACCCGTGAAGAGCATCACAGTGGCAGAAAAGGCGAAGAGGCCGCTGAGCACGTAGCAACCGACAGCGCCCAGTGCGCGCTGGTTGAGCGTAAGCTGGTCGAACTCGTCGCCGATGCCGTCCAGCAGGCCGTCCTCCTCGTCGCTGTCCTCGTCGCTCGAGTCCTTGCGGCGCGGCTTGGCCTTCTTCTTGTCCTTCTTGTCTTCCTTGATGTCGATGTGGAAAGCCTCCTTGGCCGAGTCCAAGAATCCACTGGCGCTGCTGGCGCTCTCCGAGGCTTGCTTACCCTGTTTGGTGGCGTTGTTAATACTGTCCTTGGTCTGCTTGGTCGCCTTCTCAATGCTCTCCTGCGCCTTCTTGCTGGTCTTCTCCAGCTCCTGCTGCGTCTTCTTGGCAAAGTCCTCCAGCTTGTCGCTGGCCTTCTTGCTCTGTTCCTTCAGCTGGTCCATCATTTTGCGGCGACGATCTTCTGCGGCTTGAGCTGCTTGGTGCAAATCCGAAACTGAGCCCTTCCACTGATTTTTTTCGATGGCATCACTTTATGTGGTGGAACACCATCGTTGTCTGCACCGTAAGGACGATAAAGTTGCTATACGGTGATAAAACCATGTGAAATCATTCTAAGTTGCTTAATCGAGACTAAGTTGCGTGTCAGTTGACCAACACTCTGAGGTTCACGTTGAACTGCGCGCGGCATGGGCTGTACATGTAGTCGCTGGCCGGGGGCAATATGGCTGCCTTGTGCGCCTTCATCCACAGACTCACAGGTCTACACTTCCCTATGGAAAAGGCTCTGCAGCCCACCTGGAGTGAGACAGCAACTGCACATCTCAAAAAGGTCGATTAAGTGTTTATAGTTGCTTACAGCTGCTTCTTCTAGCCGAGACGCAGTCGCCGGCTCGATTCCAATGTCGAGCGTGTGGCGATGTGGAAAAGTGTTGTTCGTGCTGGCTGTGGGGAAATGGACATGGCTGTGTGTGAGAACAGCACTCCGACCTAGTGCTCTCTCAGGCAACACGGTGGTTTTTAAACAATCCAGCTGCACAAAGGTCTTTCTCCTCTCTCTCGTCTTAGCTGTTCGTGAGCCGAGAGATCTCCGGACAACGCGTCGCGTTGCCCCGCATGAGCTTCATGGCGAAGCGCAGTAACTGCACCCAGCTCGCCGCTTCTCTCTCGTCCCTTGAGCGCAGTAGGAGCATGTTGCCGCTCCGGAATTCGATGCGGAAGCCGCCGTGCCCCATCATCTCAATTTTCGTTGCCGAGCACAGATCCAGCTCACCACGAGGACTCCGCCAGTAGCTGCGCTTGTACATCCTGACGACGGAGGCCTGGAAGTCCAGTGTACACCAGCGCTTGCTCCAACTACGTCGAAGCAGAGCGATGGACTCACGGAGCACGAAGAGATTACCACTGTAAGGCGGTAGATCCAGAAGTGCAACCGGAGGTGGAAGCGGTGGGAGGTCTATGAACTCTGGTAAGCTGTATCGATCGTATGGGCTAACTGGTGCTTTGTCGGCGTCTTCCGGATAGAGCGCCCGGAATAACACGCGCTGGAAGCGATACTTCTCGACACGTATCACCTCGATCGCCTCCTTCATGCACACGAGTTCGTTCTCCAGCTCAGCCATGTCCTCATCATCCAGCTCTAAGCTCTTCACTTTGAGACGATCCTCGCGCTCCATTTCCAGCAAGTCGTCCTCGGTAACCGGGTTACCGTCATCATCTAATAACGTGAACCGTCCTGAATTAGTCCGATGCAGTTCACTGCGCATGCGGCTGCTTGGCACCTTGCTCTTCGAACCGAACGGGTAGACTGTTGCTCGCTCAAATGGATCAAACGTGTCGAGACTCTCGCGGTCGTCCCAAAACTCGTCCAGGCCGACGTTCTCGCGGAACATTTGCACGGTGTTGGCATTGTCGCTCACATCGAAATAACCGTGCGCTTCGAAGAATGCGAGGCCGTCCGCAGCGCGGCCTTCATACACATCGAGAAGGTGTCGATCGAATGGGGTTACCGTTTCTCCGACGCTGCCTCGGCGGCGCATTGTGGCTGATCAATGGGCTGAAGTCCGAGCGGTATGGGAAGTTGGTTGTGTGCGCCTTTTTCAAATAAGACGAGAAGGCATTTGAGTTCCAGCAGGCAGCGCTGTCTTGGCTGTGATCAGGTGAAGACAAAAAAAGCTTGAAAGCAGCACATGGCGATGCATGGGATACACATTGGAGAACCACGTGCTCGCTATTACAGCACCGGGATCGGGTTGTTCCAAGCGATCAGCGCTCCAAATCCGGTCGAAATGGCTGCGCACCGCACCGAGATATTTCCGCCATGTTAAGACTTTGGAGCGAAATGCTTGTCACCCGGAAGTATCCTTGCGTGTATTTCGGGTTCATGCCGTTCAAATAAATTGTTTATAGCGGGGTACGCTGCAAAATGATCAGACAAACGGTTTGTACATCCGAAAAAGCTTTGGCCAGATAGAAACTTTAACTACTGTACAAACTCGATTCCATTGTGCTCTTTTCATTCGAGAACAACAAACTCGTCAAATGCTGAAAAATACATCGTCTTGTTTTGCTGGATGCCGCTCATAAGGATCCGATACTGTGCCAGCTCCATCACTGCACATGCTAGGATGTTCACATTGACATGGTCAGCTGGATATCTTCCACTTCACGAAACTCACGTCCATGCATGCATCCAATGGTGCCATTGTATAAAATACTACTAGTATGACGGTATCTGCTACAGCTCTTAGCTGGTGGCATAGCTAGCCGCTTTGGTGCAGCCCTTCCGTAAAATTGCTCGGCCGTACGGGATGAACGAGGCGCCGTACCAGAGCATCGCAGAGTACTGAATAATCACCAGCAGCAGCGCGAGCGGTCCGGCCTTGGGGAAGCCAAAGGCGATAATGAGCGTTGTGAGCATCGCACCCATCCAGATGCAGCAAGCAACGCGTCGGACGGGCATACACATGACCTTGAGCTGCCGCATTGGACCGATCAAAAATAACGAACTGCCGATGCTGCAGAGACTTCCCAGTGTGTAGAAGAAGGCGAACTGCTTAAGATGCTTGGGACCTCCCCACATCATGAGCGTCGACAGGAACCCGCACAGCGCACCGAACAGGTAGCAGCCGATGGCTCCGTACAGTCTCTGGCGCTTGGTGAGACCGCACTCCTGGCCCAGCTCGTTCAGTAGTCCCTCCTTCTCCTGATTGGCGTTCAATGGTGACCTTCCTCCTTCCAGGTCGCTCTCATTGGCCGTGTCGGCACCACTGGCGAGCGACGACGATGAGCCCGAGGACTTGACCACGGCTGGCACTTTGATGTTGAGTGCGCCCGCCTTCGCCTGCCGCGCCGCCGACCCCTTCTGTGTAGCGTCCTTGAGCGAGCTGGCGATGTTGGACTTCTGTGCCACGTCCTTGAGCGAGCCTGCCGTGTCCAGCGCCAGCGCCGCCGCCTGCGTCGACTTGGCCTTCAACTGCTCCAGCATGTTGAGCCTTTTGATGTTTCTTGACAACTGACGACGGAAATACCACATCACTGTCATATATGTAATAAGTTCAAGTCACCATACGTCCTTGTACAACTATTGACCAATCCCAACCGTCTATCTACTGTAAATTACTTCGCCATAGTTGAAAGCCTGTTTCATTGTTGTATCCATCGCAAGGCAAGAGGATGTCGGACTCGGAGGAGTATGAGTACGAGTACGATAGCGACGAGCAGTTCGACAGTGACGAGCAAGGATCAGCTGCAGACGGCGAAGGTGATGAGGCCGCGCAGCAGCGCAACGCCGCGCGAGAGGCGCAGATCGCACTGGAGAACACGTTCTACGAGGCCGAGGACTTCCGCCAGCGTGGGGACCTGACGCAGGCGGTCGAGTACTTCCAGCGTGTGGTGGTGCTAGAGAAGGAGGCGACGCCGTTGGGGGACCGCAAGTGGAGCTTCCAAGCACTGGAAAACGTGGTCAAGATCTGCGTGAGCCGTCGCCAGTGGGAGGAGATGCTGCGCCACTACCAGCAGATGCTGGAGCACTTGGCGTTCGTGACGCGCAATGAGAGCACAGAGTCCATTTCGTCCATTTTAGACGTGGTCTCTAGTGCCACAGGTAAGGAGGAAGAGAAGGACAGCGCCAAGTACACGTCCAAGATGTATGAGCTCACGCTGGACAAACTCAAGGACGTCAACAACGACCGACTCTGGTTCAGCATGAACGTCAAGCTGGGCAAACTCTATCTGGACATGCAGGAGTTCGACCAGCTGCAGAAGTTGATCAACCAGCTCTATGATTACTGTCAGACCCCGGATGGTGTTCAGGACCACTCGAAGGCCACCTCACTGCTTGATGTCTACGCATTGGAGATCCAGGTAACACCTGTGCAGATTAAAGCATTGAGAAGTGGCCTGCAGTTAGGAACTTAACGAGTGTTCATGTATTGTTGGTGGTGGTGTAGCTGTGTGTCGCGACCAAGAACAGTGCCAAGATGCGCGTCATTTACCCGAAGACACTGGATTTGGATGCTGCCGTCGCTGACCCGCGAATCATGGGGTCCGTCCTATTGTCGTTGTAGTTATCTTTGATATTGAACGGACCCAACTGACTTGAAATTGTATGCTGCAGAGTTATCCGTGAGGAGGGTGGCAAGATGTACTTGGAGGAGAAGGAGTGGATGCTGGCCTACAACGAGTTCTTCGAGAGCTTCCGCAACTACCAAGAAGCAGGCAACTCGCGTGCAACGCAGTGCCTCAAGTATGTTGTTCTGGCCAACATGCTAGCAAGCTCAGATATCAACCCGTTCGATTCGCGAGAGGCGAAGGTGTACCAGGATGTGGAGGAGATTGGCGCGATGCTGCTGCTGCGCGGCGCTTATGAGACCAACGACATTGTGCAGTTTGAAAAGATCCTGAAGAACCCCAAGTACAAGCTGTTGAGTGATCCTATCATGAAGCGGTACCTGAATCCGCTGCTTCGCAACATCCGCTGCCAGGTTATGAAGAAGCTTGTGCGTCCGTACCAGGCAATTCGCATCGAGAGTCTCTCGAAAAGCATGAACATTACGTCGGAAGATGTTGAAGACATTGCTGTCGCACTCATTCAGAACCTCGAGTTGGATGCCAAGATCGACCAAAGTCGGGGTCTTCTCGTGTTGCAGACGCGACAAAAGTGCGGGATTGTGTTTGTGCCTGTTGTTTTTCATGCTTATTCTCACTTTGTTATATGGTTTGTAGGGCTCGTGATGCTAGCAAGATGTACGACGCTTTGGATCGATGGACTCGAGCGCTTTCCTCGACGCATGCTACGATTGCTGCGCGGGTCACAGCGCATCCGTGAGTTTGGTGTCGCAATCAAGTTAAACTCAAGAAAGATTGATGGCGTGCCCACGACGGTAGTGCCTCCTCATTATATCACGTTGGTCACAAGAGTGACTGGAAGTGCGATTAGTTCACCCGTTCCGCACAAGCAAATGAAAACCGAAATACAGAAGCTCTATCTATTGCTCGTCTAACCTCAGGCCAGCATCGAGTCTTGCAGTCACTAAGCAAGGAGGCACTGCGCGTTGTGCTCCTTGATATAGGTCGCCACCTCCTCATCGGAAGCGGTAGACGGCACCACCTGGTACAGAGCGCCAGAGGCTAGGTCGACGAGAGAAGCCGAGCTAGATACAACCAGCGTCTCGCAATTGCGGGTTTCGATTCTGTTGTCAACGGGAAGCGCCTTCGCACCAATGTCGGTCGATGGAATCACCTTGAAACTCTTACCATCCTGGTCGAGTAGCGCCTGTGTCGACGGTACTGAGTAATTGGTGACAATGCTGACGTTTTCAGCACCCACAAGAGCCACCAACCCATCGAGAAGCTCGCGGCGCTGGATCGCAGCACCAGCAGGGACGTCAACAATCTTGCCATTACTGGTCGTTCCAAGCAAGATGTCCAAGTCCACAAGGACGAACTGGACAGGCACCGAGAGTGGCTTGGCGAAGAATCGCACGGTGGGGTTGGTGATCACATGACGGCTTTGAATGAGCTTCAGGTCGCAGTCCTTACCGCCAAGTTTGAGGGTGATACGAAGCACGTCCTGAATCGTCGAGATGACGTTCTCCAGCGCGCGCTTGAAGTCGCCCGGGAACCGGTAAAGCCAAGCCAGCAGAAGGGCCGCGAATAGGTCGCCGGTTCCAGTGTAGTAGCTGTCGATCCACGGGAAGCGCACCTCGTACTGCTCGCAACGAGGTTCACTTCCATTAATACCGCCAGAGATGACCTTGCTGCCAATGACCACCAGCTCCTTCGGCGTCTCACCCTGGGAGGCTTCCTGGAAGCTGCTGATCACGACAACCTTCGGTCCCAGCGTGTGCAGCTTCTTGCACGCACGCATAGCATCCTTCACTGTACGTAGCTCCAGCTCGGCCAGCAACTCACATTCATACTGGTTGGGCGTCAAGACGTCACAAATCGGCAGCACCTTGGAGCGATACAAGTCCACTATCGTATCCAAAGATCTACCGTTAGGATCACTCACTCAATCCCCACACAACATCCCAAACAATCTGCCACGTACCCAGCTCTAGAGGCACGTAGAGCTTGCCCAGATCTCCCATCACCGGGTCGCACACGTACATGAGGCGTTCAGGGTGGGTCTGCGCTGCTCGGATCCGCTCGTACACACGCACGATGGCGTCCAGCAGTGAGATGGAGCCGATGTATCCCGTGAGCAAGTGCGTGTGTGCGTCCCGCAGCAAGTCGTTTATTTCCATGCCGTCCAGTAGCTCGTGCAGCTCGTCGCCCGTGAGGCGACGACCCGTGAACTTGGCGTAGCCAGTGTGGTTGGAGAACTGCACGCTGTTGATTGGATCCACGTCCATTCCTAGTAGCTGCAGCGGGAACACAGCGCTCTTGTTGCCCACGTAGCCCTGTACCACATGCGACTGGATACTCAGCACGCGTCCGCCGTCGTCGCTCGCCTCCAGCTCCGCCATGGCCCTATCTGCTTGACTCGGCTTGAGTCTCTTGGTCTCCCGTTGGCGGGCGGTTACTGATTCTGGTAATCGACAGTGGTGTGTGATACACCAACTTCATTCGCATAGTGACAGCTTCAACTTCGACCACTCGACTGATGAGTCGAGTGCTGCATGTCGGCGTGCTGTAACTTGCAGCAACGGATTTACTGTATCGCGCACTAGTTTTGTGTGCACGTTGGTTGAGTTGTGGAGTCGCCAAGACGGACGAAGCAAGTGGCAGAGCCAGCAGCGGCGCTGGCATTTGGATCGATGAACCTACACTGTCCTATCCGTAGATGATACTGTTTGTCTCGCCGAAAGTGCATCGTTTGAAGAGCACTACCAACGTAGCACGGTGGGAAAGGCTCACATGGGTGCAGAGCCTGTATTACAGGCCAACGTGGCGCTCGGAATCGACTTCAACTGTCCTTCAATGGAGACGACAGCACAGCGTTGATTGAAAATGCCTTCGAGCCCCTTGCTGTTTTAGATCAGTTTATTAGGCGTGAGGATTACCGCCATTGTGAACGCTTCCAGCGCAACCACTGTCGAAGCTGGGCTGGCACAGTGCTTACAGTGTCTGTTTGGCCCCAGTCGTGCTCGAGTCGTCGAAGTCTGCAGCTGGGACTCCCAGTGAGAGCACGCCACCCTCGTCTTTCCAGAGTTCGCGCCGCAGTGTGTGTCAATACCCCGGCGCTGATGGATTCGCTCGAAAGAAATCGCATCGCGCTGTCCGCTGGTTCAACGCTTGATTAAAGCATCTGTGCGAGCTGTCCTTCAGAACCTTACAACACGTGCAGCTGGTAAAGCACGTATGCGCTCGCATGCGGCGAGCAGTGCAGAATCTGCAGATCCACCATGCGAATAACAATGGCGTCACGACCAAAGTACGTTGACCTCCTGTTGAGAAGGAGAGCTGATAACTTGACGTCGTGCCTTTGGTGCTTCCCGGCGCTGATGGCACTGAGTTGATGGCGTTTCGGGCTCTCGTGTGACGATCATCGCGATTGCTTCCAGGCAGCAATGCAGCTCAGATCATCGTGAGATACACAGACAAGCAATTACTGCTGCAGTCTGGCTTGCCGCCAGCCCTAGTTCATACAAAAGGCATTGCCAACAGAGACGTCCGGACTTATCTTGGAAGACTAGACGAGTTGTGGTTCGCGTTGTGGATAAGTGGAAACATCGGGTTACTACACATGGGTGCAGCTGGTTCTACGGTACTACGGTACGTGTGCTAGAAACTAAAGGCTAGCAGCGTCCCATGCTGTTGGTAGAGAGACGATCACCGCCCTTCCCGCATTCGTTTGCTCGCTCCGTCAATCGGGTGGGTAGTCGAAGCGTCGGGCGGGCGTTCATTTTCGAACTTGGATCAGACGAGTGCAAGCCTGACAAGTAGACATCCAGGAGCAGGCAATCGGTAACGCCAACTTGCTTTTCCTTCCAGCTAAGGGGGACAGGAACACGTCAGACCATGGGCTCAGCTCGCAGGTTGCTGCTAATCGCGGCCTTGGCGCTCGCCATCGCAGCAGGTACGCGTGACGAAATCCAGCTCCAAGTTTGGTGAATTCTCTAAGCTAATTCGTTAATTGGTTGTGTAGATGCACGCACGGACGCGACACTGTCGACCTTGACGCTTTCTCCTGATGCCGGTTCCCTCATTACCACGCGGGATGACTTGACTACGACTGGTACTTCTTCGATCACCGCCGTTATTGGTAGCGCTGCTTCGGACTCTACTAAAGTTACAAAAGCCCCGGTCACTGACACTCCCGCTACTACTAAGCCTCCCACTACTACTGAGCCTCCCGCTACTACAGCACCTACTACCAGTAGTGAATCGGATGCGTCTTCAGCGTCTGACGGCGGCGAACAGGAGACAACTTATCCCCCTTCGAGCGTATCCGCTACGGTTAGCCCAGGTTCGACATCGGACTGCAGTACTCATGACTCGGAGGCTCAAACTGATGTCACTACAGCGGCATCGACGTCAACATCGTCCAAGTCATCCACAGCTTCCGTTGACACTCTTAACAACAGCGGTGGTGGGTTGAGTGCTGGCAACTCGTCTAGTATGGGCACGATTCTTCCTGCCGCGCTTGGAGCTCTTGCCTGCGTCGGTGCCATTGTCATGGCTATCACGTACAAGAAGAAGCGTGGCGCCGATGGCGATGAAAACGACAGCAACCGCCCTAATTCCGACTGTGAATACACGAACGGTGCAGACTTCACTCCGGACAACCGAGTGCTTAGCGCAGTGCGGGAAGACCTCCCGTCTGTAGCAATTAAAATGCCAGGTCTAGGTACGCAGAACAAGTCCGACAAGAGAATGTCAACGTCGATTGCAGATTTCACGGGCAGCAACTCGTCCGTTAGCTCCACGTCCCCGTTCGGCACCACCCGCTGCAAGGTGCGCGTGAGCTCTCCCAATCAGAGTCTCTACTCGAGTAGCGAGACCAACATGGAGTTCCAGGATACGTGCCCGCGCCATGACGAAGGTAGCAACGTGGTGCTCACTTTTGACGAGGTGCCAACTGATTCCAAACACGCCGCACCTCAAGTTCTGCTGTAAATAACGCATAGCAGGTTGATTCAGTCGCATTGTTTGTGTCTGCTTGCACCGTGGGGGATGCCACCGCATTTTTGTTGTACAAAACATTAACCTGCCAGGTTCGTTGATGTCAACGCTCAATACACTCTGTTGAGCCCATCCAGTAACAAGCGAATGTTGCCGACGTTTATTGGTGCTACAACAAGCAACATCCGAGTTCTCCGTAGTCTTCATCTTGGGCACGAAAGTGATTGGATGTTGGTTGATTGAGTTCACAACAATGAAAATCTGAGAAGAAAAAAAAACATACCATGCTGATTCCTATCGGCTCGGTCCACCCGGCTCCACTCCAGCTCTGCTCTCTTTTTGCCTAACCTTCTCTTCGTCTCCTCCTTCGCCGTTTCTACTGCTACTAGTTGTTTAATGACCACCCCACGATCCATCATTCTGGCCGGCTCGCACGATGTTGCGATACGAAAACCCGTCGAAGAAAGGGGTGTTGAGAGCCTCCTTGGCTGTCACCCGGTTCTCGTGGTCCAACACCAGCATGAGCTGCAGCAGCTCAAGAAGACCACTCTGAGCGTCCTCGGGAGAAATCAAATCTGCCAGTCTTCGCATCCTCCGTACGTGGTCTACGCTTTCATCGCTTGACGAACCAGCCGGCCAGTTCAGTCGGCCACGGTGGAAAAATTTGGCCGAAGGCGAGTGCTTGGATGCTTCGGCCGCCATTTTCACAGGGAGCGGGCCGATGCACCGCTCAATGAGAGCGAGGTGCTCCATGTTCTCGTGGGTCGCAAACAACAGTTCGCCTAAGTAGAGTTCTGCGATAATACACCCCGCTGACCAAATGTCCGACGGGTAACTCCAGCCGAGCCCAAGAATGACCTCTGGAGAGCGGTACTGGCGCGTGTTGATAATGGAGCTCTTGGACTCGTCTTCGTACGTGGCGCCGCCAAAATCAATGAGCTTTACCGCGTTGTTTGCTGGTGGCCGCAGCGACAGTCGTCCGGAGTCAGCGTCCGACATGCCGAGCTCGCGCTTCTTCCACTGCCGCCCGTTAGACCATTGTTCGCGTCCGGAAGAGCCATCGGGTGAGCCGTAGGAAGATGTCGATGATGGCGAAGAGGAATCGCACGAAAGCCTCTCCTCTTCGTCATCCACCAGCAGGATATTCTCGGGCTTGAGATCTGTGTGAATGAGCCTGATACTGTGAATAAACTCCAGCGAAGTCAAAAGTTGCCATGCATAGGCGCGGATGCAGTGCAGCGGGAAGGGCTTGTAGTCGTGGTTCTTCAGGTAGTCGTACAGGGAACAGCCGAGCCGCTCGAACACCATGCATACGTGGCCCTTATACTCAAACCACTTGAACATCCGCACGCAGAGCGACTCATTGTTCTTGTCCTTGTCGTTCACGTCCTGCAGAATCGCAGCCTCGATCTTGGCCGACTCCGTGTACTTATCCACCTTGCGGACAACCTTGATGGCCACCACGATGTTGCGTTGCTTGTCCAGACACTCGAGCACGCGTCCAAATGTGCCCAGTCCAGCTTCTCGGATGATTTTGTAGCGGTTGGCCATGTACTCTCCAGGTTTGCCGGCATAACTACCCACCGTGTCGTCATGTGCCACGCTGTCCTCACTTCCATCCTTCTGCTGTGCAGGTGGCGGAAGTGGAAGCGGTTCCCGATCGTGGTACGAGTCGCGTCGTCTTGAGTGCCGCTGCTTGTTCTTGCCTCGTGACGAGCGACGACGCCCGTTGTAGTCGTTCTCGGGGCTGTTACGTCGCCCGCGCGTCTGGCTGTCAGTCCTTGAGGACCGCTTCCGGCCGCTGTACCTGCAAAATACAACAATAACAGTTGGTCAATAATTTGTCACTACAGTTGAGTGAGATTAGGACGCACCGTCGATGGTGACGGTGGCTGCCGCTGGACCCGGTGCGAGAGCGAGTGCCCGAGTGTCTTCGCTTGCGGGAGCCGGACCTGGATCGGGACCTGGATCGCGGCGCTCTCGAGTCTGCAGATGGTGATTATATTCCAGTTGAAAGGGTTAATAAAAAGGGTCAAAAATGACACAACTATGGCGGAAAATGGCACCTGTTCTTCGCCTCGAGGAGCGACTTCCGTGGTGCGAGCGACTGCGGCTTCGACTGCGCTTGCCGTTCTCGTCACCGCCCTTAACGTTGCGACGCCGACGCAGATGCGGGGTATTGGGCACCGGGGGTGGTCGTGTGTGGCGCCTGCGCAGTTGGTAGCGCAGCCGCGAGGACACGGGGCTGAAGCTACGGCTACGACTGCGCCGGCGCCGTCCGTTCGCGTTGTCCACGCGTCGCCGCCGCTCCATCGTCCCTCGCCTGGGGCTGGTGGTGGGGAACACTACTGGGGCTTCCTTCGAGGCAAGAAGCTCCCATCTAAAAAGGGGGTTGGTGATTGAAGTGACGTTATGAAGTATGTATACAACTTAAGCGCTACTTTTTTCTAGCCATTTCGACTGCGACCATACTACAACCGACACGCGACTGCAATTAGCTCGACGACGATGACGACGCTCGTGGTGGGGAAGAACCTGCCGGGCAGCCGCAACGAGGAGTTCTTCGGCTGGGAAGAAGCTGCAGGAGGGCGTGGAGCTGACGCTGGGGGCGCCTTCGAGGTGGAGCAGCTGATCCAGCGCCAGATTCGAGCAGACCCGACCGCGCTCTCGCAGATCTACGACGTGCCCGACGACCAAGACACGTACCTGTGGCAGTACGAACATCTGCGTCAGGTGATGAAGGAGCTGAATGTGCTGGTGGCGCGTCTGGACGGCAGCTGCACGCGCGAGTCGTGCCCCGTGATGAAAGCTACAGACGACTGGGTGTTCCTGTGTGCAGCCCACAAGGCCCCCAAGGAGTGCTGCGCCTTCGAGTACATCGTGCACACCATGGACAATGTCAACACGCTGCTCACCAGCAGTCGTGTGTTCCCCTCGCGTGTGAGCATCAGCTCCAACGCTACCCAATACTTCCAGTCGGTCTCGCGCCGCCTGTACCGTATCTTCTCGCACACTTACTTCCACCACCCGGAGGTTTTCAAGGAGTTCGAGGACAACTCGTATTTATGCCATCGCTTCGTCTACTTCGCGCTGCACTTCTGTCTCATCCCCAAGAGCCTATTGATCATCCCCGACATCGGCTAGAGTGGCGTGGCGACAGCTATTAGCATAAGCGACCAGGCTACAAGAACCCTTCGTGCGTAGATAATGTGACTTATCTCTCTCCTTTCAGTCTCTTCACTCTCTTCTTGTCCACTACCAACTAATGGCAAGTCACCCCACTTGAAGTGAACACGGGATAACTTGCTACACAGCTGCATATCGAGCGTACTTTAGCTACATCGTCACCGCTTTCACGACCGTCGCAAGTTGTTCAGCCGCGCTTCGAGGTCGCTGATGGCTGAATCCGTCGAGTCGCCTCCTCCGGCTGCTACGGGGGCAGCTGGTGGCAACACCGCCGCTGGAGCAGCTTGTGCTGCCGCAGCAGCGGGTGCAGCATGGGCCGTCGGGGCCTCAGGCACCGCTCCGGTCATGTCGATGCCGATCTCGTCCAGCACCTGTCCGACAATCTTATCCTCCTCTTCCTCGTCCTGGTCAGCGTCCATGACGTCGTCAATAGTGTCGCCAATCATCTCCTGCGTCATCTCCATCTTCTCGCTCTCCTTGGTGTACTCCATCATTATCTGGTTAAGTCTGGGCAGGTTCATGGTCGACGCCATAGCCTTCATAGCCGTAGTGGTGCCCTGCAGCGCTGACGTCATGGCCTCGGCCGACTTGGCCGTCTCCAGGCGCAGTGAGACAGCCTGCAGCTGCGAGCGCATGGTGTAGAACTTGGTGATGTGCTGGCGCGTGCGCACCAAGTCCTTGGCCATGATCTTGACGCTGGCGATCTGGCCCTGCTTGGCCATCTTCTTGATCTCGATGATGAGCTTCTTCTCCTGCAGCTGCAGGTTCGTGCGCTCCCGGTCTAGCTGCCGCACAGCGCGGTTGATCTCGCGCTTGTTCTCACGTAGCTGCTCCTTCAGCGTCTTCTTGGTGCCCAACGCGTTGCCCATGGTGGCGACTGTGTGAAGGTACGCCGAGTCTGGTTGAATATTGCTCTTGATGGCACCTGCATTTGCAATCGCACTTAGTAGGAAGGTGTAGGACAGAGGCTTAGCCAATTGGAGGGGGCCATTTTGCTCTCTTTCTCTGGATTTTTTATTCAACGCGAAGCCCTTGTTTTTCAAGTTTGTGGTTTGAAAAAACTGTTTATGAGAGGAGTTCACTGAGAGCATGAAGCTCAACAAAACCAAATTCACCAAGGGTAAAATTAATGCGCTGCAAACAAAATTAAAATTGACCACGGCAAACAAAAACATGCTAAGTTAATCATCCCAAGTAAGAATTTATGAATCGCGATTCAAAAAATCCCACACGGCTGTCACCACGTGGTCTAGCGTCCAGCAGTCGTGACGGGACACATACTTGCGCATATGCCCAAAACCTCTATCACACGAATTCTTTGGGTGACTTTTTCACAAAGAATTTGTAATCAGTGCGCTCCAGCACTCCTATCTGGACCTGATCCAACAAAAACTTGATGTTGTAACTGAAGCAACATTGTGCAGCCTTTGTAGGGTTTTAGCCCAACAACAGCAGCACGGAATTTCGCAACTGCAGCGAGAACGAGAAATTGTACGAGCATATGTAAAACCAACGACCGTCTAGATGAATGTACAAGACGAACTAGTGCAAGTAGTTCATTCTAACCAAGAGCTCAATTCATTCACTTCTGCATTTGCATTGAGCGACAAACATCACTTGATGACCAGGTTATTTTTGTTTTGACCAGAGCAGTTGTCAGCGTACACGTTCAGAGTCTTCTTGCCACCTGGGATGCCAACAGTCTTACTGAAGTGGTGAAGTATGGCATTGATCTGGCCACTGCCTTTGCCGGTCACTGTCTCGTCGTAGACGTAGTTAGTTTTCATTTTCGTAGTAGATACCAAACACATGCACAGAAACGAGAGAGCTGAAGTACCTTTGCGAAGGTGTCGATGGCACTGGAGCCACCGTCCAACTCTGGGAGAAGTCCACCACGAGTACTGCAACGTCTTCTTCTAGCCCCGGTCCTGCAACTCGAGCCTCGTCTCTCTTGTAATCCATCCTGCGTACAAAATCATAACTATACCCGTAATAAAAAAAAATCCAGTTCGTTCCACAACTATCGTCCAATTCATATAATTCGGATCGCAATTGGCCAAAAGTAGTTGTTGACACATGTAACGGATACAATATAACTGTCTCGTCAACTCGGTTTGAATGGTGTACAGACCTCCACATAACTCGAAGAACTGGAGCCAAGCGATTCCGATAAGCTGCCACTGGAGGCTCCCCCGGTTTGTCAGCATGAGTTGCTCACCATTGATTTCGCCCATTCCCGACTCAACCCCAACCAAAACTACCACATCGCAGCACGATGGCTCGCCCCAGTATGCTCCAAGCCTCTCACCGCACTCGCACCAGCAAAATCTCCCAGTGCGAGGGCTCTCGTTGTTTGCGTTATCTTGTTGCACCACGACGCTCGTCCTCTCCGTTGCTCGCGGAACTTGTCTTTGATAGATGGTAGCGCCTTCTCAACTAGCATTTTTTCGGTAGGAAGCCTTGGTGACTGGTACAGCATGGGGTAACGTGGTGCCTGCTGGTCGGTTGCAGCTGTGGCACTTTGCCGGATGGTGCTCTAAGAATGCACAAGTTCCGATATCGCCGTCAAAATACTCACCCGTTATGGGGTTGTGCCGAGGGCAGGATACGGCTGTCAGTATCATCACCTTTGGAATATGTCGTTTGCTTTGCACCTGAACTACAGGCTTGGGTTCATATCAGGGTAGTAAACTCAACGGCGCTTAACCCGATTGCTGCCAATTTTATACTTGGAATTTGTATACTTCAATTTCCATAGTAAAATGTAACACATGCATATATGCTTGGTTTTACTCCGCATCCCGCAGCACAATATAGCATAGTGCATGGGTTTACCAATAATTATTGCAATTATTGTAAACCAAGCATGTTGCATGGTTTACTGCAAGTGACATGATTGGTCCAAAATGAATTTGGGGTACTTTTATTGGACTAAATTAGTAAAACCAAGCATGTTGCAGGGTTTTGGGGCTATCCTTGCCGAGATAGAAAAGTTTTCATCAACGTGGACAACGTCTTCCATGTTGTTGAAAGATGCATTGAAGCGCTTACGTGCTCCACACTGAAAGCAATCCTCTTCGTCTTGTTGTCTTCTGACAGCGCAGGTTTGACAGAAGAGGTCTCCACGCGGACACTCCCCATAAGTAGTTCACGGAAGAGCGTTGTTGGCGAAAGCATACATGATTGCGCATCCGCACGGATTGTGTTCCGCTGTTGAGGGTCAACTGCTCGGAGTTTCTCCAAGTCACGCGAAAGGTTAGCTGTGCGACGGCCAGTGCGGTGCATTTGATACGGCGATGCGTACACCCCGCTGCGCTCGTAGTTGGAGACAACTCGCTGCCAGCAACACGAAATAATCCAGAAGCTAACCCTAAATTCTTCAGCGACTGCAGCCATTGCTTCGCGCGGAATCACGCCACGGGTTGGTTGGGCCCCAACATGAACGTATTGGACTTTGGTATCTTTAACACTAAGTGGTGTGAAGCCGTTGCTGCGTCTGGGTGCAGCGTCAAGTTGCGATTTCAGCCGCCAAGAAGCTCCAACATGAACGTATTGGACTTTGGTATTTTTAACGCTATCCAGTCACGGCAACAACAAATGACTGCCCACAACCTGGATGTATTTGTGGAGAACGTCAAGGTAGCTTTTGCAGAGTTGCCGTCAACAACCTGGACGCAAGATTTTTAACGCTACAATGTGTTATGGACAACTGCGTAGCTGCTGGTGGAAACAACACTTTCAAGATTCGACACATGTCGAAGTCGAAATCAGCGCGGGAGGGAAGACTTCCCGGAGCATAAAGCGCTCTGCTGTCACTACTTCGTTTCCGCTTTTGAGCGATGTGCAGTATCTGGCCATGGTGGAGCTAATCCTATTATCAGCCTATAGGTTTGCAAAAAGCTAAATAGTTGAACATGACAATAGCTCAGGAACGGACTGGTACTAATGTCGAAAACAATACTTGCCCCATCTCGCCGACGCTTTGTGAACGCCCATCTCCTCTGCCCGGTCTACCATATATGACTGGTATATAGTGCACACGTCGCACGCGTTCAAATGCACAAAGCGGATTCGAATTTGGGGACAGTGTAGTGTCAGCAGCTTTCACAAGGTTAATCGCGCCGGTTCACTAACACGCCATCGGATTTGGGCCACATAGGTATGAATCTTGTCGTACACTCGGTCCCACGTGACGTGGGCAGATATAAAGGTGCAAGCCTCACGGCTGTAGTATCGCTTCGCTTGGTCGTCAACGGTTTTCTCCGTACTGGCACGACTTAACCAATTTCTTGAGCAACTTTTTTGATAGACTTAACAAGCCAACGGATGTCCGTTGATGGTGTGTTCTTGTTAAACATGTTTCTGTGTGGTTTTGGCGCAATGTTGCCATCACGCACGCGCGTTTTGTACCGCTGGATGGTGAGTGGGGACAGATCGAGGCAGCGTGCGAATGACGGGCGACACCCAGCTCAACGAATGGCAGATAGTAGTAACATTTATCTCGTTCACTCTTGCCACAACGGCGCTCAACGGTATCTGTCTGCATCAGCAGTCCGAGCATCCTGCAGACGCACGCCATCTTCTCAGACTTCGACAGCTGGGAAATCGAGTAAACTAGTGCCTTCAGTTCTCGTGCTTTTCCTTCCGGGAGTGACGTTCGCAAGTACAGGTTCGTGACCTTCTGATTGACATCGATCTCCATCAGAATTTATCAGAATTTGATGGAGGTCGATGTCAATCAGAAGGCTACGAACCTGTACTTGCGAGCGTCACTCCAATTTAACTGATACAGGGGCGGACAGAATGTAACTGCCAGTCTTGGTAAAAACACTCTTTGATGACCTGTCCATAGTACAGCAAAAATATCTGGTCAAACATGGTATGATATGATTGGTTGTAATGTTTTAGCTGGAGATTTGCCGTATTATGTTATACTTGTTTTGAGTATTAAATGAAAGTTGTAAAACTAATCCTCAATTACGATTGGTTGAAAAAAGATTATACTGGTACAGCTTGTAGATTTTATGTTTATTTTATACATGTACCATTTATGACCTCGCCTCGAAGATGTGGCAGTTAGTTTTGGTGGCAGTTACACGCTGTCCATTGCTGTACTAATGTCCTGCTCGGCTTGCTGCTCGACTTCATCACTCTCACCACTCTCAGCTGGCACCGCCGCTTTTTCCTCGGCTAACACGACCCCCTCCAGTCCTCGTCGTTGCTATCGTCGGGTTCATCGCTTCCGGAAGGCTCGGCAGGCGTGTGGTCTTCGGCGGTCAAGTGTAGAGAAGAGATGGCACTGCTGCTGCTGCTACTGCTCCGGCTGTGGCGATGGCGGCGGCGTCGGTGACCCTACCAGCGAACTGGTCGGGGCTGCATCTGCGCTTGCATGCTGCGGAGGAGGAGCAGCGGTGACGCGCGGTAGCGGCGCTGGCAGGCGTGCACGCGCGCTGGGTTTCCATGGCAACGGTGACATAGATCTTGTGTGAGTTAGTGCGAGCTTTCGATTCAGTGACCGTTCGAATTTTAAACACCAAAGTGGTCGTTATTCGAAACTTCACTTAAATACGAAAACGATAGATCAACTTTGGAGGATATCGTCTCGATAATTCTAAATGGTGATTAAGTATCATTTTGTACGCTGTAGTCTCAAATGCGCGTTAAGCAATGTCAAATATATCGAGCAAGTACCATAAACCTCTGAAAAGACGAAGAATGACAAATGCAATAACTTGCTCCTTGGTGGTATCCTACTAGCCGTCAACCGATGTGTATTCCGTCACCATGACATGAAACGACCACGTGTTGCGGATAGAAAGACGAGCGGAGCTGTGGTGTGGCGACATTGGGGGAAAGCGTCTCTGCTGTTTTCATAAGGTAACTCTCAATGGGCCTTCATTCTATTCCTTGCAGCACAACGATGATTTTACTTCTATTCCCCACCATGAAGTCCTTGGCCGACCGATTTGAATGCGGAGAAGGCATTTTCGATCAGTTTCATCATTGACGAGTAAGGCCCAAGCCGAAGCAGAGTTGCTGTAGCAAACTGAGGCTCCGAGAACACGGCTTCCGTGCGTGCATGACACGGAGCGCTGTCGAAGACGACCACAACGTCTCCGACAGTAGAGGTCTTTAGCAGAACCGAACATTTGCACAATGTTGATTTCCATATGGAATTTCCCCTAATCTTCATCGTCAACCCAACAATTCGCACACTTTTCAACAGACTAATTTGTTTCGAATCCACCAATGCAAGCCAAATAAACTGTATGAAGTTGGGCAGATGTTCTACTAATTCAACACTATACCGTCGCTTTCACTAAATCCGGACCAATCGACAAGTCAATAATCATTGGAGATACGGAGACAGTACATCGCAACGATCCCGACGGAAGATTCTGCCCCGCATTTGAAATTCATACTTGTCCCATTGCTCATCGATGATTCGAGCATCATCTCTTTTTGTTTGAGCCATGATGCTGGGGGTGGAGTGGGTTCTGCCTCTGTAGGCGCTTCCCCTTCCATGGCGGCAAGACTATCAATGGTCATGAGTTGCAAGCCTCCCGACCTCTTGTTTCCGGTATACACACTCCAGTCGGCCGACGTCAAAGTGAACGTCATGCCAATGCTGACATGTGAATCTGGTACAAAACCGGCGTGCAACATGTAGCAGTACTGTCAAGCTTATCCGATCGTTAAATACTTTGCAATGAGATATCTGGCCAAGTCGCTGGCACCACTACACGTATAGGTAAAACTGAGGTGCTGGCATAGAAGTGTTACAGGACTGTTAGTTAGTGGTAACGCTAAATGTTTGCGCGTTAGAGCATCTACAGCGGCAAGTTTTATACGAAGTTCTAACGGTGGCCTTTCAGATCCGGAATTTAAAATAAAACTGTGCGAGCATTCCGTTTTCACAGCGGTGAGTCTTAAATAAAGTTTTAACGGTGTTTGAAAGCAGCCATTGCCGAATTTATTTTGTCCAATCATTCGGTTCAACTACATCAATGGTACAATGCGCAATGGAAACGATAACAACGCTTTACTAGGGGCTTGGGTCTGGTTCCACTGCGTATCTAGACACCCCATACATCACTGGATGGCCTCTTCATCCCTCGTGCAATGCGATATTTAGCAGCATGTTCGCCCGTGACGTTGGGGTGCACTACACAATCATTTAAAACTAGGGTTTTATCTTAGAACTCGAAACCCAACGGGTAGGATTTCGTGAAGTTAAAACTCTGGCTAGGACCTACCGCTGGAAGCTTAAAACTTTTGCCCAGGTTTTAACGCGCTACTTTTAAGATAAAACCGCCTTTGGGGCATGCCGCTGGAGATGCTCTTAGTCTACTGAATTAGCCAAGTCGGCTTCATATCGTCAGCTATTAGAGTATCTCCACCGGTTAGTCGTATCGGCAGTTTTAAAGCACATCGTTAAAACCGTTTCCGTTCAATTAGATCGCTTCAAAAACACTTTGCTCCACCGGTGCTCGATCTGAATCATGTCTTATACGACTTCAAACAGCAACAAGCGATGGAGCAGGAAGCAGAGAGGCCGGATGTGCGCAGTCATGAGCAGGTACAAGCTCAGGAAGGCCTTGATCATGCACAAGAGGTTGCGTCACACCGAGAAGATGCGCTTTCTGATACTCAGCGCGTGCCTAGCATCAGGCAGGCATTCAACGATCATTATCCGGCGGATGGATCTCAAGACCAGTTGCCGATGGGTATCGGCCATTATTCGGTGGAGGAACGAAGGCACCTCCCTGTCGTAGCACCAGCAATCGACATCCCTACTGACCACGCTGCTCAGCAACCAATTACTTGGGACGACGGCACGTCGTGCTTTGAAGACTGATGATGAATTTTACTGGCAGTACATGGTGTCGCCAGCGCCAGTTAGCCACAAGCGCAAGCACGGAGGCTCAGTACCTGGAAAAAAGTGCTAACGTTGAACGAGACCGGGGGGAAGCTGGCAAACGACTGGTGAAAGATTATTTCGGTGATACTCCGACTTACAATGATCGTACGTAGCCTACTGGTAGAAAACGTCGTTCTGTAGTAATTTTGTGACTCGTATGTCCACTTTAGGTGATTTTCGTCGGAGATTCCGCATGCGGCGGACTCTTTTCGAGCGGATCGTACGTGACCTAGTAAGTGATGATTCATGCAACTACTTCGTTCAGAAATCGGATGCAACAGGTCTTTTGGGATTTCTTCCGGAGCAAAAAGTAATCTGTGCCCTTCGGATGCTCGCGTATGGTACCAGCGCAGATCAACTTGATGAATTGATTCGAATGGCAGAGCCCACGGTTTTGCAGGCATTGCACAAGTTTTGCAGCAGTATCATTCGGTTGTACAGTGAGAAGTATTTACGAGCGCCGTCGGTTGACGATCTATATCAACTTCTAGCTGAAAACGCTGCTCGTGGCTTTCCCGGAATGATTGGTAGCCTCGACTGTATGCACTGGACCTGGAAAAATTGTCCCACTGCGTGGCATGGCGCTTTTCAGGGCAAGGAAAAAACATCAACTGTGATTTTGGAGGCTGTCGCGTCAAAGGCGCAGTTGATATGGCACGCCTTCTTCGGTATGCCCGGGTCAAATAATGATCTGAACGTCCTCGAACGATCCCCGTTACTACACGGTGCTCTCAATGGAACCGCACCCCAAGTCGAGTTTCAAGTGAATGGCGCGGTTTATGATCAAGCATACTACTTGACGGACGGCATCTACCCTCAATGGGCAGCAAAGTATTAGCAGTCCCGAAGGCCGAAAGAGGAAACTCTACGCAGGTACGCATGAAGCAGTCCGCAAAGATGTTGAACGCGCTTTTGGGGTTTTGCAGCAGCGCTATCGGATTATTGCACTTCCTTGCAAACTGTGGCACCCCGAGGCGCTGCGCGAAGTGATGATCACATGCATCATCCTTCACAACATGATTATTGAGGATGAAGTACCGGTGTTCGGCAGCGATCATAGGCATCTCTATGAAGACGGCTGGGCGAGCCCGATCTCTGTTTCTCAGGCAGAAACGAGTCCAGTTACACGAAGAGATCAAGTGCATCCTGTTCCACCTTAGAGAGGCGGAATGAACAACGATTGCTGGGAACAGCATCAGGTTTCATGTTGAGTTCAAAGTCAACACGACGCGAAGGTGGCAGTCCATCAGGAAGTGTCTCTGGAAAGACATCAGTAAAGTTTTCTAGCAACTTGGAGATCGGTACGGGAACCGAATCACTAACAGGCATGACGGCACAAATCTTCACACGGTACACTTCATCATACACGTGCTTCTTCACCTTGCGTTTGAAGTCAGCGGCAGCGATTTCCACGGCGGCTTCCGTAACAACCGGTGGAGGAGTGGCACGGCGGATAGCCGGAAACGAGATATCATGCAAACGCCAATCAATGCATGGTTGGAACTTGGTAAACCAAGGTTTTCCCAAGATGACATCATGAACAGAACCCAGAGGCCATTCCATGACCTGGAGTTTGCGGAAACGGTAGCGACCAAATGCGATAGTCGCAACATCTTTCTTCACTGAACGTGCTCTCGTAGAAGTTCCATCGAACCGAGTGACTTGCGAGACGCCAGAGGCAGCCATGTCAGGAAGTAATCCTGGACGAACGATATTGCATGTAGCACCACTGTCGAACATGATGACGACCGATTTCCCATTGCAAGTCCCTTTCTTACGAATGAGTTCGGTCTCACGATGCACTGGAGACACGGTGGATGCGGAAATCTCTTCCGCTTCAACAACCTCAACCTCGTCGTGAGACTCTTCAGTCGAAGACTGAGGAGAACCTGTAGCAGGCGGAGGAGAAGAATTGAAGTTCGCAGCGGATTGCTCGTGTCAATTTTGACGAGCGTTCTTCTCTTTGTTCTTGAGCTTGAGACAGTTTTCAGTAAATGCCCCGGCTTCTTGCAATAACGGCATCTCGTGCGAGAAGACGAAGAAGAAGAAGAAGAAAAGCGGCGATTCCCAGCACTCCCAGAGTCAATTTCCATTGGCTCAGGTTCGTTCTCCTGAGTACGAAGTGGTGTAGACTGTTGATGGTTGTTGTTGAATTGGGAGCGCGGTCGATCGTGCGAAAAGACTGGCGGACGATAGTTCTTTCCACGGATGTGATGTGATCGATCATACTCCAAAGCAATCTTCATTGCTTGCGATACAGTCGTACAGCGACGGTATTGCACTTTTTCACGTGTAGGACTCACCAGTCCACGCGTAAAGTAAGTGATCTTGTCCAGCTCACTCATGTCCGTAACTTGCATAATAGCTTCACGAAATCGAGAGATGTAATCTTCCAAGTTGGATTAATTGTTCTGCTTGAGCGCAAACAGTTGATCACGTAGACGCTCTTGCACATACGGAGGCACAAATTCATCGGTCAACTTGGCCATGAGGTCCTGCCTGTCTTTGATTTCACGTTTGTTCAGCTTGTACCAAGCGGCAGCATTTCCTTTGAATTTGCAGTTGTAATGGCCAAAATTCGGGAACTTTGCTCATCATTCTGCCAATCAATGTTTTTGGCTTCAAAGTACAGGGCAAGTTGCTCGAAGTACAAATCAACCGATTCTCCCCTTTTGCCATAAAATTGTGGCAGACGGATACCTTCCACTTTCACCTCACGCTTATTCATGACCTCGAGCAGCTGTTGCTGCTTGTCAACCATTTCTATGAGTTTCTGCGTGATGGTGTCAGCAGACCATCCTTGAGGATTTAACGAAGACATGATGGACGAGAAAAAGTTCTCTTATTCAGTTATTCAAAGCGACGTCTTTTGTAGAAGTGCTCAGTGGCTTTAAAGCGAATGACCTCTTTCTCTAGGATAACCAAGGCGTCAAAGATACCAAGAAAGTTGTCCTCGAGACGGTCGTACAATTCTTTGTTTTGTACAGCGGCTAAGGCTGGCGTGAAGAAGCTGTCGTGGGATGCGTAAAGCTGGTCTAAGCAATTCCGGTAGTGACGGGAAAAGTCGTTTACAGCTTTCTCCGGAAGGATTTGCGATTCTTCGTCGTCAAGAAAGTCGAAAGCTTCTGCGAAGGGACGTTTGGGCATCCACTGATCCAGTCGACGGCGCTTACGCTCACGCTCAGAACGGGCGGTAACGTACTCTAAGATATTACGATCCAGATACGTGCAGAGAAGCTCCGATTGGTCGACTAGTTTGACTAGGAGCCTGTCGGACAGACGCTGAAGAACGTTCCGTGCACGGTGATCGGCAGCGTCCGGAATCAGATTTCGGAGCGCCTTTACAAAGCGGAAGTGCCTGTCGATACTAAACGCAAATGTAGAGCGTAAAGAGGCGTCCTCAGCGAACTCGGGCTTATCAAAAAGCTCAGCAATCGAGTGTCGGAATGGGTAGTCACGTTCCTTGCGCTTGGGCATACGTGGGCTGCGACGAGGGGTGCGGGCACTGAATTGATCCGGTTCTAATAGACCAGACACTAGTACAGCACTCACGCTATCAGCGATGGCGCGAGACAGCCGGAGAGCCGGAGAGTAGAGACGACACACGCTCAGCGAGCGGCTTTCCAGGTGTCGTACAGAAAACGGCGTAGAGAAGGTCCCTCCCGGACTAAGCCAAGTGCAACCAGATGTGACGACTGGTAAAAGTCACGACTGGTCAAAAGTAGGCAGAGAAGAACGACTAGAGCGATGATCCCAGCGGGAGCTCGAAGAGTCGTGTAGGCGAGGGTCTTGAAGAGGGCGAGGGTTCAGTAGGGAAACCCGGAGCGAGGCTTGAGCTTGTAGTGTTCAGAAGTAGGTAAATTGGAAAGTGAATTGAATGTTATAGTTCAGAGAATCCTGGTTCGCTAATGTCTCTCGGCGATAGTGTCGGCGTTCAGCAGCGCTGCCCCATATGGTTGATGAACTGCCTTCAACCCTTTTCAAGAAACGGTTGCCTAGAGTAGAGTCTTGCGCTGCCGTTGTAAGTCCTTGACGTCTTTTCTCGTTAGCAGATAATGTTTCCGACGAAACGATGTCTGAATATACTTTTTTCCTTATTTTCCGTATATCTCGCCATTGTTGCCACGCGAAAAAAAACACTGGAATGACGCACTAAGAATCGACGCTCGCTTTCGTCGTTTGAATTTAACTACCCAACAAATTTGCTCGATCAGCTGGAACAGGAACAGGAAAAAAGCCCAATATTTCCCAACTGTATATGTTTCTTTTTTTCTGTATTAGCGCGACAACCATCTCGATTACCAGTAATATCCTCGCCTCTCGATCAACATCGCCAAAACTTGAATCCGATGCAACGATAAAAATGCTCTCGTTCATTGGATCGCACTCAGTTGCACTACGCTGAAGGCTACTTTCATCTACCATACTTCCATCGTGAAAGTGATTCTTGCTTGTATAAAACTCTATCAACCGGGTACCAAATACGATGCATTTTGCGAATTTTGATGTTTTGTAGTTCTGTCATTTCTTCTGTAAGCATAACCCGGTACAACGACACTCCTTCCAGAGAACGCGGCAGAAGGCAAGCGGGGGACTTCGTGTCGCGTTGAATGCCCGTAGAATGTGAACATGTAAAACGATGTTTACCCGCTAGAACGCTCATTGGCTGGGTCAGAAATCGTTCTGAAGAATTTAGATCCCTCAGATCATCCGGAAGAAACCGATGCAAAAGCCATTCGTGATAGCAAAGTTTGCGCCCTGCCTCTGAGCGATGTAAGACTCACAGTAATTGTACACTGAAAGATGCCAAACGCCTTCTGTAGCACACATGCGAATATCTCTTCGGCTCAGCAACAGTTTCCTAAGCTGGTCCAATACGTAAGGACAATCATATTGAACCACCTGTTCTTCTCGTAATATTGGATCTGCAACGCCAAGACTTGCTCTCAAAATTTGCAAGAAAACATATTTACAGTTGATTCGAATTTGCGGACAATCGCAGACACAACACACATTCCTCCGACTTGTCAGCACCTAGGGACTTCTGCAAAAGGCGCCTCGTATTCGCCTTCACTCCTTGCGATATAAGTATCAGACCCGATTGGATGGTTCCAGCCCTTTCTACGGGCACGGTGTTGTAACTAGTGCTATCGTCATAGATCGTCCTGAGACCCTCATATTACCATCCGGTAGGCGGTGATGCCCGGTTCTATTGTATGATCACCCTTGTTCAAGACGCCTTCCGCGCTGGTCGTCACTTTCGCGCTCTCGAAAGTCTACTGTAGTGACGTCATGAAGGTGTCGCCAAGATTCCGAGATAGCTCATTTGAGTTAGACGATGTAAAAAATAATTCAACGCTTTTGGTGTTATGGTCGCTTTGCCGCGGTCAAAACATTCGAGTTGGAAAGCACCAGTGACAATCATAAAAAATGTTGAAAGCATGTAAGGCATTGGGATAGAGGTTGAGAAATTAAATTATTTAAGTAGATTGTAGTTTTTTCGAAACGTAAGTAGATTGTGGGAGCTACTTATAAATATACTGGAGCAGTTCTATTTCAGATCGGAGGTTCTTATAAAACATAAGTAGATCGCAACTAAGTATAAGTAGACTGGAGCCGACCCTGAAAGAGCGAAGAAGAGCTAACGAAATCGATGATAACACCAGTTTGATGCCTCGCGTAAAGATCATAACTAGATCAATCATTATCTGACCTGCCATGTGATCAAGAGTCTCCTGTCCTGTATGCGGAAATCCGCTTGCTCCTTCGAGCATTCGGTTCCATATTGGGACCTGAGTCTGTCTGGAGTGTCGTTGTCTTGAAATGAAGGCCCGAAAAGAGGAAATGGCCCGCCGGGCAAAACAAGAGTACTACCGACTGTGTGCCAAAGCCTGACGCGACGCACTCCGGGACCTTGGTCTGCGTGTCCTTGGTCAAGAAGTTGCAGTCGGTGGTTCTGGCGACACTGTTCCAAGATCTATGGAATCTCCTACCGAATTGCCACCGACGCCGCCAGAATCACCTCTTCTACTGGTGGCTGAAGCTGCGCACCCGGTGGTGCCAAGTTTGCCGCAACCCGGAACACGACAGCTCCCCCCGGTCATCGTTGACCTGACCGTCAGCCGACGAATCCGCTGATGCGGATGTATCCACCTGTCCGGCACGCATATGCGCCGACTGCATGTACGAGGTTACTGCACGTGCTTTAGCTCGTGGGCTCACTGCGAGATGCTCCATTTGTCGAGCAGACCTTGTCATTTAGCCTTGCGCATCGCATAGTTAAAATTTCTAATACATTTTTCTTTTTAACAGAAGTTCTCGCCACGAAAGGGGACTCTACATCTGAACGGTCGGTCGGGAATTTTTTAATTGGACCGCACGAAGGCTGTAATTGGAGTTATCTACTCTAGTAAACTGGAATTGACAGGTTTTCGAGTGTATTTGTATGTGTGCCAGACTATATATTACAACAAGCACTCGGGTTTGAGTTTTCGCGCGCTTTCTGCAGGACGGATGTCATGTCGTGATTACCTGACTATACTTACCTTGATTAAAGTATAGGATTTTCAAACGGCCAGAAGTACCACTCGGGACCGAAACGTCAGGACGACCAACAGCTCAGTTTGTCATTTTTGGCGCGAAATAGCTCCTCGGTTTGGCACCGGGAACGTCCGAAAGTACCATCGTTCGACTCGCCGCATCTTGCAGATTGCAACGATGTGTAAAACATAAATCAACTCTGAGCCATTACTAAGTGGTGGCCTGCCCAAATTCCTTATATTAATTTCCGAGCCAAACGAGAAAGATGGCTACACTTTTTCACTAGGTTTTATGTATGGGAGGGGTATCGAGTCCCATAATAGAATGTAATATATCTTTATAAGATATCGTGTGCCCCAAAGCAGGAAATGTATCCACTGCTGCGAGTATCCCTTTTTTGTCTGTCAGAGATGGAAACTGGATCCCGAGCTGAATCGCACGCTTCTATGGACTTCATCTTCTCCACACAAAAAACAACTCCAGTTGGAAGTATTTTCTTTTTCAACAAGTGTTGAGCCCAAAGATAATGATGTGCCCATTCAGGTCCTTGGATGTGGCTAGAGTAAAAATGTCGCGATTATTTATATCCCCTTTCAAGTGAGTCCCATCCAGCCCAATAATGTACTTGCAGTGTCGGAGAGCTTGAACACAAGCGCTCGGAAAGAAACACGCCCTTGAAAACACTCCGTCACCCCGCTTTTCAAATCCAAAACGGGATGGTGGATTGGCATCTGCAACCATCGTTAGGTAAGCCTCGAGGTTATGGTAACTCTCCTCGATGTTACCCGGGGTGATTCCAACAATTCGACCTTCAATCTTGACGGAGATTGCCGGTTGATCGTGATCTGCTGGGACATCGGAAAGTCGAATATCGCCTTCCCCTGGGTAGTATTCCACAACCCACCGTAAGATGGCAACATCTCGCGCTTTAAAATGCCCTGGAGCATACTGAAGGGAACATCGCGCTGTCGATGGCTGCCGATTTCGCCAGCTAGACCACCTTCGACAAACGTCTCCATTTGGAATCCGCTATTTTGATAGTGATCGTGGGCCAAACACGTTGTCGTTGTCTTTCGCTCCCCGTGAAGCCGTACACATTAATGAAAAATGGACAGGCCGGCTTGGTACCTTGAACAAGCTGCTGTTGACCATTCAGGAGCTTGTACACGTATTTCCCGTTGCCCTCCTGTCTCACTTTGCGCCAACTGTCGCTGAACACACGAATCGAAAACCCCTCGAGTCGTGCAAACTCACGGCAGCGTCACTGTAATGCATTTCGGAATTCGAATTGAGATGTGACTAGATTCCTACATGCTCCGACACTTGGCCACACGTATCTGGTGAAGCTCGGTCGGGGCTGCACTGGACATCAGAGCGAAGAAGACTCCTCCTCGCCAATTGTCCATCGGAAGGATGGTCGCCCGTTCAGGCCAAAGGACGATGAAGCGGGTGGTGTTGGGTAACCGCCGGCGGTAGTCCATGCCGAAGGATGGTATTTCGAGCGCTGCGGATGCAATCTTCGGTGGTAGTATATATTACCGGAACTTGGCGCTCGCGCTTACCTTCCCTGGCTTGACGACTTCCGACCATGGATGGATGGTTATAGTGCTGACAAATATCCCTATCCATTGTTTGACTGTAGCGAAGTTGCGTTCCAGAGGAGTTCATCAATCAGCGCAAGTGCTAACTAATCGATCTCTTCTTATGTTTCTACCTCCGACACGTGCACGAGATGCAACCCATCCCAATTGCGTTGCTGTCATCGTGGCGCGACTTCGTCAGTGCGTACAAGAAGGACCCGAAGCGCGTGATTGACAGTGTACAGAACAGTCGACAGCTTTACAACGAGAACACGATGGTTGGACACAAAATGGGCGTTCATGAGCTCTCCATCAAGTACGATCTCCCGTGCTATATACGCAAGCAGGAGTAGTGCTCAATATGCTATAAGGACTCAAGGAGGTGTCCGAAGATGATTCGTCACAGCAATCATAGCAAGTTTAAAATGGGTCTGCGCATCGCCATCATGCAACTCGAAAATCGCATTCAAACGGAGATACGAGATCATTCGTAAGAACAAGAGCGCGACACGGAGGGGCAGTCCAGAATCTACCGACGCGCAGTGTCAATCTTCATGACGAAATGAGACAACTCAGCAGAGAGAACACGTCCCTCAACGAGTGGCTAAATGAGGTGTAGAACGACGTCGACTTCGTGATGAAGACGAATGTTGAGCTGAATTATGCTGTCGGAGCAGTGATCCGGAACAACAAATACTTAGTGAACGTGATTAAAGAAAGGTGTAGCGAGATGGACGAACAAGAAGACTTTGAGAACAATATCTTTTTTAGCAACGCGATGTCTTCACTCTCCACAACGCCATGGCTGACATTGGCTCCAGATATCTCGACAACGAGAGAGAATCGAAGAATAAATTTGGCTGCGCATGTGAAGCTGAAAGAGCTTAGGAAAATGAGCCCAGCGGCAGAATGCGGGTGTTGTGACTTCTCGTGAGCACGAGCTCGTATTAGAACGTACAGCAAATAATTCGTATTAGTTATGGTCAAACAAAAGAAAGAAACGTCACTTGCGTTTGCATATATACTTTTTATTAACGAGGTCGCGGAAATCAGAACATGTACGATCGTAAATATCTGCTATTTTTGAAACTTTGCGGAATCGTACGATTTTGCTAGGATAAATTATTTTTATACCATTCGTAACTTATCACACGAATAAAACACAATCTTTTTATTACGACTAGTCCGATTTGTAACTTAAAATAACTGCTCAAAGCCAGTTTACTCATACTTAGCTGCGAATTACTTATGTTTTATAGGAGGCGGCACAAGTGATGGAGGGGGGGGGCCTGGTGGTAACTCAACGAGCCATTTACAAACTCTCTTCGTGTCGACACTGTGCTGATCTGCAACCCCACCAATGAACATTCAGTTAGTGCGTATCTCTATAACTGCAGCGAATCGCTGCAGTCTCGTCGTAACCATGGCAAAATGGAGATGTGATGAGAGGGGTAAATAGTGGCATGACAAATTCAAAATAGCCTACCCGGGCAACGCCGGGGATAGTTCGAAGTTTGAGCAGATCAGCTATTTTACGTTATATTTTACAATAACCTCGAGGGAAAAAAATCGAACTAAACGGCCACAATACGACAAATTTTACGATATTCGATGTAGATTAGGCGGTTCCCACCACGTTGTTCGTTATCATCGTGGAGATCCGGTTGTGCACGTACCGGGGCAGCTTAAACGCGCGCACATGCAGTGTAGCACACCAGTGTCTGTTGGGGCTTGATCTGGAAGTGCTCAGGGGCATTGCATAGCGCGAGCACATTTAGCGAGCTGCGCTCGTGAAGAGTTGTTCGCCCTGTTTCCTTGGAACTGGCGCTTGCACCCACTGGAGCGTTTTCGTAGCGCTTGCTTAATACTTTATGGTAGTTGTTAAAATAGATGCGGTTTCCATCCCGTTTATGCTTTCGCATCGCTGCTAGTGAAGGGAAAGTCATCCCCACCGAAAAACCAAGCGTATTTTCATTGATTGGCTTGTGCCTTGGGAACAACCGCAGCAGATCCATCTTGTTTGACTTACGAACACTACTTCCCATCACCTTTCTTGGATTCAGGAAATAGTGAATTCGAATGTTAAACACACCGCCACCGTGAATTAAATCAACCTATATTTTTAACATATCCCGTTTACCGACCTTTACCGATGTTGATACGTTTCTTCTCGAGTTCCATGGCCACGAGTCGATTCCACTCATATCATATATGAAACTGCCTTCTTATATTCCAATTATCACCGACGCTGGAAGGCGAGAGTAAACGTACAAGGCTTTATTTGCACGAATCGGATAGAAGTCGCCGTGCGCGGGTGGTCCTTTCGGCCTGAGAAGTGACTTCTTAAAGATCCAGTCATGTGGCTCGGTCCCAGGAAAATGTCCGGCATCCTTCCGCAATGATACCGAAAACCTAAGGATCGAGAGAACTCTAGCGAAAAGCCGGTTATGATCCACGCCATTATGCCCAAATATATATTTCTACTGTTCAACTTGGACACCTTTCAGCCATACCGCGCAGGTTCGGACAAATTTTGCCGAACTTGGTCGTTTGGACGACCTTCCCATTTGAATTTATATGTTGCTACACACATCGTTTGACACAGTCAATTCGGTATCAAAATCAAAAACCAAGTTCGGCGCAGTGGTGGGAGGAGGGAAGGGGTTGGTGTGCGCTGATTAAATGCGGGGGGGGGGGGGTACTGATGTATCTGGTACGTGGTACGTGCCCCGATATAGCAAATGCTGTCAGAGAGCTAAGTAAGTTTCTATCGTGCTTTAATAAGAGTCATTAGGGGGGGTCGAACATTTCAAAAAACGTGCTTATCTTTCGGCCTTCAAATTGCTCACTTTTCCGACTTTTTTTTCTTACTTCTGAAGCAAGCCACCTTCGGAGGTGGCTTGTTTCAGAAATGAGCAGCTTATTTCTAAGTTCGAGTTCGACGCTGTGAAAATGCACATGTGCATACCAGGATGCGCTGGCAGCTAGGGCGCGGTGGAGCTCAACCGCCGGGGGCTACGTGCAGTCGTCTCGGGCGGAAGCGCACCACGAATAGGTTCTAAGTGCTATTAAGACAACATGCATGCGCGTCATGGGCGCTGACACACAACCGCCACCATACCTACCACGCTACCGGCGGCTGCAAGCGGATCTCGGCGCCTCTCCGCCTACTGCTGCCGCACCCCGGTCGCTAGCATTGCCATCCACGGCTACAGCGAAGCACAGTACAACCGCCGGGTCGTTGACCTCATGTGTGGCTGCGGCAGCGCAGCAGAACGGGGCATCCTGAGCACGCGCACCGCCACTTGGCTGCATGGTGGCGCGCAGTTGCGGCGATCTTCGCGCAGAAGACGGCATCGTGCTCAATTTCCAACTAAGTTCGATTTCTTAAAAGTCAGCAAAAAGTGAGTCCCCCTTCCGTTTAGGGTTATTTTACCGACGTTTTTTGCTCATATACTGGTAGTGTTTCTGCTCATTATTTTTCGCTCATTTTTGAAGTTCGACCCCCCCCCTATTACACGTACAAGGCTGCCCAGAGAGTACTAAAGTATCTGAAAGGAACGTCGACGTACGGTCTCGTATTTGACGGAAAAAGTAAGGAAGTGATATATGAACTGTACGCTGACGCGACCTTCGCGAATGCTAATGAAAACGGAAAGTCAGTGACTGGATATGTGAGTATCATGGCTGATGCGTGTATTACTTGGAAAAATTCAAGGCAAACTACTGTGAGCCTCCACACAGCGCAAGCTGAGCTAATAGCTACAAGTGAAGGGGTTAAAGAGAGTGAGTGGCTATGGGTATTATTGGAAGAATTGGGATTCAAGCAAACTCAACCCATAATGTGTTGGTGTGATAATAAGGGCGATTAGTATTATTAAGGACCCAACTAATCATACATCCACGAAACACATTGATATTATCAGGCGAAGCCTGTAAGAAGGGAGTGTTTTGGGGGGGATGGTCGGTCGGTCGGGAATTTTTATAAAATCCGCTTGAAGTGAATATTGTGACCCAATCGCACCGCTGCATATCATTGAAAAGCTCTTGATGCGAATTTTGTAACCAATCAAACGTTGGTCCGCCAGGGTAGCTCAAATTTTACTAATGGCGCGACGTCTGCAGGAGGGATGTCATACAGGATAGGACAGGAACCACCTCTGAAAACGCATAAACGAGTTGACTTGATTAAAGTATTGATACCTTTGAGACCTAATATGCACCAAAAGGACGATCTGCTTCAAATCCCAAAGAAAAACGACCGACCGAAACTTTGAGCGCCGATAGCTCCAGTAATAGTAACTATAGGGCAGTAAGAGTTCGATCCTCTTACTTTAGAGACTCTAACGGTTACTGACATGTGTGATCGGATTTTATATCCTTTTTTCCGGATTTGATATCACCTCATCAAAATCGCCTATATTAACTTCCGAGCCAAATTTCTGAGACATGGCTACATTTATACTTGGTTTCAGTATGGATGGGTGAACAAGGCCCCTTCTTACAGGCATCGCCTGTCAAACGGCTGTATGCCAGGGAAGTCCATGACGAAGGAAGAATAGTAGTATTATACTGCAACACAAATGATATGATCGCGGATGCCCTCACAAAGGCACTGCCTCAAACTCAATTTGAGAAACCCAGGAGTCTTATGGGTGTGAAGACCCTAAGTCTCGCCTAACACACAAAGGTGTTGATTCTGTGCACTGTCATTGCAACGGATCGAAATATACTTGGAAGTTGAAGAGCCACCATATGGTACTTTGAAGCCATCCGATTCAAGTTGAAGTCCAAATATACTTCTTGAGTTGAAGTGCAAGATACTTTCCAAGTTGAAGCGCAAGTTGAAGTGCAATACCAAGGATCAAGGGCAAGACTTATGCGGTTAAAGGCGGAACGTTATCACACTATTATGACTCTCAGTTGCGTAAAGCCCAATGGTTGAAGACTAGACTAGGACGGCCCATGATAACATGCGTCACGCACAGCAAGGGATCCCGTTGACCGCATCAAGGAAGGGAGGGGCAAGCCCCAACCGCACTGTATGTCATCTTTGGACCAGATCTCCCCAAACTCTGGGTGGAATTACTGCAGGCAAGCCTGAGCCTTGTAACTGTGTGCGTCCTAGCCCCCCGAAGGATTGAAAGCGGCCTGTTCCGCTTAGTCGAACCAGGTAGATGAAGGCAAAACTGAAAGTGATTGAGCTGGTGGCAAACGCCGCCAACAAAGACGAAAGGAAGGACAAGAGAGACAGAAATCATAATGAAAATAAGAAATCACGAGGAAAACGAATTTGGTGGCTCACAAATTTTGGAGTGTGAAAAGGCCAGATGTGCCCAAATATGAGTGGCGTAAACTATATTAGTAGCCACCAATTTTGGATCGCCTGACCGACGAATAGTCGCACGGTATTTTTGAAAGGTCGCAACTTGATTTAGGCCATATGCGATTCATGATAAGATATGACAATATGTGCTTACTATTACGAGCCAATGGTTAAATGGGCGTAATCCTGTGAAAGGTCGTGACACGAAAGGTCGTATGCTATTTGTGAAAAATCGCAACTTGATATAGGATAAGACTGGACATATGCTATCACTGAACAGTCTGTTAAGATGTGCTTGAACTTTTAGTGGGAGTGTTAAGAGTCCGCTTGATTGGACAAAATTATAACCAATAGGACAAAGTCAAGCCCAGGGAGTTTACGAAGTCTTCTTCCTGGGGTGTTCTTCCGAAAATCGACGGTACGTCCTACACGTATGCTATTTTGCTTTGACGCGTATAACACTGACATGTATGTGAATGTTGTAGCAAATACATCTGCAATGTTGAGCGTGATGGCCGAGCGAACACTTGCTTCCGGATTTGGAATGACGAATCGAACAACGGGAACACGAACTTCGAAAGGTGCACAAGACGTGCGAACGCCCGCGCTAAGACCCGTCAAGGACAGATACGACCCCCTGAACTTACGCAGAGTGCCCAGGACTTTGCCAAGGAAGTGTACGAGAAGGCCCGAAGCCTCGGTGTCACCAAAATCTACAACGCAGGCCGTTTACATTAATCATTAACAATTTTTGTCTGACTAACACTGATTTTTGTGGTTTCTAGCTGTTAATTTTGAGTATCTACCTAGGAGAACGATAGCCATAGAGGGTGCACACCTTGCACGAACGTTGCACCGCCTGCTCCCTGCGTGGAGTCTACGATGTCGGGGTATTCTTGTAGCTCGTGCCCCTCGTCAATACCATCGTCTCGACGTCTCTGTGTTGTTGATCCCGCTCTCGCAGTAGAAGCAGCCGTACGAGCTCGCGCGGATGTTGCTTCCTGCAATAAGCACACGAACGGCATAGCTTAGTCGTTATGTGGATAGCGCGTAACGTCGGCATGCTTATGTTGACCAAACCACATGCAACGTATCGCAATGGTGACAAAAGCTTCCGTAGAGTCGACAGCGAGAAGTTGTTCCATGAGCTCCTCAAAGAAAGCAAAGTGTTTAGGCGGCCGCTTGTTGTTCACTTTTCGATAGTACCGCTGCACGATTACGGTGTTCACAAGCGCCATTTCGAGGAGCCCGAAGAACAGTGTCCTATTGTATTTGCGCGACTTATTGCAGAGCTGTATACTGTAGAGCTGCATCTGGAGCTGGTCGTGTACGTCGACACCGCCCATCCAGCGATGGTAGTCTCGGACCAGCTCCGGGGCAGGTACCTCCTTCGTCAACCATTGGTTCTCCGCAGTTCCCCGCACTACAATTCAAGCTTATTATGCATTAGTGTAAAGCACCCAAATAGAACAAAGCATTCAGATGACTTACTGACTGTGCCCGTCACTCTGCTGCCTCCACTCGACAGCATGGGAACCGGGTTTCGGTCCATCCACATAGCCGCAGTAATATGCGGGAACTGCCTGTTTTGAGCCAGTTCGAGGGTGTCCTGGGGTGGCACCATCACCTTTTGCTTGTTTACCGTTTGGTACTTCCTCGAAGTGACCACACCCTGTGCATACCCTGCCGTGTCCGTCTGTATTGTTCCCGTGATGTGCATACGGCGATGAAGCAACTTCAGCGCCAACTTTACCGAGGTGCAAAGCGGTCAGTGCCGTCAAGGCGCCATGGAGACCTGTCCGGCGAGGAGAAAAGCGCGCTCATGTTCCGAAGTACCGCCGCCTCGCCGAAATTGTTGTCTTTGGGTACTGGTGTACGAAGGTGCGTTTAGCTCCACAATAAAATTCAATTCTGCAACACAACAGCAACACAACGTTAGTATAACATAGCGATACGTTGGATAATAAGTCAATAGAAGAGGGAAATGTTGACCCAATTCAATATAAGCCCTTAGACCATAAACAAATCGTGGCAAGCCGAAACTTGCTACGATCATCATGCTCCATGCACCTCATACAATACGCTGCCTTGTCACAGAAAGCGACAAACATCTTCGTACCCCACTTATGGGACTTGTCCTTGTTAAACTGTCAGGTAGGATTGAAGCGGGGTCTTAATGGTAGCGTTGCTTCATCAAAACTGTTGACTAATGGGGCCTTGTATCCTCTCGCGAACATCGACCACGGGTCGGATCTTCCAACGCTCCGTCGAGTCGTGCTTTTGGTGGTTTGTTGTTAGAAAAGTGTAGATATGGAAGTATCTGTTCTTTGTCATCCACTACCAGAATCGATTAGCAGACAGAGCTCCCACCTTCTTCAGCGACCAATGTGCAGCGACCCCCTTGTGGATTGGCACGAGCATTCTCGCTATCAGCAACGCCACGACTCTAAGCACATCCCAATGCTCAATATCAGGAACACTGGCTAGGCGTTGGCGTGTCTCACCCAAACCCTTGACCTCTCCTCCATTTCGGCGATGCTGGGAGCGAATCGCCCGTGCGCGTAGTGGAGTGGTCTGTGTGGGGTAGCGTTTGCTCTCCACGACAATCTGGGACCACAACTTGGGTAGCAGGAAGTAGAAGAAGAATGCGAGCGGGTCATCTGCTACGCTCATCACGCTGGCATTTGGTCCGTACGCGCCATCAAAAAGATCTTCATGCGCCGGATCTGACCCAAACTAGGATTCGTCTGCATCCGCACAACAGTCGAATTATGTTAGATCTTATGTTGACAACAGGCAACACTTAGTGCCCTTAGGTTCAACGTAACTTACCATACTCCTACCCGTTCTGACGCATCGACGAGATAAAATGCCGTCCTTGGCCTATCGGCAACTTTCTTTTCATACAAAAATGTACATTAGGAAAATAAAAAAAGTAAAACCTGTGAATTTTTGCATGAAAGAATTTACCTGAAGGTCTTCTCTGCGTTTTGTCCCCCTATGTGTAATACGTCGAATGGTAAGACCGTTGCACCTAAGAAAGCGCGTTACCCATGCTCGAAGCGCCCCAAAGCGTCTTGCACGAGCAAAAGGGGGGATCGAATCTTGCAATCACGAGCATAATGCATTTAACAATTACACAGCGGCTTTTAGTGCGACGCATCTCCTTAATCCAGTCACACAATCTGAACGTCGATTAGAAAAACTCTAACTAGCACAGCAAGGAAAAAATATCATACCGTTTGTCGAGGACCGGGAATCGCAAGTCCTTCTTCTTTTGTGTCGCTGTGTCAGCATAACTGGTTTGGATTCTTTGCCTTGGCTGTGGCAAGGGCCGCACGTCGCTGTTTCCAGCGGTAGATAGTTGTCCTTTGCACTTTAAAGGCTTTTGCAGCGTCTGCAGCGGGCATATCATCGGTAGCCAACGCACCCTATCAACCAGAACACTTAAGAATTGGACAATCTGTTGATAGAAATACGGGATAAGCTTTAGACTTGCCTGATACTTGATGTGATTCTTGTTCTTGGGCTTGCGCATTGCTAGCAGAGCTCGCAAAATGTAATATGGGTCTGTGCAAAATGGGGAGGGATGGCATTGGTGGTGGTCACTGATAAACCCTCGTAAGGTTTTTCTTTTGTATTAGGAAACCCAGCAAAAAATGTTGTTGCACTCCGGCCGTATCATACGGTGTGTGCACTGAACGATATGGTAGAACTTTGTGGCTACCGACATATAAGATGACCTTGTGGCGCAATGGATAGCGCATCTGACTTCTAATCAGGGGGTTGTGGGTTCGAGTCCCATCAAGGTCGATCCTTTTCTTACTTCGAAATTTTCTTTAGCTGATAATCTTCCTCCAATATTGGATGCAAGGGTAAATACTGTCCAGTTATGTTCCAGTTAGTGAGACAACCACAAGCAGTTTTGACCAGCGCGAATAGATATTAAAGGGTAGTCCATTATTTGTCTTACCTATTCAATTCAACGTACATCAACAAATTACGTAACGTTATCAGGATCGACTGAGCGTGCACCAGACAAACGCTATTAAGCGGCATGATAGGTGCAGTGGTTTAGCTCTCACTCGTTCGCTTCCTGGCTTACTTACCCATTCAGTAATCAAACTTCGTTAGCTATACTGATAAGGTATTCGAGAGAAGTGTAAGTGATTCTACGAATAGTAAGGATATGGAAATGAATGAGTGAATGAGTCAGTCGGTAAGTGAGTGAGTGAGTGAGTGAGTGAGTGAGTGAGTGAGTAAGTAAGTAAGTAAGTAAGTAAGTAAGTAAGTAAGTAAGTAAGTAAGTAAGTACCTCACAAAAGGAGTTTTTGGCTTTTCTCGATCGGCACTCAAATTAACGTTATAAAGCTCTTATTTTCTTCAAAACTGCTTTTTCGTGTTTTAACTAAATATTAACAGGCGGTGCCTGTAAGAAGAGGCACCAATCGAGTGGAAAACGGAAAATTGCTAAATCCGGAAATTGTACAATCGTAGTGGTGCATGGACAGCGGCATCATTAGAATTTTTTAAGCAGAATAGTGCAGTCCCTAAAGCAATACCTGGGTTAATGTAACATTGAGCCCCGCTGCAAGCCCCGGCCTCATAGTGGGGCTGTTTGAAGCAGTTTCAGATATTTAGATATTGAACTTGGTACCGGCAAGTGCCGTTGTATACGTTGCACATCATTATTGAAAATCCTACCTCTGGATTTCACAAGTTTTGAAAAAAACAGCGATCATGCCGTGGAGGTGTGTTGCTGCGGCGAAGCTTACAAGACGTATCAACCTCGGGCCCACTTACGAACCCCACAGCAGTAGGTTTGAATACTACGTTATCAAAAGGACCCAAATGCATCGGTGAACTGATAATACCGGATATAGCTGTTTCTTCAGTTTCCACCTTGTTTGCCCGTTTTCTCCCTCTTCTTACAGGCACTTCCTGTTAAAATATTTAGTAGTTGCACGGGTTTTGATTGGCTAAAATCAAAATCTTCAGTCAAAACGATTGCAGAGAGCTCCAAATTGGCAATCTAACTGTTAAGTATTCTTTTTGTGGGGTACGGTACCAACTCCCCTTTGTCTAGAGCGACTACTCTTTGGAGAGACAAGGTAATTTTGACCAAACACATCACTTAGTTTGGTGTCTCCTCCTTCGGCCTTCTTTCAAGAGAGACACGTTCGATTTTGTCGAAAGGTCGCTGTGCTGCACACCCTTTCACTTCGTTTCATTATGCGTGAAATGAGTGTATTTTGTCTAGTGCGCTTCAAAAGGTGAGCATCCCCAAGCATAAACGAAATCGATCGAAAGTTCATCTCCCTAACATGGCTGTCGCGCTAGACAAAGGGAAGTCAGTAATTTAAGAAAGTAAGGGCATCGCCACCGGTGTTTGAGTAAAACTAAACGTAATTTTTTGTGACGGAATGCATAAGATTATGGAGGATGGATTTACTTTTACTCATACGCAAGGTCAGAAAGTACAGGTTTGTGAACTAAATTGAGCAAAAACCTGTACTTTCTGACCGTGCTTATGCGTATAAGTAAATCCATCCTGCACAATCCTATATTCTCGGTCACAAAATGATTTGCGTTTAGTTTTACCAAAACACGGGTGGAGATACCCTAAGGTAGCCAACCAGTCGTCGGATAATTTTCAAAGTGTCCGCGGAATAATTTTATAGCTCGGCAGCCACAGCTTGTACAGTCGATCCTCCCAGTATGCGCAGGGGCTTGGTGAAGCGATTTGCGAGGGAATAACAGCTCGTTCCATATGATAGTTGATTTGTTGCAATAAAGGTCGATCCCAATGATCGGATCCGACGGGGTATTGGAAGGGCGAGGTGCGCATACTGGGAGGATCGACTGTACGTGAAAAACAAGCACGACCTCGCAACTCTGGCGATCTGGGCTACATATCTATTTTTCCCGCCAAAAAGCGATCACTCCAACCATTTCAAAGTATCAGCAGACCACTTTTAGCTCAAAAGTGACCATATATATCGTTAGGAAGTGGGAAAAGTGGGAATGTATATTTTAACACTGTTATACGGAGAATGGGTACGCCGCTAGAGGTGGGATTAGTAGTAGTATACTCACTCACCGTAAGTGGGATGTTAGTAGTGATTCTATCAATTACAGACAACGACTAAAAAAGCCGGCAACGGAAAACTCGGCAGTCCGACTGTACATGTTTCAAATCCCAAAATTATATTTTAGCCAATGGAACTGATCGATCTAATTTTGTAGTCCTTTTGCTGTCCACAATTGATGTTTTATTGGCGTTGTCTGCTCCGTTTACATTATTTTATCCAATAAAATTTTGAGTTTACTCTGTGCCGAGATTTTTGTGGCCTGCGTTAGTTGAACAATACTATGGAGGATGGTGTTCAGCACTGCCGGCTTTTTTAGTCGTTGTCTGTATACTATTCGCCAGAAAGTGGGAAATGTAGGAAAATTGAGATTTTTCCACTTTTTATGTGGTGTGAGTATCAGCGACCGTTTTCAGCCGCCAACCCGATGATTTTGCCGTTTGCCTTAAAGTTTGTATTGGCGCCGTCCTCCATGTACCCGAGCGACCTCTCCGGGGCCTTGCTAGGCAAAGCAGTTTCGAGAGCTCGATTTTGCTGATTGGTCAAAACCCTGGTTGAAGTGCTTTTGGCGCACTTTCTGTGGACATTGATACACGCGCGCGCCAAAACGTGTCCGAGCGCAGCATGGGAAGACGTGCAACTTACAGCGCGTAGGACCTCGATGACGCGGTAGACCGAGTGGTAGCCAGAGATAATAAGTTGGCTATCTCAAAGTCAACAGGGATCCCATACACAATACTTCATAATCATGCGAAGCTTGCAAGAGCAGGAAAATGACAGAAGCCGAAAAGGCCAGGACCACCTCCGCTACTGCCCTGACGCAACCTTTTCAATATTTAGGAATGATGCGGTGGAAATGGCGACTCTCGCCTGGAAGCGTTGCAATTTCCCAAATAACGTAACAGCGGGATTCAACGATTGAGGACTCTACCCCCTGTCGCTCGAGCGAATGAAGGAGTGCCTTGCAGAATTCAAACGCAATGGAGTTCCAAAGAACTGGAGCAGCACACATGGTCACAGGTGGAGTGTGGAGTGCAGGACAGCATCCTGGTCGTGCCTCCTCCTAGAAACCCTACGAAATCAGTGACAAAGCGAGTCACCGTCGGCGGGCAATTATTGGCCAAGCAATTACTACACGAGATGGCTGCAGCTAAAGGACCAAAAGCGAAACGCCAAAAGACAACGAGTCAGTCAACTCAAAGTCCGAAAAGCGCACTAAACAGCAGAGCAAGTACACCCACCAGCGAAGCGTCAAAAGGAAGGAAGCGGGATGCGATCTGTCGCTCTGGTACCGGGAGTCCCCGCTGCTGTCAATGGGAGCGCCTCAGGCTTCGCTCCACCTGTTCTGCTTCCAGCTGTGCGTATTATCGAAGAAGCGCTTGTGTAGCCGACCATTCAGTAACCTGTGATGTTTAATAAACTGCATGTTCCGTTGGCATCAACGAAATAACCGTCCAAGAGGTAAAGTTTGGCCGCCGAAAATCCATATCCCTCTGACTTTTAATGAGAAACCCGTCAGGAGCCTTCTGCAACAAAATTCAAGATAATGCGGATTATTCAATAACTCGTTTGGTGCTCAATAGGGGTTGTTGTGCCTTCTTGATGGTTTGAAATGATCAAACTGTTCCGTTTTAGCTATCAAAAATCAACGAGATAGACGAGTTCCTCAGCTTTACGAGGAGGTGTATATTTCCTCCTTGCGAGGCCTGGATGCTGAGATATAGCGAACCTCCGTGGACAGGTTGACTACTTTACCCCCCGTGACCAAAGCTACTGCACAGCATTTTTCGTTTTCCCGACATGCTGTACGGTACAGCATGTTAAATAAATGACTACACTTTCTATTTGTATTAGTGTAAAAATAGTTCTAAGTATTTTTCTGAAAAACGCGACATGCACTTTTCGTGGGAGGTGTTTTCAATAAGTCCACTTTCGCTAATGACCGACTCCATGTTCCGAAAAATCAACGAACTGACAACGTACATGAGCTAACGTAGGTTTTCCTTTTCAGCCCTCTTGCTTCAATGAGATCACATGCTTAGCCACCAACTCCAAGGCTACTACAAAACCTACAGTGACTAGAAAATGGTGGGTTTGTCGGCCAGCGAGCTCCTCCCTGAAACCTTGCAGGTTGGTGAGCAAGTCGAGCATTACCCGGTTGCCTTTGTGGCAGGCGATCCTCGAGCGCACCGCCTTGCCACGGTTCTTCGCATCGAGCTCCAGGATCATAAGTTTTGCATCGACATTGATACTGGCGACGTAATTCCTTCGTGGATGATGATCAAGCGCTACGCATATTCAAACGGAAAGCGCATCGAGGACTCGAAATGGCGCAAGTTGCGCACTTTCACATTCGTTACTGGGTCTGTTGACCTGCCCACCCACTCGGAATTGCTCATGGAAGGCCTCGCTGCTGTTGTTCCAAAGGCCATTGCAGCAGTGCGAGCTCGCCGAACTCGCGAACTTGCCAAAGCTTCAGGATACACCACTACGGACGAGATTGTGCCTGACAGCTGCGAGGAGTCAGACTCATCCGACGAAGAATGCGTGTTTCTCAGTATTCGTTCGGATGGTAAGGCCTCAAACGCGAAGGTTCACAGTATCAACTGACTAGCAATTGTCTCCCATGTTGTTGCAGGCGAATGGATTCCCGCTGCAGATTCGTGAGTCCAACCAGCTTTACGGATCTTATCTCAAGCGTTTCATCCAGCTACGACTAATCACATGCGATAAGTTTCACGTAGTGTAATTTGTAAGCTGTAAATACATGCATTTCGCTTGCAACCCTTTTAAACTGTACTCATTGAACAATGCTAAGCCCCAACTTGCATCTTACTGCGGTAGATAGCGCCTAAATGCTTCGACATCGATTCCTTGAAAGCTTAGAGGCGGTGGCTGTAACGATAACTCAAACGCAGACGGAGTTCGACGGGCACTTGTCGTGCCGCGGCCTCTGCCATGACTTCTCCGCTGGAGGCGGCGAGCTTCAGCACGTATAGCTCGCCTGTCACGAATTCGTAGTGGATCGAGAACTTGGGGTGAATCTGGTTCGGGTGCATAGTGGCGGTCAATCCACCAGTGAGCATGAAAGTTTGTAGTCCTTAAAACTTCAACAGCATGTAGGATATGGACACACGGTAGACCAGTAGTTCGCGTGTAAACCCCGGAGCATGGTCTCGCCAACAAGTCTGCCCTTCCAAACATTTAACCTTTATTACCCAGCTCCAAACCCCACGCGTGGTCTCGATTGCATTAGTTAAAATCATACAAAAAGTGTATTGTATAAAAGGTTATGGAGCATCTAGCTAGCCTAAAGTGGTGTTTAGATGCAGAGAGTGGCAGTCACGGCCGGTTTTAAGTCCACATACTCCGAAGAAGTTGTTCTGTAGTGGATCAGAGCAGCCTGTGCAATAAAATGAGGCCTTACTCCCACAAATGCTGCACTTACGTTGAGCTCGAAGGATGGTCCCACTGAGGCGGCTATACTGAGGCAGGGTGCTAAATGCACTGAGTGTGTGGGTAGGAGGAGCCACGTCGTCTCGAAAATCGGCTGCGGTACTGACTCTCGTCGAGCGATGCATCTTAAAATCGTTGAATACTAGCTGATAGGCCAATTGAGAGATGAATGTGTTGAAATCAACGATAGCTGAGTCTAGCAATCCAGCTTCGATTGCCTCATACTGGTAAGCACGAAAAGCATCCACAACGACCATTCCGAACAAAGTTGCAAACAGACGATGGTGCCATTGATGAGTGTGCCAGGTCCTCTCCATCTCGAGACTATTGTCGAAGGTGATCATGTACATCGATCACAGAGAACTTTGAGAAAAAAGTTCCACCATTTGGGGACGCTGAATACGGCGGTCGTACTGTAAAGTTTTCACCTGGTTGCCTTCTACTATAAGTTTGTGCCGACGACGAATACTGTCAGTTCCCGGAAGTGATGTACCACGGTTCGAAATCAGACATTTTGCTTTGCGGTCAGCCCAACAAAGGGCATACATTGCCGTACCCTTGGGAGTTGTGCTTTGTAGCATTTTGAAAGATCCACGAGCAGGCTCTGTTTTAATTAAACACAGCGTAGGAGTGCATACTCATGGATTCGCCTCACGACAGCAGAGTACGATTTGTTGCGTAGTCTCGTCAGCAACAAAATATTTGACCGGGCTTGTGCAGTGCGGTACTGTGAGATGGACTGCATCCACCAGTGGTGCAGCCGTGTATGGATCGTGGGAAGATCGCTCGTTGGTGAGTCTAGCCATCGCTTTAACGCAGAGTGATATCCTTCGACTCGCGATGTTGATTGGACACCAAAGTGGGTAACTCGACTTGTCCAGCACTGCACAATTCGCGTGTGCCAAATGTCGAGCCAAGTGTCATCCACGTACGCCGCCTCTTCAGCGGAAATTGCATACAGCTCGAGGCGACGAAATTGATATTCCTCAACAGTGTTGGCTTTTACAAGTCTGTAGAATGCGTCGCAAAATGGTCGGTGATGATCCGAATCTCTCCATTTTGGATTGCGGGGTGTTGATGCCTCCTCAGCTCGTACACGAGGAAGGCCATGGCGGCGTGCATGATATTCTACTTCCTTCACAATGTGCCACAGGCACAGAAGCACGGGCACAACAGGGAATTCAATCTCCAGTGTATTCAGCAGCGACAAGTCCCGGTTACAGAAGATCACTAGAGGCGTCGCAATGCTGTGGCGACTCATCATTTCTTTCAGGCGCTGAAGCACCCATTTATAGTCCTCGTCCGTTTCCCCACTCATGAACACCTGCGCCACGTGAATGGTGGTGTTCATGCCACTAATGGCCACGATATTCAACAACGGGAGGTTGAATCTGATTGTACGATGTGTACAATCTAGCAGCAACACGTCAGGGTTTCACTGTAGATTTCCACCGCTTCGTTGTACGAGAAGAACAAATGAGTCAAGTGGTTGTCTACTCCAGTTTTGTATGCCATCGAAAAGTCTCCACCTTGCAGCACACTTAGCAGAAAATCAAGTCGAGATCGCCTTCCTAGTGCAGTAGCTGCAGCTCGCTGCCATTCATTGTAAATGTCTCGGGGAATACTGGCTATCCCAGGTGTATCGTGGTACAGGCGAGCGAGTGTCTGTGCCGCCCGCGTACCAGTCTTAGCATCAGTGGCAATCGAAGAACGGATCTGCTGGGTCCAAGCAGCTTGGCGATGAACAGGATGGGCGGTTGGGCTGAGTGACGGTGGGTGGTTGTGAGCAAACGATCTCCCCCGTGCGAAATTGCCCATGAGCCTTGGGCCCTGTCGAGCCCGACAAGAACCGTGTTCACCTGCATTCTACACCCACATCGCCGCGTCCGAGTGTTACGTCGTCTTTTCCCGGTGGTCGGCTTGTTATGCGTACGGCACCCGTGACGATCGCAGGCATAGACCACTAAAAGACGCTCTCGCGTGTTCCTGAAATACACAGTGTGCTCATGCACGAGCGCATACCCGGGATCGTATGCGAACCGATTCAAGGCGTCCTTAGCTTCCTCTGGGCTTGCGAATAATAGCCCTTCTTCGAGGCACGGCAGAAGCCATTCGTCCTGTCTCGCCTCCTGGTTCTGCTCTCACTGCTGACCGATTTTCGTGTTCATCAAGATTTGCGCCTTGCAAATGCGGTGCTGGTGAAAGCGTCTGCAATTGAGCAGCTCCAGCTGCCTCCCAAGCTGCCTCGAAGTCGCCAAGGGACGAATACGTTCCGTTTTCACTGCTCATGGTGCTTTGATACTGTGTTCACTGTGGGGAAGAAAACTATGCCGCGTGTGAAGCGAAGAACTTTGGAAATGCTCTCGGTCGCAAAGTCAGCAGACGTATTCTCTAGTTGAGGCCCATGCCCTACAGGAGGAGTAAACAAATTATCGTGTAAGTGGTATTGTGATGGACTGCCAGTCTTTTTCGTTTCACTATGATTTACTATGGACCGAGTCGGTCATTAGCGAAAGTGGACCTGTTGAAAACACCCCCCACTTTTTGTGTTAGTCTGGGTATATACAGCATGTTTGACACCGATGCTGTATAATTCCTATAGCAAATCGCATTCATGCTGTATGTACCTGCATGAATTGCCGGCTACTGGCAGGACTTTCAACAAAACCATCACGGTTTTGTGCATGTAACTTACGCAACTGCAACTTTATGTGACGCTAATCACACGAAAAAAAAGCCAAAATGCAAGCATTATGTTTGTCAAATCACAGTAATATTTCCTACTGGCCAATCAGAAGAACGTATAGGCCTTTGCTGGTAATTTCATTGATTTATGCCTGCTATTTACACCAACACCTGTGCATTTCGCACAGAAAACTTGCGTAGAGACTTTCACTCCAGCGGAGCTTCTCCGCCAAAGCCCACACATCCGACCGAAATAATTCTCCACGATCACTCGATCACTTGAGATGAAGGCGTTCTGGCGCTGCTCATCCGGAGTTAGATTGTTGCCTTTTTCGGGGTGAATGCAGCGGACAGAGGAATTACCATAATTCAGTGAAAAACACAGAGATGTGCCAAATCGGTGGTGAATACAGACGATTTCAGGGCTCCGTCAGTGAAACCATATTACTATTACTTTTTGAAAAAGTAGTATTATAGTTATATTTAACAGGCGGTGCCTGTAAGAAGAGAAAAAAAAAAGCCTAAATAGGTGGCAAATGAAAAAGCTACTATATCCGGTCTCTTTATATTGCAAAATTAATTGGTATCATCAGATAGCTCGGCATTTCAAACCTACAGATGTGGACTTCGTTAGTGGTTTGGAGCTATATTGGAGCCGCAATAACGCGCTTTTGAGGCGTTTTTGCGGTTTGACTTACAATATTTTTGAAAATCAGGTGCAACCTTTCTGCAAAACCAGATGTTTCTAGATGGCTCGATACAACATCACTTGAATGCACTGCCCATGTACTCTCTAAACATCAGAAAAACTTCAAACAGCGCTACTATGGGGCGAATGTTACAGCGCTCCAAAAGAATGCCTTGTAGGTGTTCAATGGTGCTGAAACTTTCACATATCGCGTTAAATATTCTTATTATGCTGTAGTAAAAAAATAAGTCGATTGCATAATTACCGGAATTACCACACAAAAAATGCCACCTTTTCTTGGCCCCTTCTTACAGGCACCGCCTGTTAATATTATTAATATATAGTAATTTGGATCAATCCCCGTATTATGAGTACCGATAATCAATGTAATGAAGGGAGCACATGAAGTCGCATATACCTGGAGCTTGAAAGCAAGATCGCGGTGGTTACAGCATCCCCCCCAAAAGAAATATCCTATTGTTTCCTCCAGGAGTTTCAAAGAGTTTTGCAACCAGCTTCCAAGTAGCCTCGCGAAACGTAGGGTGTACGGTATTGTATACCCTACGTTTCGCGAGGCTACTTGCCAGCTGGTTACATGTCTAACTGAAGCGGTATTTCCAACTCTTCGGGATCATCGAATGACTTAGAAGAACGCCGTTTGTAAATAGCAGTCTTAGGTAGAACCGATCCTGGGCTTGAGGTGAAACATGGACGATGCGACCCAGAGATGCCACGTATCGCTTGTACGGCTTCCATGCCTTGTGTTCCCATCTGTATTTTGTTGGAACATCATTGTACAGCAAATCAGCGGTCCCCTCCGGATCACGAGCACATAGCTTCAAAGCCTAGGTCAGCATTGTTCTGCTCCCCCTGTAGATTAGATTGTAAACATGTGCCGTAGATGCCAGGCCACGATACGCCACCATGTTCATATCCTCCAAGTGAATAGGAAGATTCACAGATTCTATTGTGAATCTTCCTATCTGAATAGGCGATTGCAAGCCTCAACTGGACACATGTAGCGTCCCAGAAGGTACTGGCGAATCTCGTTTGCTTCAATCTCCTCGCCATCGCTGGTTATCGTCGCCGTGTCTGAACCCTTATAGACGTACTTGTAGATGTACTTTATAGCCTTGTTCGTTGCACAAACCTCCACATTAATGTGGACTCGAGCGGATAAACTACGGGGCAAGTTCAAAGCACAAATGTCGGAGGACTTTGGTAGAAGCATCGGGGAAAGCGACGTAACAAACCGTATTGAGCACGACGAGGGTGTTCGACTGAGAATGGGGGAGTACAAAACCTTGAAGTACTCGGCCCGCTACTTGGCCTCAATGGTAAGAGGCTTGAGACGTACGGTATCCCTGAGCCCGATACCCACAACGACGTCTCTACCGTTGTCAGCAAGAGCTTAACGCATACAGCCAGACTGATCTGGAGCACGTTGCGGAGTGTTAAATCAGAACCAGCCCAATTTTTTTTACCAAGTGATGGAGGCAGTTACCGGTTACCATCCAGTGGGGGGGCTATTGTTTCTGCACAGATCAGGTAGAATCGGAAACGCATTTTTTTCCGGGGCAGATACTTGCGCACGTCCGAACACAGCCCAAGATTGTCATCGCGGTGGCTTTCAGTGGTATAGCAGCGAGCGACGCTGTTGACTGGAGGCCACACTACGCACTCGACGTTTCGTATCCCCTTCAAGCTAACAGAACATTCTAACATAAATAATCAATTCAGTGCGTGGTTTTGGTGAAGTCGGAGAATTACGATAGCATCAAAATAAAACGAAATGGAGGGAACCTGGGCACTGCTAGACCAAAAGGAGACACTGATGATCGTAACGCATGCATTCAGATGGCAAGATGAGCGCTCGAAGAAGAGTTATGGCCCAAAGAATTAAAGCCAATTTAATCCAAAACTTCAGTGATTGTGTTAGCGCATGACTATGCTTTGACTCGATTTTTCTATAAACGTAAGTGTATTGGGGTCCCAATGCGTGAATGCATGCAAAACCCATATTGTGAGCTATCCACATCTCGTGCTAGCTCATCGGGACCTTTTCTGATGCACTACACTGGCTATCTCCGCCATCCTGGTACTATATTCGATTCATGTTGTTGGTACAGCGCACTAATTGATTCTCCATAAATTAGCCCATCAAAAAGTTAGAAAAACGAATAATCCATTTTTATTGGCTGATATTGGCAATCGTGCACTAAACTGGTAATTGATCAACGGATTCTCCCGGATAAAGTACCGTCTATTATTTGATAGAAGCTCTATCAATCTATGATCAGGGAACTGTAAACGGAAACTACGCTACGTCTCCGATTGTGAACTTATCCAGCGCATCTAAGAAGCTCTGTTCAGCAGCAGCGTCGTCAATGTCCTCTCTCACACGATCAGCCCACTTCACGCGAAACAGCCCCCCCGTAGACATCGTGGCGAGCGATGTGCCACTGCGTTTCGTCGCTCGAGAACCCTGCCGCCGCAACGGACTTGTACACGACGGTGTCAGGAACATCGTCCCATGCACCTCGCACCCATGTGACCACACGCTCAATCTCTGGCGGCTGTGGGTTTCCGCCGCGCGTGTACTGCACGTCGTCGGACAGCTTCCACGCATTGGTGTACTCGGACAACTTGGCCTTGAAAGAACTGTAGATTCCTATATCACCTGCTTGCAGGTACGGTGCCAAGCCACCAGGGATAACGCACATACCCACCTTTTTCTTCTCGCACTTCCCCTTCATAGCTTTGGAAATATGGTCTCGCATGGAGTCCCACACGAGATACTTACCACCACAGTAGTCAGTTAAAGCAGGAACAATCATGTCGATCCATTCAGCCAACACCTCACTATCAACCCAGAAGAACCACCGTAACACGCATACTGAAGAAGCCAGTACCTTTTAAGTATGACGTGGCGAGCTCCAGTCATATCAACAGTCTGTCTCTTCGCATCCTCGAAATATACCGCTGTCTCACTCATTAGGATGGTTCTCGACAGATTTATGAGCGATTTCTTGGTAGATAAAAAGCCAAGTATCGGACCGCCCGATCTGTGAGCTCTTCGTCGTCAAGAACAGTGAAGTTGGTAGTTCAACGGAGAGAGAGGCCGTATCGAGCCATAAACGGCTTGTCCATTGGTGCGAGGCCACGAACGCCTCGTCGACGCATCAAGAGCCCGATCGGTGAACAGGATCCAGTCCCGGGTCACTTTCTCTTTGTTAGATCGTAGGTACAGCACCTGGTCAAACAGCTCTTCCTCCAGCCCACCGAGACGGGGGTTCGCACCTCCATCTGCGACCCGACGCATTGTTGTGCCTGTCTCCCGTAGCTGCTCCTTTTTCTTCTACCGCTGCCGGATCTAAGCCCCGCTCACGATCCAGCCTTGCTCGTCCCGAAAGTGTTTTAGTGCTCTAGTGGGGATACCGTCTCCATACTTCTCGATCCACTCTATCACTTCCAGCTTCAGCGATAGTCTTAGACACTCGGGAGGCGCCCATAATTGAAAGTGAGAATCGTGGTACGGGAAGACACCAGAAAAGTCTTGCTGTCCAGTCATTCATCTAACCTTCTTTATTTCGTAGGGTACTCTATTTAACAGTGCGCTCTCAGTTTTGATCATTTTGCACAGGGGGTCTTGTATTTGAAGAGGGCCTTTATCCGGGAGAATCCGTTATTTATGTTACATGGAGCCTTTCGGAGCTGATCCGAAACGCCAGTTTGATTATTTGGGACGAGGCCCCTATGATGAACCGGGGTTGCTTTGAGGCAGTGGATAGGACGTTCCGGGATATTATGAAGAATGAGCCGGGGCCGTTCGGGGGCAAAGTTATGGTTTTCAGCGGTGACATTTGCCTGTGCTAAAAGACCTGACACGCGCAGAGGCGACTACGGCTTGTTTCAAGAGTTCACATTTGTGGTATCATTAACGGCAAGTGCGTCTAACAGAGAATAAGCGCGTTCGGACGGCCCCCAATCCGCCGAGTTAGCAGAGTTCTCCGAGTTTCTACTTCAGATTGGCGAGGCCGTGTTTCAATCCTACCACGCACAGCATTTCATTTATTTTTAGTCAAGACATCAACCGCGCGAATCTAAGCTGAGTTCAAAATTTTAGACCTTCCTCGTGACACGCGCGACTTTGTCGTACCATAATGCAGTATTTAGAGGTTAAAACAAAACTTACGCACTACTGGCTACGATAATAGAAGTATAGTATTATACGCCTGGTTTTGGTTGCATCCAAATTCACGGAGCGGTGAAGGTCAGGCAAGAAACATTCCGCTGTGAATTTGAAACACCTATTTCGTTCATTGTTTTGGAATAGGAGATCGACTGCAACAATTCGCAGTGCCTAGAAAAATAGGTCACAGTATGACCGTCCCTATTTTTTTGTTGCGCCCGGAGGAAGTAACGTTAAATACTAAGTACTAAGCACGGTTTTTCCTCGGGCGAACTAGTATGCGGGCGGATGTCTTCCTCAGTTCGCTAAACGGATCAGCGTCTCGGAAGCAAATCTTCGTCTGTGTTACAGTTATTGTATTTTTGAGTACAATTAGGTTACTTAAAAAACACTTTTTATACAAAATGACCTAATTGTCCCAATCGGACTTATCCGAATTCGCACTTTTAGGGGGGAAACGTTACACAAAGCGGGAAGACTCGCCCCCCCTCGTCCAGTGCCGGCCATGATCGACCCGTCCAAGGACAAGTTCGCCTACTTCAAGGACAACATCCAGACTGCTGAGGACAAGGAAGAGTTCGACGCCAGTCAGTATTACTATCACCGTGACGAGTTCTCGACTTCCAAGCCTCTGGGCGCCAGCAGCAGTGGGGGTCCGCACCTCAGTCTCTCGTCCTTCCACGCCATGGGAAGCGGTCTGGGCGCTGGATCTATGGACGCGGACACTGCAGACCCTAATTTAGCGCAGTTGCACGGCTCCTACTCGAGTTACAGCAGTGGATTGATGCAGGGCAGCTCCAGTTCGGTCAGTTGCAGTATTTTGAAGGTTTTTACGGTGTTTCTGACTCATTTTTGACGTTTTTATTGCAGTTTTTAGGCGGATCTGGAGTAGGTCGCATTCAAGTGGGAGCAAGTGCTATGCCACCTACTCACGAGCTGCATCGTATCAATTCCGGTGCGTTTTTAGAGTGTTTTTACGAGTTAGAACGTGAAAATTCATGGTTTTTGTGACTACAGGACGAAATTTCCAGTTGCCGACGGAGAACAAGGCGCCAGACATGTCAGAGTTCCCTGCTCTTGGGTCCAGGTAGGCTGAAAAAGTTTTAGATCAAGTTCTGGATAAAATTAAGGAGGAAATAACCAAAGACGTCAATTATGAGCAGGATGGGGTCACTGTCACTGGACTCGAGCTTTGAAGGCACAGCGGCCGACCGCATGCGGGCGCAACCGTCGGAGTTTGTCATCCAGAAGGAGGATTTCCCAGCACTGTCGACTTTTGGACCTGGTCCCAGTGAGAAGAGTCCCATGCGGCCACCGACGGAGCTGAAGAGGCACTCGAGCTTCACGTCGTCTACAGCAGATGGCATGTTGTCCTCACGGTTGGAACAGCAGAAAGGTGGCACTTCCATAGGTAGCCGGGTTGGCAGTGTGACGCAGACAGCACCATCCAGTGGCAGCGTAAATCTAGGCACCGAAGCGTTCGATCACTTTCGGGCACCTCGACAGGATGAACAGACTGTGAAGGAGGAAGCTAGGAACGGCGAGTTGGATCCGAGCAATCAGTACGGACTTTTGGGAATGCTGCATACCATAATTCGACCAGGCAACGACTCAAAGAAGAACTTGGCGATGGGCTGCGATCTGACGTCGCTTGGATTGAACCTCAACTCAGCAGAGTGAGTTTTCCCTAGTAGCTCTGGATTGATTGTGGATCATGCATGGCTAACACTGTCTGTGATCTTGCTTTTTTCTACATGTAGACCTCTGTACCCGACATTTGCATCCCCCTGGTCCGAGGAGCAGTTGACAAAAGAGCCGCAATTCTCGCTGCCAATGTGTTATTACAATCAGCCTCCAGTACTCAAGACCACGCATCTGTCCAAATTCCACCTTGAGACGCTGTTCTTCATCTTTTACTCGATGCCCAAGGATGTCTTGCAGGCCTACGCCGCTCAGGAGCTCTACAGCCGCGAGTGGAGATACCACGCTGAATTGAAGACCTGGTTGAAGCGCGCGTCTCCGGCTGATGCTGCTCTTTTGGCTGGCAATGCAAGCTCATCTGTAGGGGGAGCAGGCAGTGGGTCACCCACCGGTGCAACCGGCAACGGCAGCATTGGCTCCATTGGTAGTGCGATGGGCTCAAGTACGGGACCTTCATTAGCGAACAGCTCCATGGCGCCGCAGTTCCTGTATTTCGACACGACCACATGGGAACGACGCGTCTTCACGGGGAACATCAACTCGATCAGTGCCGGTCTTTTGGGCGAGGAGGAGATCCGGGTGAAGTTTAACGCGTCTTCGTAATATACCACGAACCTCGACCACCAGTTCAGCGGCTCGGGAGTGATGACCATTCTGGTTGATCTGGATGGGTTTGTACCATGGTGGACGTTCTCGTCCACGTATTGAAAGGAGGAAGCTGTCGTCCGACTGGGGTGTGTATCCGTCCAGGTGGCAAGGCTGTGCTGTTGATATTGTTGTTCTATAGTTTGTGGGATCCTTACCACTTTCAGCTATGGTGTTTGCTGTGAAGGGTGTTAGGGATGCCAGGAGAGAGTGGAGAGCAGAGCAGCAGACCCAGGTAGACTTTCAACCGTCTACATGCAGTGCACTGATGCTTCTCCTCTCTCTGTTCTATTGTGTAATTTTGCTGCCTGCCTGTTCATGCAGTTATTTCCTGCCTGGCCCCCCAGTCTTGTGCATTTCCTGCTTCATCGCAGTATGCGGAGGTTGCACATACACCACTTATAAGAATTTTGTAATCGCGGGCGCTCGTGTGTGGGCTTCCCCGTTCGACTTGCGTTCACCGAGAGGCATCCACGATCTGCTTACCGCCGAGTGCAAGTTCCAGTTGCTGTAGACGCTCTTGTTGCGCCTGCATAGACGCTACGAGCTCCAGCTTTTCGGCTTGCAGCTTCTCCACTTGTGCGGCACTCGTTTCAGCTTGTTGCGCGAGCCGAGTCGTGGCTACGGCATGCTTCTGCTCTAGTGCTGCGACTTTGATCGTAGTCTCGAGCGTGAGCTCCTTTTCCCGCTTGCTGTGGCTTCGTCTCGCGCTTTCCAGTTGGGATCGAAGTGATCTGCAGGTAAAGGTACGAATGATCAAAGGTAAGTAACTGCATGGCATGTAAGCTGTGACTGAGCACAACCATGAACTTACTGAGTCTCGCGTTGGGCGTCAATGGCAATGGCGTGCATCCGTGCACGGAGCCGTGTGAGCTGCAGCTTGGAAGTCGGTTCCGCACTCGAGTCTTTTTGCTTCCGCGAGCAGCCACAAGATGAAGACTCCACGTTCTCGTCCTCCTCCAGTGGTGCCGACCATCGCCTGACTTGATTGTTCTCCAGTCGTTCGTTCTCCCGAGCCGAGGCGAAACTCTGAAGCATGGACGACGACGTCTTCCTGACTGCACCGACATCGTCCGACTCCATATCGTCGTTCCCACGGATCAAGCCCTGAAGCTCGATGATTTTCTGCAAGCAACACAAGAAGGTCAGTGACTACATCGTACGCTGTGGAGTAAGTATCATGGAGTCTGTTGACTTACGGTCTGCATGAGTTGCTGTTCGGACGCGCGTCGCTTCTTCTCATCCTCAAGACTCTTGACAAGCAGCGCTACCTGTTGGCGCAGCCTGGTGACTTCATCCTCGTTTTCGTCTTCCTCATCGTCGGATGGAATCGGACGGTCGGGGAATTGGCTGATTGGGATCGGACTGCTGCATCGACTGCTGCAGTTGCTACTACTTTCGTAACTACCGAAGTCCGGGGTCGGGAACATGGGCGAAAAGCACTGAGAAGGCACCGTTTGGGCGGTAGGGTCTCGTTTTTCGAGTGGACTGCGCTCGCTGTTGGCGAATGCTCTCGGACTGTGCACCATAGCGACCACAGAAGCCGATGCGGCGGAGCACCGACGACGGGGACTGTGGAGTGGGGTATTCGAAGCACCTTTCGAAGGCGTCGCTAGTAAACGTTGCAAGATAGAGCGAGGAACTCCACCGACTTGCGGCTCGTGCATCTGCCGGACCCTGCCCAGATCACTAGTGCCATGCCACGATGCCACCATCTGCGAACGTTGATGACCGGCGACCTTCTCGGGTGGCCACGTGCAGCCTGGATGCTTCCGTGCTGAGGCGTCGTCGAGTCTCGGTGCAACCGACTCAAGTTTGGTACTGGGCGTCACGGTTGCCCACTTTACCGTTGCGGCCGACTGCTCCATAGCTCAACTCCCCTCTGCGATCGAAGGGCGGCGCTTGTGTGAATGCTGCGTGGAAACAGAGACCCTCTGCTCGTTGTGAACCTACAGAGCAGAGTAACGCCCCAATGGCAGGATCAAGAAGGAAAACAACAGGATAAAACCAGAAGCCGCCCCGAAAAAGCACCAAGAAAAACGGTGCATTGTTTTCAGCTACGGCGCGTGCTAATTTTTCTCAACCGGAGTCAAACTCGTTCGACGGTGTGGGCGGAACCTGAAGTGAGCGTTTGACTTGACTTTTTTTTTCGCGAAACTACACGAAAGCTTGGAGATTTTTACGCACATCATGGGTGAAAAGTTCTGCTTGGCAATAATTACCTGGCAAAGGTCGCAGCAGAGGCACATTAGGCATGGGCCTTCGAGCCCGAGACGCTTGAAACTGATCGCAGTCACGTGCGGCGAATAATCTGTTTACGCTCTGCATGGACCGCTGCGCCCCAGCGACACCTTTCATCCGCCGGCTCGTCTTCATGGCGATTGCAATGCGGCGTCCATAACCAATTCGCGCTACACTGTACGAGGATATCATAATGGCGAGACCGCTTAGACAAGGTGCTGGCGGTTATTCCTCAAGTTGAAGTTGTAGCCGGTTCAGCAAAAAGTATCTTTGGGGATTCGTTTCAAGAGGCACCAACCAAAATGCACCAAGCACACTGAGCACTTCAGCCTGCAGATCACGCATGAAAGCCCTCATAGCGTTAACTCTTTTTAAACTGCACCTTGATGGAAGCTCCAAACACTGATCTAGGAATACTTATCTTCATCTTGCAGGGTGTGGCGCCTCGTTCACTATCATAAATTCTGATGCTCACCGCAATGGGATGCAGCAGCGACGTCGTTTTGGTGGCAATTTTGACGGGCGGCCGGTTTTCATGCCAACTTAGATCTAACCCCAACGGCTTTGAGGTTATCTGAGCACTGCGGCCGGTGTCAAATTTTAGTCCCAGCCGGATGCCCAAGGTCACGAATCATGACATTATCCCTGCAACCATTCGATCGATAACTAAAAACCTGCAGCCTGACGTCGTGATGACAAACGTGGCCCCCGCGTCGTTCGCAGGAAGATACCTTCCAAGTTGGAGGTTCCCAATGCTTCCAAGAGGCACTTCCTTGCTCCGTACCGAGCAAAAAAAAAACGACTGAGAAACGACGTACTACGCTATTCCGATCGAAAGTATCTTCGCGCCAGCAAAGTAACTGCATGGAGGGTACCTAGATACCGAAGATGTTACCTGCTTGGAGCTCGTCTAGCAATGGAGAGATGATAGTGATCATGAACAGGTAGGTAATAATCCCCAGGAAAATCGAAATCGGGAGCGCCGGTAATGCATCGAAGCGTGCGAGTAGGTAGAGGGTAATACTCAGACCCTGCCACACACAACAATCCGTAAAAACTGTTAGATTTCGACCTCAAAAGTGTCGACAATAACGGACACTTACCACGAGGATACTGAGAAAGCAGGCTGCAAACGCATCAAAGCCGTGCAGCGAAGCACGGGCGACTAAGACACTGTAGAAGATGAAATCGCCTAGACCGAGCTTGATAGACTTGTCTTCACGGTCCTCGCCAGTACAATGTTGACTGTAGGTATGTCCACCACTTTGAGCTGGGTACGTATCGATGGAAGTAGGAAACACGACTTGAATACTGGGATATGGTTGATCCTTGGACACGTAGTCGACGCCGTAGTAAGTGTAGACGTTTCGCCACAAGCGAAGCTGGTTGCGCTCGAATTTACGAGCCAACTCTTCACTTTGGTTCTGGCACTGCGAGTTCTGGTCGTACAAAAACGCTTGAACTTGACGTCGGAACTGAGCAGCGTTGACTGCACCATGATCTTGAATCATGTTTTCACTCTGCACTGCAAGCAAAAGACAGTGGATGAAAGCTTCCTCTTTTACTGTATCACGTGTTGCAAACCTTCGCCTCCGGACGCTGGCAGCTTGTTCGATCTTAGAACTCTCTCCAACATGGGCATCTTCCACGTCTGCTTCAAATAGGAGACCTGGAATTGGAGTACCTTTCTCCTGTACGAGATCAACCAGGCAACGGAGAGGACCCACGGGTGTTAAGACGGCGAATAGATCCCAAAAGCCTAGAAGAAGTAATAACATCCACACGCTCCACTGCAATATAGGCACAGCAATAACATTAGCTTCTAAGCAGACAGAGAATTCATAAAGACAGCCTTACCTCAGGCAATTGAGCGAGTTGCCAAGCTACAATGACACTGGTAGCGATAAGGTATCCTCGTTCAAAAACTCCAGGGATACCCTTCTGGTAGAAAATACTGAGCACTCCGACCATCGCGAAGTTGTACATGACAACGGTGAGCGAAATGCGATCAATGACCAAGTGCAGATTATCGCACAGGACGATGACGACGAGTTTGGAGCCCATAAGTCCGAGCAACGCCGCCGAATACAACATACAATACCAGCCGAAGAGATGCATCCCGTTGCATTTGTACAGCAACACGATCCCAAACGTGAGTAAGGCGATGAAAACGATCACCAGGAGAGCATTAAGAAGTGCCTCCTCTGTCTTTTCAGCTGTCGATAGTTCGGATGCGTCGATATCCTGGTAGTACATGTACGTCCTGATCAAGCAAATGAGTAAATAAGTCAATAAACTCGATATAATCATCGACTGAAGAAGGAATTCTTACGTCATGGCCTGCTTCATGACAGGATCGGAGATGTACGATGCAGCGAGACTGGATAAATCACAACAACACTATGATATAGCTGTATCAATGTAAATGTAGTGAACCTTTCAAATACCTTGAGCAGATGATCGCAATGGAGAGTGGCCACACCACTGCAAAGAAACTATTGAGTTGGTGGATCACCACCCCAAAGTCGACCTTGTCCTTTGGCTCCTGCAGTTGTTGCTCCTTGCCTTGTATCACATCGTCATACACTCTACTCTTGTCCAATAAAGGTTCCTCATACATGGTCAAGCTGTATCAACACACGTGTCAATAATAAGGAACAAACTACACCAGTATCTCCATTTCCACAGTTACATACTTGCTCTCGTCACCCGAGATGCTCAGATAGTGCACACTCGCCAAGCTCCTCGTATCCGACCTCGTATTCCCCATGAAAGATCCTTTGACACGTTACCAAAAGTCACCTCAAGTCCGACGTAACGTCCTTCCTACATTTTGAGATAAAGCGGTAAAAGTAAAAGCCTACAACACCAAGTGAACGATGGGACCTAAGAAGAAGGGGAAGAAGGGAAAGAAGGGCAAGAAAGAGGAGGAACCCCCACCGGAGGAGCCCTCAGGTACGTCTCAAAGATACTCAATTCTAGTACGCTCTAGTTTTTGATCCTGAATTGTTATTGTTATTAAACTGGTAAGAATACGACACAATGGACGTTCCGATGCTGAAGGAGGTGATTCAGATGCTAAGGCAGCAACTGGAGAAGGCTCAAGTGGATCGCAACTACGTGCAACATGAACGGGTTAGTCAAATCTCCGATATCATCAACTTCAACTTGAAGGTCTCAGTTAACCTTTCATGCCTCTTTAGGACATGATCGAGTCATTCTACGACATCACTAAGCAAGAGATTCAAGACCATGAGAACCAGATCATGTCCAAAGACCGAGAGATGGAGATCATGGAGGATAATCATCGAGTTGAAGTGCGTGTGTACGTCCAGAAGGTCAAACACTTGGACTATGAACACAAGAACAACCTCAAACGCGTACAAGCGGACGGATCAGGCCACATGGATGAAGAACAAGATCTACACGAGCACAGGGAGACTGTGCTGAGAAGCACCAAGCAGTCACTTAAGCTCGAACTCAAAGAGCGCGATCTGTCGAATGAAGACGAAATTGAACAGATGAAACAAGCTCATGAGAAGAACCTGATGAAGCTGCGTGAACAGTTCGAAAAGAACAATGCAGCGCTTGAAAGTCGCTGTCAACAGCGTCTGCAAGATCTTCAAGAATCGCTGGAGCTGCGACGCAAAGTCGATATTCACGAGATTGAGGAGCGTAAGAATCTGCACATCAACGACCTGATGAAGAACCATGAGAAAGCTTTCACGCAGATCAAAAACTACTACAACGACATCACCAAAGACAATCTACGACTCATTGACTCGCTTAAGAACGAGATCGCTGCGATGAAGAAGAAGGCAGCAGCTAATACGAAACTCATGCACGATGTCTCACAAGAGAACAAGCGACTATCAGAGCCACTAGCTGCAGCAATTCAGGAGGTGGAGCATCTGCGGCATGAGCTTAAGGACGAACAGAAGGATAAACTCTCACTCAGGAACGCCAAAGCGAGGCTACTTTACCTGGCTCAACAGGTTCACGACCTCAAACAACGTCAAGCTGAGCTCACGATGAAGTATCGCACTATGGAGTCGGATCGCAACGCACTCTACGATACCTTCGAGCACACGGTCCAGACCATCCACAAGAAGGGCGAGTGCAAGAACCTCATTCTGGAACAACGTCTAACCTCAATGGACGACCAACACGCTCGTAAAGGGGCTCAGTTGCAAGAGATTCTACTGGCCGCGAACCTTGATCCAGTGCAGGCACGTCGTGTGACGGAGACGCTGGGCACGTTGCTGGACTCCAAGAACACGAAGATCTGCCAACTCCAGTACAACGTGGCCAAGGAGAGCAAGGCTTACAATGACACATTGCGTACCTTCACAGAGAAGCTGACGCAGTTTGGCATCCCAGAAGAGGAAATTCGCACTCTCGGCTTCAATCCGCTCCCTTCAAACGCTAACGTGAACCCGGCTGGACTTGTAGCCGTGGAGTAAAGCAGTGCCTTGTTCTTCTTTATGAAATACACGTAGCGATTGGGCTATTGGTACACGCCGTTCGTCGAAAAGTGGGTAGCTTAGCTAGTACTTGTTCGTTTTCGTCACAATGTAGACGCGAACGGTCTGATCCAAACACGCCAAAGTGCAGAGGCCTTCACGATCCGGGCTGTTACAACAAAATTACAACAAGCGAACGATTAGCAGTAGAACTAGAGCACAACGATTGGTTTACTCACCTCCAGTCCATGCTGACAACGGGCTGCGTAGACAGCACTCGCGAGTTGAGCAGCTCCACGGTGCCACAAACACCATACAACCGTCCATCAGCGTCCTTGGCCGTTCTCGAGAGTGGATAATGGCTGGAGACACACAGAAAACGAGACGTTAGATCAATCAACACCCATTTAACACAACGCACAGCGCGAGCACGTACTATTTGTACAGATTGCAGCCACCGTTGCCTCCGCCAGTCATGAACAAGTCACGATTCTGCGGCAAGAAGCGTCCCTGCCAGATTGTTGACTTGTGCGCCTTCTCCGTCATGCAGGCAAAGCCTTGCTCTGGGTGGAACGTCCGCAGGTCGTAAACACGGAACTTGGACTCGAGTGTGGTGACCAGCAACTTGTTCATCTCGATGTCCTTGCGGTCGAACTGCACGTTGACGACGCCATTCTGGCAGTTGGTCTCCCACCTGAGCGAGTTGGTGCGCAGGTCGAACATCTTGATGTCTCCGTTGTCGTAGCCGCCGACGACGCAGCGCTCCACGTCGTTGTACGAGTTGCCAAAGCAGACTGTCCAACAGTCTCGAGCCGTGTCCTGCTCTTTAGGTGCCAATGTCACCACTGGCTCAGGAACTCTCACGTCCCACACGCGGATGCAGCCGTCACGTCCGCCCGTGACGATCTCCGGTGCCCCACTGCCAATGTTCTGGCCCCCGCAGCCGTCAATAGCGTTCACAATGGACTTGTGAGCTTGAGCCGAGTACACTGGCACGTCGGCTTTCTCCAGATCCCTGTCAATAACATCAGTAACACAAATATGACAGTTGTGAGTTCAATTCTGCAGCTTTACCGCTAATTCCTTCAAGCCTGGAATTCTCTTGCTCACCAGACACTCATGACGCCGCCATAGTCACCTGTGGCCAAGTGACGGTCCTCTAGCGCTGAAGCTCCGAAGGTTCCGCACTTAATACCGTGTGGCTTCTCGTGCACCGCGTGTGTCTTGAGTTCTCCCTGATTGAGACCGTAGATGGTCAGTGCACCCGTGGCCTTGGGGTAGATCCCCATGGCCACGAAGCGAGCCGAGCCTGGGATCCACTTGGTGTCGTTGGGAGTGAAGTTGACGCTCTGGTTCACGTGCTCAATGAGCTGCGGCGCGTCTGTCGTGTCCATGGCGAAGGAAGCAGGAGATGGTCAACTTGGTGAGGGAATGATACAACAATGCTGGAAAAAGTATCCATTTCGGCGTCGTTTCGGGTGCTGATAAATGATTGGCTGAAAACAACTGGTTATACTGCACGAAGATATAACCAGGTAAATTGGAACTGAGGTCAGTGATAGACCCACCGAATACATTCAGCGCGGGCAACAACCTATAATAAGACGGCACTGTTGTTGCCGTACATACTGTGAAGAGCATTCTCCTTGGCTACAGAAGCATGCGGGGCGGTACAATGTGGGAATGCTACCTACTACTCCTCGGTCGCCCCCTCTTGCATCGACCTGCAGCTCCGTTGCCGCTGCAGCAGCAAAACTTCTATCTCGACCGACGTCGTTATCAATGTAAAAGTCGCGTGAGGTTTGGCCCAAACTTTGGGGCTGTGATGTGGCTCTCGATTTGGTGCAAGCCCTGTGCGAAGACAGTCCGCGTACACCAGCTTCAAGCTTCACTCGAGCACATGTTGCTGCAAAGCGGCAGGTCGAATGTTGTTAAACAGTCGACGCATTTCGCCGCTGAAAACCACAAGCCCTCGCCATGCGAAGAGGAACAGTGGGCGGCATCTGAGCAAAAAGTAACAGCAACAAGCAGGAGTTCAGCCACAAGGGAAATGTCTGCTGCATGTAGGTCTCCAATCGAGAGTGGGACAGATTGCTGAGACTGTCCCGCTCTTACGCCTGTATGTCACCATTTTTTCAGCCAATCCAAAATATGCTTACATGAAATAACATGACCTGTGAAATTTGATGAATACACCTTCCAAATTGTATCAATACAAACTCTAATATCGAATTCTACTCTCATACTAAGCTGTTAAAACATTACATTACTATTAAATGAATGACTGTACTTTCTTCTTCGAACCCGCCGTTTGGAACCCCAGTCACTTCCTAATTGAGCCCCAAGGCCGTCATGGGCACGCCAACGTCGGCGGAGGAGGCGCGCCACCAGCATTACCAGACGGTGGCGTCGGCCACGACCTCCGTTCTCTCCATCATCGGCGCCTTTTACATTATCGGCCGCTACTGGTACGCACGTCGCCTCAAGGCCAAGTCGCTCTCGGTCTACGCCGCTTCAGCGCATCATCTCGACGTCACTAAGGAGCTCATCCACATCATCGCGTACCTTGTATGTTCATCAATTTTGACAGTCTTCTTATTAGTCTCTTATATTTAATATTCACTTTTGCAGGACCTGTTCGGCGCCACTGGACGTGCATTCGGTGTGTTACCTACCGAAACCTTCAACCAAGACGAAGGAGACCCCGTGACTCCAATTTGCAAACTCCAAGCCTTCAGTACGACACAAACCTCTTTATTCTTATAATACGTTTTTTTTGTAGTACTAACTTTTGTATGTGTATTTCTTATTTTGTTAGTTATTACTTTTGGAGATGGCGCCCCGATCGCGTGGAACTTTATCATGGCTCTGAATTTATACCGTTGGGTGTGTATGGGCGAGGATCAGCAGATGCTCATGAAGAAGATCAAGTGGTATATCGTCAGCACAATGCTCTTCACAGTGGGGATTCCATCTATTTGCCTCATTTTCAACAAATTTGGAGATGCCGGTTTATGGTGTTGGGTTGTGGTGAAGGACGACTCAACTGAGGAACTTTGGTGGATGTTCGGTGTACTGTACTTCTGGGTCATTGCAGGGGGCATTGCTATGACCGTCTTCTTGGTACTTGTCAAAATTAATATGAAGAGACGACTCAAGACGTACGAGAACGACGATGCCAATGACGCCTACTACGCCGTCGTGCACAACCTCACTATCTACATCTCAGGCTTCATCTTCTGCTGGTTGCCGGCTGTCGTGGATCGAGGATATGCTACTTTTACAGGTGAAACATCCTTCACTCTCGACTTCCTGCATGCGACCATTGTGCCGTTGCAGGGGTTTATCAACGCTGTTATTTACGGCAAATTCCACATTTGGGTCGTGCGTCACGTCCGTGAGCCGTGGGTGAGCAATGGTGGCTCGTCCACTAAGAACAGCAAACTGTCGGAGGATATGCTACGTCAGTCAGTGCGACTACGGGAGCAGGAGCGACATCACATGGGCACGGCGACCATCTTCGTCACCACTTTCGATATGAATTGGACGCCGTGTCCGACGAATTTGGAGGACTGGATCCCGCCAGGAAAAGATCTATATGTGTTTTCACTACAACATTGCGTCGAAGTGCAGACTATCGAGCAGGTGATCCGAGGTTACCTTCTACAAGTGAATTACCCCACAGCCTACCGATCCATCACATCAATTGCTGGAACGGCTGTGCGCGGCCACGTCCAAGATGTAAGTTTTATAGGCAGATGGAGAAGTAACTTCGCTGTGTGTCTTGCTGACAGATGTGTTGCTGTGTTGTCTTTACAGGCGTCGGTTTGTCAAATTGTTTTTGTAAATAATGCCGACGATGCCAGTGGCAACGTGAAGTTCCAAGCTGCCGACGGACGAATCTGGGCTCAGCGAAAGACTTTTAACGAGGTCGTGGGTATCCCCATCCGCTACTTCGACGCATCCATCGCATTTGTATCGTGCAACCTCGGCACGTCACTTAGCAATAACTCGCAGCGACTCTACCGGGCAGTGGAAAACGTCTTCGCGAAGCACGCAGTCGCCTCCAGTCTTGTCCACTCGTTTGGAATGGATGCGGATCGAGCAGCGGTTGATTTCCCGAATCTGTACCATCACACGATCCTCTCCGGTAATTTGAACTACGATGTAGATATGTCGACGTCCTCGCTGGCCGCATCGATCGACCAAGCGTACAAGGCAGAATCTCTGAAAAGAGCGACTGATACTGCGATTGAAGCTCAAATCAAGGCCATTCGCGATACCAAGAACAAGAAGAGCGCAGACTTTCAGCACGATCATACGATTTTGGAGGAAAGCGCTGGCAGTTGGGATACTCAGCGGAGCAGCGCTGGAGCCTCATCATCGTCAAGTGGTGGCAGTATCTATGACGAAGTCTACACTTCCTGCGAGGACGACCTCCCGTTTACCCTCTTGAAGTCGCCTGTCGACCTACCGCGACGACCAGATATCCTCATGCCAGTTATGGATGATCGGGAACCGGACAGCTTGGCGATTATCATCCATGAGGAAGCTGAAGACCGTATGAAGGCCCATAAACCCAGCAGTTGGGCCTCGTTCTTGGACAATCAACTCCCGACGCACTCGCCAGAAGCTCGTCTAGGTCAATCTGCTTCATCTAACAAGCTCCGATCAAGCGATCGACTGGGATCGAGCGGACATTTTGTTCCTCTAGCTCGTGGAAACCACAAGAAAATCCGGGATCTCTTGTCAAAGTCCGATCTGGTTACTGAAAACACGGCTCGCAAGTGGCTGGAGGTGCTTCGGTATGACGAGCTGCGTGCATCGATTGAAGCCAAGGAAATCTTCACTGGTTTTGAAGAGCCTCCTATCCGATTCCTGCCATCCTTTCCGCGGAAGATCGGTGTCGCTGCGACGTTCTCGATGGTCGGAGAGCGTTCGTGCCGTGACCTTTTCTGCGAGGCTGACGAGGAAATGCTTGTCGGGGATTCTCCACCAGCCTACAAGGATCGCATCTTGGCGCACTCGTTGAGTGACACGAAGCAGCGGATTAAGAACGTGGGCTACTGGTCGTGCGAGGATGTTGTGACGTCCACTCACAAGCCAGTCTGCAGCATCTACGAGCTAGAGATCGACCGATTCTTTTCGTACAACATGGATGAAGCCGCCATTGCAGATCTACGTCAAGGCAATCATGCTTTACGTGACAAGCGGGACGTGCACGAGTTTAAGATCAAATTGGTGAAGCTGGATGCAAATATCTGGACGTACGAAGACCGGGACGGAGGATCCATCTTGCAGACTACCGGGTATCGCTGGCGAGGACATGGATCGAATCACTCAAGCAGTCGAACTACAGGTCGTCGCAGTCAGAGCAGTCGTGGTGCGATTAACTCGAACAGCACTACCAGCAGTGGCGAGTCATCTCGCCACAGTGTTCGGATATCCATAAGTCGAAGGAAGTCGTCGATAGCTCAAGTGGTCGGACGTGTGCTTCGAAAGAGCCGCCTACGCTCTGGCAGTGGCTCGAGTTCGAGGGCAACGACGACACCCAATCAGTACTCGGACTTCACTGTTGGGCCGGGAGGAACCCAGCCTTTGGCCATGACCAACGACCGTCTCTCCGCTCTCGCTGCTTCTCGACTTGAGCTGGTTCCTGTGGAGCCCGTGAGTATTTCAACCATCTTCCCTCTACCGTCTGAGGATGTCTATGCTCTTCAACGCAAGGTGTACGAAGTCGCCCACTTAGTGCAGAACGGCTTCCAGTCCAGCGCTCGTGTGGACGACGACGAGGAATCGCAGTTGGCGTACACGAATTTCCGCACGGTATCGTGGAGAGAGGCGATGTCAAATGGCGTGACGCACACGGCCATCACCAAGGCAGTGAACGGCGGTGTGCACATTGCCATCAGTATCGAGGCCGAGAAGGGCCACGGAGGCCAAGGTGTGCTGTGTCTGAAGGAGTCCGACTTGATGACGCACGCAGCGCCTGTGTTCTGCGAAGCTGAGCCGATCCCGTTCGATGTGACCCTCACGTGGGGAGGCAAGCACGTGGGCTATCTCCACGGCGACATCTTGTGCTCTATGTAGGAATGGCTGGAACTGCATCACCAAGACGCTGACAGCCAAGAAGCCCCCTCCTTATTTCAAAAGCTATTTATTTTGTCACTGTTGCTGATGTTACACTTTGTTTTGCTTAGTTTTCGAAGTCGCCCGCAAGTTCCAGCAAGGATATATGCGCTTCAGAGTCCTCATGATCGTCTAACATTGTGATGGGAGCTGGAGTGATGTTTGTCATGGACACAGGTTTGACGGGGCTGAATTCATCCTCAAGAGCTTCACAATTCTCCTCTTCATTGTCAGAAGATGAAGCAGATGAAGACGATGATGGCGAAGGCAAAGCTGATGGTAACTCCGACGCTGATCGATGACTCAGCGGGCCCGTGGCCAAATATGGTGGTAAAGGGGCTGGCGAGGGTGAAGGAGCCGATGGCAGCGGTTGTGGTGCCTCCCAGTCTGCTGTCTCTGGTCCTCTTCGAGCGTCAACATCTTCTGATGCTCCTGCCATCGGAACCACTCGACGTGCATTTGCTGCTACCACTACCGGAACCTTCACATGTTTGAGCCGAGCTTCAGCTTCGATCCGTTGACGTCGCTCCACATGCAACTGCTTGCGCAGAGCAGCGAGTTGTTCCAGCATGGCGTTCTGCAACAAGTTCTTCGCATTCTTCAGCTTCTCGATCTGTGAGCGCTGTGCTTCGACCTGCTGTTCAAGAGCTTGCTGTTCCTCAAGCGAGGACGCACTGATGGTCACAGCCTCGCTCATTGCCTTCGCCGCATCGTTGCGCTGCTTTGATAGGGCTGCAAGGTCCTGCAGGGCTCCTTCCATCGCCTTGCGAAGAGCACGCTCCTCCGTCTGCTTCATCTCAATTTGACCAAGTAGCTCTCGCCGTGTTGCTTCTAATGCCTCAATCTCTGAGCGCAGCTGACGTCCACTTTCTTCATGCTGTTCAACGGTGGATTGAAGTTCACGACAGACGTCCTTAGCAGCCAAAAAGTCATCCTCAGACTTTTTGCCAGCACTTGCCAGTCGATCCAGTTCCAGCTTCATCTCTGCCCCTCGAGCTCGCTGCGTTGAATTCACTTCTTGTTGCTCGCGTAGCGTGGCCAGAACTCGTTCACACCCGTCTCGCTGTCGCTCAGCCTCCGTTCGTGCTGTCTGTAAACTTGATTTAAGCTGCTGCTTCTCCTCCTGCAATAGTTGTAACGCGTGCTGTGCTCGCTCGTTTTCCTGCCGTCGACAAGCTTGTTCGTCCTTCAATCGTGCTTCGAGCTGGAACTTTGCTTCAGCTTGTTCGTGAATATAACGAAGCAGCGTAGCTTTCTCGCACGCTGCGGTCTGTACATCTCCCGACAATTGCGCTATTTTCTCGTCAAGAGCGGCACGCTCCTTTTCCAGAGTAGCAACCCAAGTCTCACGCACTGTTCGTGTGTCCTCTAATTCCTCTTCGCGCTTCTTAGACTTCATGAGCTGCGCTCCTAGCGCTGATACGTGCTTCCGTTCTTGAGCAAGTTGCAGAGCTAAGGCCGCACTGTGATCCTGTAGCTTTGAAATCTCGAACAAAAGTCCTGTATGCAGACTGCCGTTCAGCTCATATGACTCGAGTCGTGTCTCCAACGCACGCTGTACAATAGAAAGCTTGCCCTTGTTTTCGTCGCGCTCTTGCTGAGTTTTCTCCAGAGCTTCATCTCTTTTCTTGAGAGTTTCCTCCAGCGAACGCAATCGGGAACCGAGCTCTAGGTTGCACTGAGCCAAAGACTGTCCCTTAGTGCCCATGAAGAAGCGGTGCTCAATCTTCTTTGCATAGTCACGATTGTTGATGGCCTGCTGCTCTAGCTGCTTGCGCTCAGACTGGATACGGTCAATCTGCCAAAATTGACCCAAAATCGAGCAGCATGACATCAGCAATGGAGGCCAAGATCAAAGCAACAAGGGTAGATACGTACCAGGTGTCGTAGTTTGTAGATTTCACGCTCCTGTTTTGTAGTGTGACCTGCCACTTTCTTCATCTCACGGCGAAGTTGATCATTCTGTACCAACAAACCAGCAACACAACCTGTTAGCACAAACAAATCTTTAGAAAAAAAAACATTGTGGATCAAAGCTTTACCTTTTCAGTAGCTTTCTCCAGGCTCAGTCGTGTTCGGAAGTAACGGGTCTCTAGAGCTTTCAATTCACGGTTGAGTGTAGCAACATGGCTTGTCGGAGCAGGAAATACACGCTCAGAGTCTGCTAGCTCATCCAGTTGATTGCCAAAGCAATTAGGGAAACGAAGATCACTTTCGTTCCCTTCCTCCTCGTCCTTGTCATCTCCCCCGGTACTGTCGATAAGTTCTTTGTCCACTTGTCTCCTTTGCCTTCTTCGATCCTTCCCGAGCTTTGTCACTGAGTCTTGATCTGGTACTGCTTCACTCCCACCATTGCATTCCGCAGCTGTAGCTTGGCCGCCTGCAGTTTGATGGCGACGCATCTGCTTGCTCACCATATCTGCTCGTCTACTCGAAGCTTCACTCCGCTATTTTCACGTCCCTGCACATGCCATCGTCGTTGCTTGCGTCGTTTCAAGCGTCTCCGCAGTTCAGCACAACGTTACCTCGGGTGTTTCGCTGCTAGCACCGTCGCACAGCTACATCCCAGCATACTCGATAGCAAAACGAGTTAGTAATGACGACGGAATTGAGGAAGACAATAAGCGAGAAACAGGAGCGTGTATCCAAAATGCAAAGAAATCGATGGCTACCAAGAGGCACACATCTTACAGGATCGGAAGTGCCGCGATTCCTGTCTGCCCCCACCACAGCGCTAGTGAGCTCGCTGGAGGCTGGATGACTTATCGTCCCTCGATACTGACACCGGTAGCACGTTTGCTCTTCTTGCCGGGCCTAGCAATTTCCTGCATACGCTTGGCCAAACGCGCCTTGCGCGAATCCGGGTCCACCTTCTTGGCTTGCATGGCATTCATGTCGATTTTAGACTGAGGACGGAGCAAGAAATCAACGTGAAGCTGTTCTGGCAACTCGGCACGCTCTGACACGTCCGGCTTCACGTCAGGATTCGCACTGCGACCATTGAACACATTGCCACCGCGATCCGTGGTGCGTGCTTTGTTCTTCGCCTTCTTTTGTCTACGCCTGTATCACATTAAATGCGTTAGAACCACTAAAACCAGCAACACGTCTAAAACAATAAACACAACTTACGCCCGCTCACGACGGCGATAAATCTCGTTTTCAGCCTTTTCAGCTTCCAGCTCGGCCAACTTTGAGAAGTCCAGCGTCTTGTTGAAGACGGCACGGCTCCAACGCTCCACCAGACTGCGGCAAAGCTCCTTGTTTTCAGGCGTCTATCACACGCAGAAAAAAAATCATTAACACCCTGGCCAGCTCATTCCAATTCAAAGAGTATTCCTCCTACCTCCTGCGGGTGCTTCATCAACAGCATCACCACCTTTCCGAGCCCACTGCGCTTCAGATGCTCCTTGAACACTGCGCCAACAGTAAATTCCACATGATCAGCATCTGCAATCCTGAGTAAATTTCACTTGTCATCTTCACCTACCTGGCATTTTGCTGACCATCTCCAGCATTTTGGTACGCAAGCCGACGTTCGGCAACGTGCCATCCTCCAGAGGCTGGATCCACTTCTTCACAATCTGCTCCCACAGAAAAAGATCAGTACACCGTCCAATTCTGCAAGATAACCGCATCGCAGCATACCGTGAGCAGGTCGAAATCCAACAGCATGGGCTGGAATTGCAACTTCCGCAGGACGTGCAGTGCGTTGTCCACGAACTTGATTTTTTCCAATGCTGGGCGACGTTCCGCAATACTCGCCAGGTCGTCAGCATAGGCCTTGTCCATGCGGTAAAGTACCTCCTGCGTGATCTGCTCCATCTCCTGCGGTGACAGGTTGAGTTTAGCACGGGAGCGTCCAGTCTTGAGGGACTTGAGTGTCCTGTCAAAAAAATCGTCCTTCTGCTCCTGCGTCGGCTCTGGACGATTGTCCAGTGGACGCTCGTCGTCGAACTGCTGGCGGTCGTCGTCGTATTCGCCCAGGACGTCGGCCAGGTCGTCGTCTCTGTCAATAAAGTCGTCGTCGTCTTTGGTGGCCACTGCTTCGTCTCCAGAGTCATATTCGTCCCCGTCATCGCGAGGTTTGCGGTTTTCGTCGTCGTCGAGGGACTTTTTGATACGCTTGACGGGTGGCGATGCTGGGCGTTTGGCGGGTTTCTCCTCTTCCTCGTCGCTCTCCGAGTCCGAGCCGAATAGACTGCATCAAGTAGCAATAGTAATTGCAGAGTATTATGTTAGTAATAGTACTAACGATACATCCTGTCAAAAATAGATGTCGAAAATACCCAGAGGCGTCCGGAGTAGTGGTCGTCGTGGCTGTCGAAAATGGCATAACGCAGCGAAGAATGGGTCTTAAAGTCAGCGAACGACGGGTATGGAGAGAGCATCAGCTGCTCTATCACGTAGATATATGAGAAACGCACTGCGAGGGATCTGCTCGTCGCCAGAGTCGTCCGAGTCTTCGTCGCCGAACATCTCGTTGATGCTGCGCTTCTTGCGCTCATCCTCTGTCAAAAAGGGGATGGAAGGAGGCGTCAAAGGCGAGAGAACACGTAGGAAGTCAGTCACAAGGCGTGGGGCGCAGTGCGGAGAGGATGGAAGCGCAGGAGACGTACCGTCGGAGCTCCCCATAACTGCGCTGTGGTGTCGTTCCCGTTGGCTGTGATCTGAGCCCAGTGACGTTTTCGACACAATTTGTGTCAAAAATGATAATATTGTTTTAGCCAATAAGAATCCAACTGATTTTAACTGTAAAGTTGCGCCGGCTTATCTTGCATCGTCGGTTAGGTAAAATACGATGTGTCCGATATGACACGCCATGTGCTGTATAAACAGACTACCTAATGCAAAAATGGTCGACAAGTAGTAGGTATTTTTTTTTTTTATTACGGTAACTTGATTAAACTTTAACAGCAGATTCTATGTACTTCTATTCAACGCGTGGGCCCGGCATCATCGTGTAGGGCGAATATTAAACTTTACAACAATAACTCCCGGTCAATGCTCCACCTAATAAAGGAAGGTAACACTTTATATCCATAATTCGCAATATTGACGCCAAGCGAGCTTCTCCTAATTTGGTTCTTTTGTTTGTCCTTTGCAGTAGTTGAATACAGTATTACAGTATAACCGCATTTGAGCCCTATGACCTAGACATTTCAGAGCTGTTTTGGACGTAGCACAAGTGTGTCCTTCGAAGCAGTGTTTTGGTATATTTAATGAGCAGCCATGGTGTCTCCATGCCTAGGAAACATCGGCTCGATTGCGTTCGTACAGTCTACAAAAGGCAGCTAGGCAGGCACGAGTGGCGGGTAGTCTTCAGTGGCTGCAGCAACCAGTATCCTTTCCCGCCTGCATCGCCGTCGAAAGAAGAATTAGAGGACTACTATCGCCTCTTGTCATCGTCGCATTTTACATGATCGAGCACGGCGCACAACACGGTGAGTCAGCTGGAGTCTCCTCATCCGCTGTCTTCCCAGCAGCAGTAGTAGTCACCACAGACCGCGTGACCTGCTGGTTGGTATTCACCATCGGATACTTTGGCGGACTTGCATCAGCACTAGCAGTGGCACTGGGTACAACCGGATTGAAAGCTTCCGCGTGCGAGAACGAAGAGCGAGCGATTAAATTGGCGTTCGGCACCACAGGATTCGGGGCGTCGGCGTGGGACAGTGACTGTCTGGCGATTGCAGCGGCATTCGGGACCACGGGATTCTGCGTCTCGACGTAAGATAAAGACAAGGACGAACGGCGACTGCCCGAGTCCGACGAGGCATTTCGATGGCGTCGTCCACCATATTCACTGGAGGATGCGTCGCTCTCGGCGTCCATGCGCTCGCTGCGCAGACTGAAAACCTCGGAGGGAGTACCCTCTGGCCGGTGCTGCCGTGCCTGCAGCCCCTTGACCCACCGTGAAGCGTCATCTTGACTGTCTGCCTTGAGTAAGTACGATTGCTCTCCGATGGCGATGGAGAACTCAAGCTTGTCGCTGTCCACGGGGTTAAAGTCGATGGTCTGTGTGCGCCACAAGTCAATGCACGCCAGCAGCTTCTCGCTCTCCCGACTCTGTATTCAATTGGTAGAGCAATAGCAGTTAGTGCTGAGGTTATTGTAGAGTGCTCTACCCATTGATAAGCTGCGTTCTACCTTATAGTATGTGAGGTAGTGCGTGGTGGCTTCAAAGTAGCGACGCTGCCACCGGTCGTGGCGCGACTTCTTGCGTAAATAACCTGTCGAAAGTCCGGCAGATGCAGCGTCAATATCTCGTCTAGATGACTACAATGAAGCAGTAGAATTGACCTACCTTTTAGCTCCGGGAGATCCATAGCCGCCGCCTGTACTGACGAAACCTTTAGTGCTGCCGTGTGGATAAGGAAATGCCAACAAATCAGGGATTGGGAGACGGGTTTAATATGGGTACAGTGTACCCAAATTGTAAGTTTGGGCTTTACTGGTACCCGATGTATGGCTCAACCTCGTGGTGATTTAGTGATTGATGAATGATGGACTCGGATTCTCTTTGTCGTGGCCTGCGACAGCAACAACAAGGAAGGAACGACAATTCTTGTTTGAGAAAATCAGCCTGGATTCGGTGACATGGCTTCACTGATCTCTTCGGCACCGCCATCAGAGAACACTTCTGCCTTGCAACAAATCAGCAGCAGCCTTGGCGGACAGGAGGCAATTGTCAAAGCCCGAGCCGAGGAAACTATCGCCGGCTACGATGATGCGCGGGTTGGTGCTGAGAACGAGAGCAGACATGGGATCCTCTCCTTCGCCGTTGCTTGGGTCGTGGTACGGCACCGTCACTTGCGAGATTCTGAGCACGGACAACAGAATTTTCGTGAGTAAACAGCATCTGGGGACACTAGCAAAAAAATAGCAGACGTACCGCCAACGGTGCAGACGCGCATCCTGCTCAACCGGGAGCGAGGGTAAGACGTCCCGTAGTGACTTGGTAATTGTGGCGAGAATCTCGTCGTTGTGGCGAGTGTCGTCCATGAACGTGGCTCCGAAAGCCACCGACGCGTGCACGATCAGCGACGGTGGGGACTTGTCACCCGCCTGCTTCTTGAGGTGGTCCCAGCACACGAATCGAATAATGTCGTTCTCGTCGCTGGGGACGTACTTAGCTGTCCACCCCAGCTCCTGAACTGCCGAAACCGCCTGCTCGTCGAATACGTAAGCAGCAGCAAAACGCTGCGAGTATTTCACACCTTCTAATGCACGGGTAATCTCTGGTGCGACGTGGAACGAGTTGCTCTTCTTGAGAATCGACAGAACCTAGCCAAAAAGCATGTCAAGTACTGGGACGGTACGAAAACAATCGCAGAATAAGGATCTTACGTTCGGGATGGGGCATGTCAACACCAGTTCACTCACGATCTCCTGCTTGCCCTCGTTCGTCGTCACTTGGATACGCTTCTCATCCAGCACTTGGAAACTTTCCAACTGCGTCGATAGCTTCGTCTCCGTACCTGATCAAAACACAAATTCCATGAATAAAATGCGACTCCCCCCACTTCACACCCACCACCTTCCTACCTTCCAGCAAGTGTTCCACCATAGCTCGGAACCCCTTCCCATCAGGAGACACCAAATGCGACTTGACAGTTCCCTTGTATGGACCCTGAGCGATCTCATTCTCCGCAAACGGCACCAAGCGGCCGCTGCGTGTCAACTTTTGTCGGAAATCGTCGTTGCGGTCCGACTTGGGTGTCCAGTATTGCGCCCCCATGTCTACGTGGACGCCTCGTTGCTTCAGGAACGATCGAGCCACAACACGCCCACCGAGGATACTGTTACGTTCCCACACCACGACATCCGTCGCCAGCTTGGCCTCCTGCAGTAGCCTCGCCAACGCAGCGCCAGTCAAGCCGCCGCCCACAATTAACGTCCTGCCCATTTTTGATGCAGCAATTGAAGCTAAAAGGATACTCTCTTTTCATTGGTCAATACTAAGTACTTCATCTATTTATAGCTGCAGGGCGCGGGCTAGGTGTCCAGTCTTCTGGTACAAAACTGGACGGAGAACTTCACTTACCAGCACTGGGGACGATGGCGAGCGGCCCGAACGCCGAGCCGCTGACGCTCTCGGCGGCGCTCGGGGCCGACGACATCAACGTGAGCTTCCCGGCGCCGCGGCCAGCCTCGGTCTTCCAGCTGGCGGGCGCTACCACCACTGGCAGTGGACGCTTCGTGCTGCCTGACGTGGTGCTACGTAAGGTTGTCAAAAAGCCAATTTTCGAGGTGCGATGACGATATTTTTGACGCTTGCATGCTGGCAATTCTTGACATAATTGTTGACATTATGCTGCAGAATTTCGACGAAACGGCGTACAATGTGAAGCCGCCGACGCAGATGCTGCGCTTTATCGACGGTCTGCGCTACCATAAACCCACGGCTGAGGAGAGCGAGACGCTGAACCTCAGCAGTGCCACTGAGAGAATTTACCTCCATGTGCTTAACGATGTACGCGTCGATTTGATGATACATTTTTTGACAGAATTAAGAGAGTAAAACTAACGTTTTCGACAGATTCTGATGATGTGTGGAGCTCGCAAGGGGGCCCGCTTCAGCTCTCTGGACGTGAACCGACTGAGGATAATTGCAGAAGGACTGGAAGCGAGATACGAAGCAGTGGACGAGACTTTCCGCTCATTGCCATCGGAGGTGATGAGATATCGCTTCCCAGGTGTCAAGAAGTTGGAGGACGATCCATCGCACTTTGAGTTCCTATCCAATCGGAGAAGGAACAGTTTAGTGGGGATGGAAGGACTGGAACCGGAGGACCAAATACGACGGCAGGCTTTCCATTTTCAATGGCTCGCACGGCAGTATGTGGTGACATTTGCTCAGTTGAAGACATCGATGCAAGAAATCTGCGATCGTGTTCAGAAGGATATGGCCGCTTTAGGGGCGTTGTCTGCACCAACACTGGCGGATATCAACGATGCAGGTTTGTGTTGCTGAGAGTTGTGTAGATCGGATAGAGTTTTACTCACTCGTGTGTGCACTTGTTCGTGTCTCTCCTGCCATTGATGTCTTGGGTTGGGCCATTTTGCTGCGCAGTAGAAGCAGAGTTTGAGGCGAAAACACATCGGCCGTTCCCGATGTTCCTCTTCGTTCTCATTCAGAAGTACCATCGCGAGCGACGCAACAAAAGCACGGCGTGGACCACTGACTCAGATGAGCCGCCCGTAGATTCTATCGGGCAGTTCGCCCTCTATTTATCCAGCGTCTTACTCCAGCCCGCACCAATGACAGCTGCAGAGCTACATAGTGTCCAAGTGCTGTTGCAAGTTGTGTAAGTGCATCATTGTGGAAAATTCCTGGTATGCAGTCCGAAGTTTCGGTTCTAACCAGTGTGATTGTGGTGACGTTCTGTTGCATGTACAATTACAGCAAAGCAGAGTTCCGGGTAGACTACCACTCGATGGTCCTCGTGGTGACTAAGGTAGTACAAGCAGACGGCCAAGTGATCGTGAACACCTCGTCTTCATCATGTTTAGATAGCGGAAGAAACGGCGTCGACCGGCCGTCGAAAAATCACCGACGAGACGGCGACGTCCGCGTTTTGACGCGCGAGTCGTTGGGCTCCTTGCTCTTCGCCTTCTTGACGACAGTTCGAGAGCTGCGACTGGTCCCGCGCGAGAAAGAGCTTCTGAATCGCGGGAGGAAGAAGGAGACGAACAAGTTGGCGTCGGTGTGACGCATCAATAGGATAGAGGAGACACGGTGGTCTTGTGGGTAGGAATGCAGTATCCGTGCAAATAGTTGAGCCCCCGATCCTCTCTCTGCTCATGCAATAGATCATGTAAAGACGCAAGGATGGAGCATCTACGGTGAAGTTGGAGCAATCCTGTTGGTATCTGCTACTATGATCACCAGGAGACACTGTGCCTCAGGCACATCGGATCCCATGCTCTCAGCTCCCATACATGTACAACCTTTGGAGATCGTCGTAAATTCATTCGTGAAGCCAAATGCAAATCTCTGCAATGTCGACTCGGCAATGAACTTTCTCTCATCAGACGCCGCGGACTGCGGTGCACAACAACGCATACATGGGTCACGTAGTGACGTCGCGGTTGTCTATTGCAGGTCAAAATCCGAAAGTCTGGATTTTGGTAGACGACCTAACGTGTTGTAGAGCACAGTAGAGCATGCAAATTTTTCACTGCTTCCACACTTATCAACACCATCTCGTCGTTCTGGTGTGCAACATCTTGTGGCCATGCAGGTGACAGGCCTCTAGCTCGGCGGTTACAATGTACGTTGTTGAGGCAGAGTCACCAAAAGATCGAAAGTAGGCTCACCGGCTCCATACATACCAATGGTACTAATGTGCTTTCGTGTTGTGTTAGACACGGGTGCAACGTGCATTTCGGCTGGCAAAGAAACTCCGGCGACCATGTGACCGGGTTGCTATTCAACCAGCCGAGGGAGCCGCCGCCTCGGTGAAGATTGCCGCCGCCACGTTCCCAAATTCTCGGCCGCCGTCTGGACGCCCCAAACGTTTGAGTGGCAGTTTCTACCAATCTCCACTCCAAGTGCAGGAGGCACCGCAGGACGCGCAGGAGACAGTTCGTTTCGGTACAGTACGCAGTCTGGTCATAGACTGAACTACGACCTCTTGCTTCTACTATACTCATAACTACTCTCTAACTTTCCTCTATCATTTCCAACGATACGTTCACACTCATCATGAACTAACATATCCAACCCCTGTTCAAACCAATTCTAAATCCTATCGTCGTTACACAGGATATAAACCTATCAAGACGTAAAGTATACGAGTGGCGGCGTCCCTACCTGATCGTGTGGGGTTGTGGGCCGGGGCAGCGTCAGTGCTCGATGCGATCGAGTTGGGCGCCCACTGACTCCCTCACACAATAACGGCCCTACCGGTAGAGTGCACGAAGGCGCTTGAGCACCTTCCCATCCAGTAGCAGCAAAGACACCACCGAGGCGACGCAGTGTCCAATCCGACCATGGACGTGGGCGCTGAGGTGGAAGTGCAGCTAGCGCCGCAGAAATGGCGACGTGGCCAAGTCATCGACCGCTACGTGAGTCCCATCGAGGCATCAGGCGCCGTAGTGGTTGTCAAGTTCGAGGACGGCAGTGTAGCTGAGCGAGGCGTCCCTGCTGATGTGAACCAAGACGCACCCGACGTTCGGTTGCTCTCACCTGGTCAGGGCCAGCAATTCGATGTGGACGACCTCACACAGCTCATCGAACTGGACGAGACGACGATTCTATCGGCGCTGGAGGCGCGTTTCGCTCAACACAAGATCTACACCAATACAGGAGCCATCTTACTGGCTGTGAACCCCTTTTACAAGATCCCCAATGTCTACAGTAAAGACACAATGGCCAAGTACCTACTGTCTTTCGAGTCCAGAAGCTCCTCTATGCGCAGTAAAGGCAACGAACCCATGTCTCCGCATATCTACCAAGTGGCTGGAGAAGCTTATAAAGCCATGATGCTTGGACTTAATGGTGTCATGAGTGACCAGAGTATCCTCGTAAGTGGAGAGAGTGGCAGTGGTAAGACGGAGAGTACCAAGTTCCTCATGGAATATCTCGCACAGGCAGGTGCGAATAATCTAGCGGCGTCTGTTGCGGGTAAAAGTCCTGAAGGGATTGCAGCTAAAGTGCTGCAGACGAACATTTTGCTCGAGTCTTTCGGTAACGCACGCACTCTACGCAACGACAACTCAAGTCGGTTTGGCAAGTTTATCAAGCTGCATTTCACCAGTGGCGGCAGACTCACAGGTGCCAGTATCCAGACTTATTTACTCGAGAAGGTGCGACTTGTGTCACAGTCCAAGGGTGAGAGGAATTACCACATTTTTTACGAAATGGCGATCGGCGCGGCCCCTGCAGCTCGGAAACGCTGGTTCCTGGACCCACCAAAGGGCCACATGATGCCTCCTGGAGATCACGGTGAAGTCACAGATGCCACACGTCAGTTTTTACATTATCGATATTTGAACCAGAGCGAGTGCTATCAGCGTCGTGATGGTGTCAAGGACTCGGACATGTTCCGACGAGTTATGGACGCCATGGACATCGTGGGTTTCACTTCAGCGGAGCGTGCAGGTATTTTCGACATCTTGGCGGCATTAATGCACATTGGTAATTTGTCCTTCGAGCACGATGAAAACAGCGACAGGTTAGGCCAGTCAATGGGACCTGGTGCCGGCAAGTCGGATTTGGCTCCTAGCTGCATCTGGTCACGTGATGCGGCTGCTACGTTGATGGCGGTGGATGCCACCAAGCTGGAGCGAGCACTGAGTGTACGTCGGATTCGTGCTGGTACTGATTTCGTGAGCATGAAGCTGTCGGCAGCTCAGGCCAACAACGCCCGTGACGCTCTCGCGAAGGCTCTGTACGGACGACTGTTTGACTGGATGGTCAAGAAGATCAACCACTTCCTCAAAATGGATGACAGCCAGAAGGCGAAGGGCGGACTTCACTTTATCGGTATTCTGGACATTTTCGGTTTCGAGGTGTTCCCGAAGAATTCCTTTGAGCAGCTTTGCATCAACTTCGCTAATGAGACGCTGCAGCAGCAGTTTAACGACTACGTGTTCAAGGCGGAACAGCGCGAGTATGAATCACAGGGCGTGGACTGGAAGTACATTGAATTCTGCGATAACCAGGACTGCGTGAATCTGATTTCGCAGCGACCGACCGGCATCCTCTCGCTCATTGACGAGGAGTGTGTGATGCCGAAGGGAAGTGATACGACATTGGCGTCTAAGCTTTACCGTGCGTGTGGCAGCCACCCTCGATTCGAAGCTTCTCGAATTCAGCGTGCACGTGGTCTTTTCACGGTTGTTCACTATGCAGGCCACGTGGAATACTCTTCTGATGGATTCCTGGAGAAGAACAAGGACGTTCTTCACCAAGAAGCAGTGGATATGCTTGTTTATTCCACGCGTGAGGACAGCTTTACTCGTACTCTCTGTGAGGGCATTGGTGGTTCGCGTGATCGTGCCAAATCGTCTCCGCGTCAACGTGCACAAACCAGCAAGCACCGTGGCGCAAGTGTTGGTCTTCAGTTCAAGGAGCAATTGACGACCTTGTTGGAGACGCTACAGCAGACCAACCCACACTACGTGCGATGTCTCAAGCCAAATGAACTTTGCAAGGCAGGTATTTACGAGCGCGAACGTGTATTGAACCAACTGCGCTGCAATGGTGTGATGGAGGCTGTTCGTGTGGCAAGAGCAGGATATCCGATTCGGTTACCGCATGATGAATTTGTGGCGCGCTACTTCAGCTTGAAGAGGTCTAAGAACCCGCTTCTTGCAAAGAAGCAAGGCACTTCATTTGGACTACCTGATACGGACTCGGACGAGGGCATGGCGGTCATTAGTAGTGAGGCCAAGGAACTGTTGAATGGTCTGCTTGATGTTATCCCGAAGGAAAACGACGCCAATCCACAGGGTGCCTGTGAACGACCGGACCAGGGTCAGTTCGCTACCAAGTGCATTTCAGTGGGCATTCAGATGGGATTCACCAAGATGTTTATGAAGAAGCCGACGTACGAATTTCTCGAGGAGATGCGCTCACAGCGTCTACACCGCCACATGATCAAGATTTTCTACGCTGTCTTGTGTGTGTCAGCTCGCGCTCGCTACTTGCGATACCTCCATGCGGTGAAGACACTGCAGATTCGCTTCCGCTACAAGAAACTTCAGAAGTTGCGTCGTCGTCGCCAGATTATGATGATCCGCAGGAAAAAGGTAGGCAAGGTGCAGGGCTTCATTCGGACAGTGGTGCAGCGCAAGAAATTCGTGCGCTTTATCGCCGTTGTGCGGATGCTGCAGTGCCGCTTTAGGTTCCGCCGAAGGGTGCGTGCAAAGCGTAAGGAGGCTGACCGAGCTAGGAAACTTGCAGATATGAAGCGTGAGCAGCAGATGAAGGCTGTGACCCAGTATACGGAAAGCTCCACGGCCTCTTCAGACTCGTCACCGCGTTCCGTGACCTCACACTCCAACGATATTGAAGGCTCTGGGTTTTCGGATGTGTCGTCGGACTACTCGTCCGATGATGCATTTACCTACAACGACAACTTCCCGAAGCACAACCTCAATACAGTGGACGAGCAAAGCAGTCAACTGATGCCCCGTGTCTCCCACCGCGTCTCCCTTCGTAAGTCTCAGTCAATCGATTCGATCACACCAATGGGCGGGTTCCGAGCATCGCAGATGCACAACGGCATGCAAGGACACAATGGTATGGTTCACACGCCCGGGTCGAGGTCACGGTTGCCGTCACGCAAGTCGTCTTTCAGAAACACTCGATCGTCACGTGCAGTGGCACTACCGAGACTCGATGTGATCCAGCACACGTCGTGGGTCAATGATGAAGACCGCTTTAGCTGCCATATCTGTAACAAGCGCTTCAACATGTTCAAGCGCAAGCACCACTGCAGAGCCTGTGGCGAGGTTATCTGCAACAGTTGCTCCCTGTACCATCGGATCCAGTCCCGGTCCATGCGTGTTTGTGTGTCGTGTGTGGCGTTCCATTCGTTGGACAGCCCAACATCGGCCGGATCGACGGGTTTCCTCCGTCCGGGTGGAGGTAGCGCCCATTCTTCAAATTCGAGCCGTAAAACGTCGAATGGATCCGCTGCTGATCGGAACCGCAGCAGTACGATGAGCAGTGGATTGTGGCTGAACCCGTGGCCCGAACCTCCTTATCCGGTCGACGAGGAGGAGCGTCTGGCAGTACTGCGCGAGCTGAACATACGCGAACTTGGTCTGTCGGGCAAGTTTAACATGTACTGTGAGGTGGCGGCCAAGACGATGAAGTGCCCAATTGCATATGTGAGTATTATCGAGGACGAAGAGCAGTTGCTGGTGGCCAACATCGGTATGGCGCACACGACGTTGCCTCGCGAGCTTTCGTTCTGCGCACACACGATCTGTCAGCCCAGTGTACTTGTGGTATTGGACACCAAGAACGACGAGCGTTTCCGCGAGAACCCGATGGTCAAGGGCGACAAGGGCGCCGTCAAGATCCGCTACTACGCCGGCGCGACCATCTTCTCGCGTGACGGGCATGCGCTCGGCACGGTGGCTGTGCTGGACACCAAACCGAGGAGGGAAGCGGACCAGGAGCATATTGGCATGTTGCAGCACCTGAGCTTCCTGGCGAGCGAGAAGATGACGCAGAGCACCATTCACGAAGATAGTGATAGCGAATTTCTATGAACCATCAAGTAACGAGCGATGAGATTGTCCATGTCAAGAACCCCCTAGCAAGTACAAGTAGTGCAACTTTCAACCATGTTTTAACCATTTTGACCCTATTCAGTTTTTCAGTGCATAATTATTGTTTTTCGATGACTGCGCCAGTAGAGCCCTGACAGCGTCGCTGGCACTGACACCACCGTTCTTCCTGACAAAGTCTGGAAAAATAGAGAATATCTTAATCTTGTCACCCACTTGAACGGTTATTGTGCTAGCACATCCATTTATCACTTCAACCTCTTTCCTTCAACCGCTTGGCCACATTCACTTTTGGTCCGGCAAGGAGTTCACGCCAATACAGGTACAAAGTGCACGCACACGTACACGTACAGTGGCCGTTTGCGTGGTACGCTTGTAAAGTGGCCTGGCGTGCGTAGGTAAGAACGAGGGGCGAAGCGTCATCAGTGCTGTAAGCGACTTATTGTAGCAGGCGCCGAATCTTCAGTTTCGCTGTTGGCCACACGCTGCCGACATGACTCAACTGAGTCCACCCTGGGCACAGTGTCAGCGGCGGCGAAAGCCGATTTCTCCAGCCACCATGCGTAGCAACGCGGGCCTTTGGCGCGCCACTGTGGAGGCGGGCGGCCGAAGCGGACAGTCGATCATAGAGAACTGGCAACTTGGGCCTTTCTCGGATACCTCCGTCTTGCAATCGCTGTTTCCATCATTAGGCAACTGCGCTATAATAGTGCATGACTGATCTCGTGGCCACGACTCAGACTCGAGTTGCAGTTGTTGGCAACAACTTGTTGCTAGAGATATCTAAGGCTTGCGATGGCAATATCCATCGGAGCATGTCAGTTGCGGCGGCATCGACACACTCCAAACGATCTCCAACTGTGCGGTGCGGTAATTCCAGTGAAAATACAGTTCTCATTCTGCAACGCGCCAAGTCGCTCTGTATGTCACGGTTTCCACTTTGCAACCTTTTTCTTTACCTACGTGCGCACGAATTTCGACCACGCGTTTTCAACTTGAGACAAACCGCCTGTATATAATTTGTTAGTCACTCACAACTCACAATCGCACTTAAGATACCTTCAAACATAACTTAAGTAAGTAAATATTAGCGCAGAAAATAAGTGTGAAAAACTTGAATCAGTACATTAGCACTTAGATAAGATATTTCTTTGAAAAAATTGTAGGTAAACATCTTTTCAAACTAAACAGCAATTTTTCCCGTATCGAACATCTGTACCATCCCATCAGCCTCATTCTGGTATTTGCAACGGAGCGCTCAAGGGCTGAACTGGTTCATCGTGTTGCGTGGCATCTTCTCCCGCTGTCTGCGCCGCTTGTGGGGCTCTCGCCACTCTCCAACTCCATCAATGAATCGTAGCATGTCTGGACAACTGCGCGTGGCTGTGATCGGCTCCCAGACGTGTCATCCAGACACGCCACTGGCCTACACAGTCTACCGTACGTCTGTCAACTACCAGGGACTGTGCTACCACCGCCTCATCCGCTTCCGCCACTTCGCGCACTTCGGCAAGAAGCTCAAGTTGGCGTCAAACGCGCCACGTATCTCCGTCAAGTTGCCACCCAAGATCTGGTGGAGTCGCAAAGCTTCACTTCAGCCAGAGACAGTGGAAGCTCGTCAGGTTCTGCTTAATGAATATATGCAGCAGATTTGCACGCGCCCCTTGACGCCCAGGAGTCAGGAGAGGCTGCTGAAGTTGCTGCAAGTGGGAGACTACGCTCCTATGGAGGAGGAAGACCGTGTGATCAATAGTCGTCTCAGTTCCAAGCAGCAAAGTATCACTGTCACAGAACCCACATCCGAGACTTTGGGTAACAATTCCATCCACACAGTGGCAGAAGAAGACGAAGAAATAACTGTTCCTTATTCTGTTGAGAAGGAGAAGCAGTCGCAGGATTCATTTACGGACGAGGAGGAGCCAGACGGCAATCTGTCGCGTCAGGACTCACAGGCGTCCAGTAACCCTGCAGCTGATGAAGAGACTCGAGATCGCGCTCTGTCGGCACCGCTGGCCCCCACACTGCAAGTGACGACGCGACCTGTGAGTATGTCGTTTAACTCGCCGAACATGAAGCGCGTCATGTTTGAGGCCGGGGAGGCGGATCTGTTGTCTCTCAAGGAAGGAGGCAGGGACTCGACCGGCAGTGCGTCCGACTTCGCGTCGACGCCTGAGCGTCATTATTTCGGTCAGATCAAGAAATGCATCGCTAGTATCGAGGATATCGTGGACAGCAGCCGCAAACTCGAGACCAAGATTCGCGACAAGCCAACGGCCAACCGATCTATGGGAGCGGGAACGAAGCAACTTTTCTAAAGATTTGCGGCGGTAAGGCAGACGTAAGACGGACATGTGAGAGCTTAGGAGCTCTTTTGATTGTCGCGTTATCAGATGCCTGGTCGAAGTGTGGGGGGAGCTTTCAATATTTATCGACACGTAGGCGCTGTTTTCGACTGGCGTCTGCTTTTCAGTTACGCACCCCAATGGACAATTGTTACAATAAAAAGCTTTTGACTTCCGTTCTAACTGGTCGTATAATAACTTGAAGTGAAAAAGCTGTGCATTTCACCATGTTGAGCATCAGGATATTAGCATGATGCAGACAAAATCGATTGTCAAAATTGGAGCTCCACTCTCCGAGTAGAGGACGGCGAAAGAGCAATCAACAAATCGATTTACACTTAGCTGAGCTCTTGCTTATATCGACTCGCGCTTCGATACCCAGCTTGTCTTATAGATCTTGCCACAAGATCAGATGCAATTGGTACAGCACTTCCGCAGCAGTCGGGCGATCGTTTGGGTCAATTGCTACACATGAATTACCCAACGCCACCATCGATTCCAGTGCTTGAGAAGAAAACTCCACACAGATCTTGTCCAAAGCTGCAAAATGGCCGTGTCCGGGAGTTTTCGACCAGAGTTGCTCGAGTACTTCGCGTGCGAGTACGGCAACGTGTGCAGGTCGCGTTCAGATAACACGACACCGAGCGAAAAAATATCCGCTTTGTCATCGTACTTTTGGCCCAACATGACTTCAGGAGCCATCCACAGCGATGTACCAACGCCAGCAGTCATTGTTCTATCTACACGCTCGCGAGAGATACCGAAATCCGTGATCTTAGCTTCCAACTCGGCACTGAGAAGAATGTTCTTGGACTTGAGGTCCCGATGCAGCACCAGCGGATCAAGAGAACGGAGATACGTCAGTGCGTGTGCTACGTGGAGGGCAATCGTCACATTTGTGTGGTCGAAGCCTGTAACATGATTCTCCTTTTCGTACGAAGTCAGCAACGCTCGTAAGTCGCCACCTTCCATGAACTCGGCGACGGCACACAAGTCCGTGAGTGAGTCCCAAGCTACACCCACTAACTGCACAATTCTCGGATGATCCAACGCCGCCATGAGCTTCACTTCAGCTAAGAATGCATTTACGTGCTTGACACTTTTGCGTATTTCGGGTAGCAGCATCTTGATGGCGACTTGCTGCTGGTTATACAGGCCGAGATAGACCTCACCACCGCCTCCACGGCTGATGGTTTGTTGAATTACGACCTTCTCGCGAGGAATCCGAGCTGTAGCGATGACTTCATCGTCCCAAAGACCAACGAGACTGAGCGGCTTGGATAATCCACTGTAACTGTCCACGGAGGTTGACTCAAGTGATCCTGGCTCTGTCATGGACTCTTGTTTGTGACCATTTTGAGGTGTCCTGAAGTCGCTGAAGTTGTCGTTCTCCTCCATAATAACACTCGCTTCAGCTTCACGTTTCTTGCGGACGCGACGGATAATATACAGAGCAACAATTACTACCACCACCAAAGCTGCTGCTGCAATGCCGACAATCGCACCGACGCCCAAACTGGTTTCACTTGAATCAACGTTAACACTTGCATCTGAAGTACTGCTGTCACCTTCTGTCGTTGAACTCGACTCCACCTCGGAGCTGTAAAACTTGTAAATACCTTGCTGACATGAACCTGTTGCAAGTACCGTCCTGTCAAGCTCAAAATACTGCGAAGGTTCCCCTCCACACGCATTGTTCGGATACAGTGCCACAACAGCAGATCCATTGGCAAAGAGACTGGTAATAGTAGACTGATCTCCGAATCCGGACGAGATCTCACAGCTCCCTGATGCCAAAAACACATCTGCCTCCCCGAACGACGTGCAGCTTTTGTTATCGTAAGTTTCCATGATCACGTACGTAAAGTCTCCGAAAACCGCCTCAGTGTGTGCGAGCCGATCCGTGATGTTGCAGGTCCGACTGATGTAGTACGTGTCGTTGCCAAAGCTGATGTCGCTGCATGCGTCCTCGACACAACTCGAGGACAAATTGTACATGGCCAACACGTCAGGTGTGCCAGCGCAGTTGACACCTGAGAAGATTTCGACAGCCTCCATCTCGACGGCGTCAACAAGACTAAATGCAACCAGAAGCAACAGAATTGAACGCAGCATCGAATGGGAAGTTGTGAATGACCTTGGACCAATGTACCTATAGAGCTCGATTGGGATATGTGGGAGGTGTTGCACGGACATCACAACGGCGCCTGACAGTGTCCGCTGTCTGTTTTAGCGCCGCGCTACATACAAGTGTACTTTACCAAATCACAGACTTGAATTGGCAAAGACGAAACCTTTCGTGTTGCTCTCGAGAAATAGTCCGTGGTCATCGAGACGCAATAGGTCGTCGTCCTTGGACTTGACATTGCGGTGGAGCACCAGTACACCTAACATGAGAGTACAGCACATGCAATATGCATGCGCAACGTCAAGTGCGATGTGATCAAAGCTGATAAATTATGTATCCACACAAAATCTGTAACAGGTCCTGAAAAAGTACAGTACGGTGGTACATGTACCACCCTACTGTACCAGTCTTCACTAAGAAGCTGCGCGCTTTCTAATTTAGGAATAGGACTCCTAAAACCGTTGCCAGTCCTGCAACCGCATAATCAGACCTTGACCTCCTCTCACCCCATCACTCTCATCGGTGGCAGTATCAAAAAAGCTCTCTGTCCGTCGCCATGGGTCAGCGCTTGAGCACTTCCCGAGACAGCGACGTCTCCGAGAGCGATGTAGGTCCTCCCTCTTCCAGTCTACCCGACGTTTCTCCTCCCACACTGTCAGCCCAGCGTCCTGTCATCGAGCATCCGTCCACTGTACAGCAACAAGAACGCGAAACCTCCACTCCTCTAGTGGACGTAGTACACGACACTCTCTCTAACGACCAGGAGCCGTCCGCTCACCAGCTTCCGAGCGACGAAGAGGACGACGTGCCCTTCCCCTCCACTGACTCCTTCCCTTCCTCCCCACATAACGTCAAGGCAGATGACGCTCATCCTCTTTCAAGACGCAGTTCCATGGCTCGTCAGCCTAAACTCTCGCGGTTCCGACCTTCCATGGACATTGACAAGCCTAACTCCCCACAGTCCGGTTACCAGTCCAGTTCCGACTCTAGGTCATTGGATTCGAGCTCCAGTTCATCAGATGAGGAACTTGTAGGAAGCGGTGAAGAGCTAGTCAGTGACTGGCTGGATGAACCTGAGGACGCGGTGCTGTCACCTCCTTCCCACCCGAAACGCACGCGTCATGCGAGCGCCTGCTCCTCTGTGTCTTCTCATACAGGGAACAGTGTGTCGTTCTCTGCTATGCACAGTAGTGGAGGACGCAATAGTAACAGTAGTCAACATAGTATGACTGGATGGGCTTCGTGGCTCAGTTCTCCTGATGATGTGGAAGAAGAAGAAGACGCAGATGATGAACCAGTCGCACTCACACCTTTCTTACAGGATAATATGCCAGTGTACGAGGTCATGAGACAGGTGCAGCTTTTCAGGAACTTGAGTCAGATGCAACAGGAACAAGTTGTGAGAGCTCTCAAACCTGCCAAGTTCTCGGACGGTGAGGTGATTGTAGCACAAGGTACACGTGGCTCGCGGTTCTATATGATTGCCAAGGGTGAAGCTGTTGTGACAAAGACTGTTACTACTAGCAGCAACAGTATTACTGGATCGACGCCTTCGAGTGCAGCACAGACGCAAGAACGCATGATCACCCACTTGCGAGCTGGTCACTACTTCGGTGAGCTGGCGCTGATTTACGATGACCCTCGTACAGCCACAGTGCGTGCTGTCGGCGATGTTGAGCTACTGTATTTGACGCAAGAAGATTTCCAGCATATTGGTCAAGTACATTTGAGTCTCATGCTGCAGCAAGTCCCGCTGCTCGCGCGTCTGAGTGCTCGTGATCAGGATATTGTGCTCAAGTGCTTGCGACCTGCAAACTTTAGCGATGGTGAGTACATTGTGCACCAAGGAGACGAAGGTACGCGGTTTTACATGATCACGCGCGGTGAGGCAATTGTATCGGAGAAGGCTGTGGGACCGGACAACAAGCCCTACGAGAAGGAATTGACTCGGCTCTACGAGGGCCACGTTTTCGGCGAAATGTCACTCATTTACAGCGAGCCACGCACGGCTTCAGTGCGTGCAGTGGGTCCCGTCAAGTGTCTGTACCTGAGCAAGGAGGATTTCGACAAGTGCCTCTTATCCGATCACTTCCAGCGATTCATTCAGGAGGCTTACGTGGAGAAAGCTACGCGTCGCGCAATGCGACTTCGACTGCAGCAGCGTGCTAATAGTAATGCGACTTTAGTTTCCACGCCCCAGGCGGGCTCTGGAGCCGAAAGCTCCTCTGGTTCCATAGTGGCACCGCCGCCACCGGCACCCACGTCGCCTGTGAAGGCTACAGAAACCAAGAAGCTCGTGAAGCAGCGCCTTAAAAATGGCCAGGTCGTGGTAAACAAATACATCATCAAGGGCGACTTGGGTCGAGGTACATTCGGCCGCGTCAAGCTATGCGAAAGCCAGGAAGACGGTCAAATGTACGCAGTGAAGATCATGCACAAGACTTTCGTTCAGCGCATGGCTGGCAAAGAAGATCAGCTTTATGATGTACTACGTCGCGAGGTGGCCATCATGAAGAAGCTGAACCACCGCAACGTTGTGAGACTCGTGGAGGTTATTGACGACCCCAACAGCCAGAAGATGTATCTTGTGCAAGAATATGTGCAGCACAGTCTTATGGAGGAAGTCACCCAAGCGCGTCGACTCAGTGAGCCCATCGCTCGGAAGTACATGCGTGATCTTCTAACCGGGCTGCAGTACCTGCACTTCCACAAGGTTATTCATCGCGATATCAAACCAGAGAACATTCTTGTCAGCTCTGACGGTGTGGCTAAGATTGCTGACTTTGGCACGGCGCGTATGATCATGAACGAGACAGAGACGATCTCTGGAGCGAAGGGTACTCCTGCGTTCATGGCCCCGGAGATGTTTGACATTGACGCTACGTACCAGGGCCCCGCAGTGGATGTGTGGTCACTCGGAGCTACGTTGTACATGATGGTTATTGGACACCCGCCCTGGATGGCAGATAACGAGATTGTTCTAGCGGAACGTGTACAGCGTGTGGAATTGCGTTTCCCGAAGGATGTGGAACGCACGATGGAACCTCATTTGAAAAACCTGTTGCAGCGCATGCTCACGAAGGATCCAGCTTTGCGAATTTCCCTAAAGGAGTGCTTTACGCACGAGTGGACCACCAAAGAAGGAAGCGATCCGCTTGGTATGATCACACCGGAGAAGAACCTGACCGTATCGATGGACGAGAGCGAGCGGGCTATTGAGAATATCCCTGAACGTATTGATCAGCGGTTGACAGAGAGTCTTGCACAAGCTCATCAGTTAGTGAAGACTCGGCAGGAAAGTGTGGGTCCCGGTGTTGTGCGCACAAACAGTGGTCGTTACTTCACCGGCACCCCTGTGTCAGGAACATTGGGCTCACGCATTCCTTCGTCGGCGTCCACCACGTCGTCTGTGGCTACAGTCGGTAGCACAACGTCTATGAGTCCGAGTCGGGCATCTAGCGAAGAAGTCTCGCGTATCATTTGCGCGTGGCGTCATCACAAACGTGTGCAGCTCATGGATGGCCACAAGGAGTTGTCTGAGCGCTCTCGCGAACTGTTGATCGAGCAGAAGCGCATGGCGTTTTCAGTGGATCGTGCCAAGGTGACGGAAATCATCCTGCCAGCTGCTAAGCCTACAGCTCGCAGTCGCTATCCAAGTGCGTCGTCAACAGCATCGCTTCGTCAAGTGCGCGAGTCTTCTGTATTGTCGTCAGCTTCATCGGTTTCGTCAATGTCGACGGTAGGCGGCGATACTCCTTCGTCCGACTCACCGAGGTCGCGCTCATTCCAAGCTGGACGAAGCAACTCCGTGGACAACTCGCTGCTTATCAAGAAGAACAGTTTCCAAAGTCGAATGTTCAAGGACTCAGGCAACCTGGAAGGCTTTGGTCGTACGTCGTTCACGTCTGTCTCACAGTTGTCCGAATTTGCAGCTACACCCGTTGAAGACAGCCTAGACCAGCGTGGCAGCTTGTCATCATCCAGCGAGTCTGGACATTCCAGCAGCAGCTTGTCGAATACTGGCTCATCGGATGCAGACTTGATGAAGCGATCTCTTTCGCGTAAGAAGGATTTCCTCATGGTGACGTCGGAGGTGTTCCGTACCGAGAGTGGTGACTATCAGAGTCGCAAGATTCTCTTCCAGGCTCGTGACGATGACTTCTCGGTGGCTTCACGAGTGCCTACCCACTCCAATTCAGGACGTGAGTTGCTTCCTCCTGGTCGAGCGGGCTCAACCAACTCATCGGCGTCAAGCCAAAAGCCTAGAAGGTTGGGCAGCGCTGGCAAATTAGGCAGTTCAAACAGACTAGGCAGCGCGGGTAGCGGCAGTGCTATGGGAAGCGCCATGGGCAGTGCGTTAGGCAGAACTAACGCAAGTCGTCGATCAGTCAGCTCCGCTAGCTCGGTCAGCAGCTCGTCACGGTCTGTGGCCACAGACGATGGCAACGTGGAGGAGTTTGACATGGATGGAATTGACTGCGTGCAGGTGACGGAGATCGATGATGAGGACGACGATGATTTTGTGAATCAAGGTATGCGCAAGGGCAGTGGGGCCTCCTCGCGGCATTTCCACCACCATAGTGACAGTAGTCGCGCGAACAGCAGTCACAATCGCAGTCATACCTCTGGCGTGGGAGGCCTTTCGGACGCTGATAGCGACTCGGACGAGTCGGATTATTCTGATGTGGAGTGTGATGTGGACGTTGACGAAACGTTCAGTGAGCTCATTGCCGAGCCGAATCAGCTTGATCTCATCAGCCACGACGATGAGGAAATCGCGCCTATTGTGACTCATAAACCTTCCGCAACGTCCATATTAGGCTCGTCCGATTCATCTTTGGATGTGGACAACAGCGGCAATGTTCTCACACTTGGATCGCTGGCGTCGATGGCTTCTAACTCCTCAGCGATGTCCATGGCAACTCCCTCACCGATGTTGGATATTGTTCAAGTCTACGTGAGCAGTAAGATCCGCGAAAATCTTACGCTCTCAATCCGGTCTGGCTATGCCGAAGCGAAGGGAGCACGGTCGTACATGGAAGACCGCAGTACTGGACAGACGACGTGCGACCTGTCGCGCTACCCTACTGCTCTTGCAAACGCTTATGCGTCGCTGGCATTCTTTGCAGTTTACGACGGCCACAATGGCACCGAAACGGCTGTGAAATTGCAGAACGAGCTGCACCACCGCTTCTTTGCTGAAGGTGCTGGCTTCGTGGAGTCTCCTGTGACGTGTATCTCGTCGGTATGCGAATCGATCGACAACGAAATCTTGGAGAGGCAGAATCAGAGTGTTCTTCCTAAACGCAAACGCACTATGGCCCCAGTTGAAATGCAACGGTATCTCAAGTCGGAAGGCCCCGATCCTAGTCTTACTGAAGGCGAATGCTGCGAGATTGACGGCGAGATTGTCTGTGGAGAGGAGATGAAAGCTCTGCTGCAGCCGATCTCGTTCTCTGGAGCTGCGAGTGTTTTTGCCGTGGTGGCGAAACAGCGTAAGAAACGTCGGCGCACGACGGATAACAAGGAAGACGGCGCTGAAGCTGACGAAACCAAGGAAGGTAAAAGTGGCGAAGAGACCAAGATGGCAGATGAAGATGAACTGGAGGACGAGGAGGACCAACCCACTCTGCTGTACGTGGCCAACGTGGGTGACTGCCGTGCTGTTTTGTGTACTGCAGATGCCATGGCAGTCGACTTAACGGTTGACCACAAGGCATCTCTACCGGCGGAACAAGCGCGTATCGAGGCTTCAGGTGGCTTTGTGCACAACGGGCGACTGGATGGCATTCTGCAGATCTCGCGTGGCTTTGGTGATTTGGCACACAAGCAGGATGGCCATTTGGTGGCAACACCCGACGTTGTGGAGCACCTCGTGGACCCGTCAGACCAGTTCGTGTTGCTTGCTAGTGACGGTCTCTTTGACGTTCTGACGTCGCAACAGGCTGTCAACTTTGTGCTGCGTAAGCTCCAGACCCACGGTGACGTGCAGCTCGCGGCGCAGGAGCTCGTGCTCAAGGCGCAAGCCTACTTCGCGCACGATAACGTGAGCGTGATCATCGTGACGCTGAACCAGAAGGGTGACGCGTGAAATGGACGTCGGCCTCGTTCGTCTACATGTGGAGAAGATGAGAGACCGACAAAGAAGCAGAAAGACCAGGGATCAAGACCAAGCTTGTGATATCCGAGAAAATGACAGAGAAACTGAGTGGGATAAGTCTGAGGCCCGTTCACACATCAACGTCGAGTCTTCCGATGGACTCGTTGACAGCGTGCTGAACCTCGTGCTGCGACTGTGTATTAGTATACGTTTGATAATGAGCTTGCTTCGTTCTGTAGTGTATCTTGTCTGTGGTTGTCTCCCCACTGCTCGAGCTCATCCCACGAGCGCAGTTCGTCCTGTTCCACCAGCACGTACACAGGTGACGGCAAATCACTCACCAAGGACGATGTGTGGCTGTTGTCATCCAGATGGAGATCGTACTCCACCTCGTCGTCCGTGGAGTCAGCACACGCAGCATCGAGTTCGTCGATGGTCATGAGCGTTGTGGCGTTGTCCGGTCTCGCCTCCATCATCGACATCTCGTTTAGCAGGAACGGAACAGCTCCACCACCAAATGTTCCCGGTGCGTCTCGGTACGGCTCGCGTTCAAGTGTGAGGAATGTACGCAATTGTACGGCGAAGCCCAACGCCACAAGTGGACAGCGACGAGTAGATGGACTAGTAGCGAGCGTCAGTAGACCCTGTAGGTACTTGAAGAATTGTTCTGCACGTTGCTGGACGACTTTCGAGCTCTTGGAGCCCCAAAGTCGCCGCTTGGGGAAGTACTTGGAGCTCAGTTTGTCCAGTGCTTCCATCATCGGCGCGCAGTGCTGACAATGAGCGTGTTTACTGTCCTCAGCTGCTCCTGGATGGTTCCGCCGGTCAAACACCCGCACCAATTCGTCTCGTAATGACCTGAAACCGGAATATCGTCTTGAGACGAACCACCGCTCGCCTACACCGGAGATCATCGTGTCCTCAAGCACCAGTTCGTACTCTGTGTGGGTACCGGGTGACACGATCGACGTATACTGCAAAATCGACGATTCTCTGGGTGTGACTGAGTGCAGCACGAAGCCTCCGAGGTGGTTGGCCAAGTTGTGTGGACGCTTCTTACTGGACTTGGCGGACGACATGGTGGACGCAGTGGACGTGCTGGTGGACGTCGAGCGGGCCTGCAAGTGTGGACGACAGCAGCTGCTGCTGGACTTGATGCTGTCGTCGCTGCGGCTGCGACTAAGCGCGACATTGGACGGATAGCGACGCATGGAGTCGAGTACGACGCCTGAGCGTACGCTTGTACGGCGCTGATCGTTGGCCACGGGTTCCTCCCGGTTCACGGCCTTGTGCAGTCGTCTCGAGTTCGAGTTCTCAGAGGAAGACGTGGACGAGGACGGCGAGTCCAGGAAGAAGGACATGACCGACTCAGACATGGGCATATGCGGCAGCGGACGCCGTCGCGGCTTGAGCTTCTCGTCCATTGCTGGCGAGTTCACGTATGGCGAGGCGAGGCGTGACAAGGGGGGAACAGGTGGTGGCACGGACCAGGTTGCGGGATCCGTACACGTCGACGCATCCCCCTCGGGTCACAGAGTGGGACGTGATCTACACTCCTGGCCAAATTAAACCGGCCACCCACACTTTCGGCCGTAGCTCAGTCAATTTTCAAGATCTGGCGCTGCGCTTTAGATATGTGTTTCCTATTGCATAGAGAAAGAAGGTGTTTGTGTTAACATCTGGACTTTTGCGGTTTGTAGGGTACCTCCCATACAATAAACCGATTTGGTCATGTGGCCCAAACTTCCGGCCACCTCTAATCTATAGTGAAAGCAAGACATGTGTATTGAAAAGATTGTATCTATTTTCTGCCGAGTCCATGGCTTTGACGGGCGATAACGGCGCCGCTGCGCGCTTCTGGATTTGAGCATCATTTCTACATTTTCCAACACATACCACCTTGGCTGAGCGACGAGGAGAAGGGGCGCGTTCGTGGTCTTCGGGAGGGGAAGCTCTCAATTCGAGCCTTTGCCAAGAAGGTGAAGCGGACACGTGACGCGGTGACGCGCGCGCTATCTACACCACATCGGAACCGCCGCAAACCCGGTCGCAAACCGGTCGTCTCGGAGCGGCGAGCACGGCTGCTCCTGCGCAAAGCATCCAGTGGCGACTATAGCGCCGCCCAACTCAAGATCGAATGCAAGTGCACGTGCTCCACCCGCACGATTCGGCGTCTCCTTGCTGGTGTAGACTGGCTAGTCTACGCCAAAATGGAGAATACGTTACCTCTAACCGCTGCGCACAAGGCGCACCGTCTAGCGTGGGCCAAGGACATGATCATCACACGACAGGCGGACTGGGAGAACATAATTTTTTCTGATGAGAAAAAGATCAACTTGGACGGGCCTGATGGGCTCCAGAAATATTGGCAAGACATGCGGCGACCTCCACGGACGACGGTGAGGAGGCAAAACGGCGGCGGTTCAGTGATGGTGTGGGGCGCGTTGAGTGCTAAGGGCAGGTCGAAGCTGGCAGTACTGGTGGGGCGGCAGGCATCGGCCCAGTATGTCACGACTGTGTCGGAATACTTGCTGCCCTTCGCTCACCTACACTATGGACTAGACTTTGTGTATCAACAGGACAACGCATCAATTCATACATCGAAGGAGACCATGGAGTTTTTCGAGGAGCAAGAGATCAACGTGCTCGATTGGCCCGCCCGCCCCCCGACCTCAACCCCATAGAGAATCTATGGGCAGCGCTGGCTCGTAAGGTGTACCCAAACGGTCGGCAATACGCTAATGTTGTTGACCTTACTACAGCCATCTTAGCTGCGTGGGCTACCATTGATCAGGCTGCACTCGTGAACCTAATTGAGTCAATGCCACGCCGTTGCATTGAAGTGATTGAGAAGAAGGGAGCAAAGACACATTACTACTACAATCTTTTCAATACACATGTCTTGCTTTCACTATAGATTAGAGGTGGCCGGAAGTTTGGGCCACATGACCAAATCGGTTTATTGTATGGGAGGTACCCTACAAACCGCAAAAGTCCAGATGTTAACACAAACACCTTCTTTCTCTATGCAATAGGAAACACATATCTAAAGCGCAGCGCCAGATCTTGAAAATTGACTGAGCTACGGCCGAAAGTGTGGGTGGCCGGTTTAATTTGGCCAGGAGTGTAGATCACGTCCCACTCTGTGACCCGAGGGGGATGCGTCGACGTGTACGGATCCCGCAACCTGGTCCGTGCCACTAGTTTGCTCGATCGGTTTGGTGTTCAGACAGCTCCGCCGACATATCCCAATTCAAGTTGAGCACATTAGGTTCATTGAGACCCGTCGCGCGGCCAGCTTCCCAGTCGATTCTGTTGCTCCTGGTTGCGTTTAGGCCTGTTGACGCCGTCGAGATGGAGGCTGTCGAAATCTTCTCAGGTGTCAACTGCGCTGGCACACCTGACGTGTTGGCCATGTACAATTTGTCCTCGAGTTGTGTCGAGGACGCATGCAGCGACATCAGCTTTGGCAACGACACGTACTATATTAGCCGGACGTGCAACATCACGGACCGGTTCGCACACACTGAGGCGGTTTTCGGAGACTTCACGTACGTGATCATGGAAACTTACGATAACAAAAGCTGCACGTCATTCGGGGAGGCAGATGTGTTTTTGGCGTCGGGGAGCTGTGAGATCTCGTCCGGATTCGGAGATCAGTCTGCTATTACCAGTCTCTTTGCCAATGGATCTGCTGTTGTGGCACTGTATCCGAACGATGCGTGTGGAGGGGAACCTTCACTGTACTTGGAGCTTGATAAGACGGCAGTTGCAACAGGTTCATGTCAGCAAGATCTGTACAAGTTTTACAGTAGTGAGAGCAGTTCCAAGGTGGACTCGAATTCCAAGGATACGGAGGCCAAAGAAGACGGTAGCGACAGTGGCAGTTCTGGTAACTTTGGTATCATCAATCCACAGGTTGAGAGCAGTACGAATGGGTCAAACAGCGACAAAGGTGCGAGTGTCGATAATGGTTCCAAGGATTCAAGCATTGGTATTGGAGCAATTTTTGGGATAGCAGCCGCAGCCTTGGCGTTTGTACTCATCGTTGCTTTGTTTGTCACTCGTCGACTTTGTAAGCAACACGAAGCTGAATCGGAGGAGGATAATGACAACTTCAACGAGTTCCACTCACCTCACATAATTGGCCACAAAAACTCGTCTTTGACAGCTATGGGAACATTGGATTCACCCAGAGAGGACGGCCACATCGCATCAGCAAAGCCGCTCAGTCTCGTTGGCCTTTGGGATGATGAAGTCATCGCTACGGCTCGAATTCCTCGCGAAAAAGTCGTAATTCAGCAAACCATAAGTCGTGGAGGCGGTGGTGAGGTGTATCTCGGTCTGTACAACCACCAGCAAGTCGCCATCAAGATGCTGCTACCCGAAATACGCAAAAGTGTCAAGCACGTGAATGCATTCTTAGCTGAAGTGAAGCTCATGGCGACGTTGGATCATCCGAGAATTGTGCAGTTAGCGGGCGTAGCTTGGGACTCACTCACGGATTTGTGTGCCGTCGCCGAGTTCATGGAAGGTGGCGACTTACGAGCGTTGCTGACTTCGTACGAAAAGGAGAATCATGTTACAGGCTTCGACCACACAAAGGTGACGATCGCTCTGCACGTAGCTCACGCACTCACGTATCTTCACTCACTCGAGACTCCAGTGCTTCATCGAGACCTAAAATCCAAGAATGTCCTCCTCACGTCCAACCTCGATGCAAAACTCACAGATTTTGGTATTTCTCGAGAACAAGTCGACAAAACGATGACTGCTGGCGTTGGAACTTCACTCTGGATGGCGCCTGAAGTGATGCTAGGTGAGAGATACGACGACAAAGCGGATATGTTTTCTTTCGGCGTCTTGCTGTCCGAATTGGATGTGCACGCGCTGCCGTACTCCCATGCGAAGAAGAGAGGTGATTCTGGTCGCAAATTCCCCGATACTGTCATACTGCAGATGGTAGCAATTGGCAAGTTGCGAGTCGAGTTCTCGTCGAGCTCGTTGCAGTCCATGGTGGACTTGGGCTTGGCGTGTGTGTCGCTGGACCCGAAGGAGAGACCCACTGCAGCCGAGGCACTCTATCGGCTCCACACGACCCTTTCGCAGGAACTCTAGGCTTGCAAACTAGGGTCTCTATCAGAACGTCAACACTATTATTGGCAGTACATGTAGTCAAACGCGATAGTTCTCTCCCAATGAGCAGTGCCTTCCACCTCAAGTCACTACGACGTCCACCACGGAGGCGAACACCTTGCACTGCAAGTTGCAGCGCGAGCAAAGATGACGAGCATGGCCTTTCGATGTGCGTGGTTGACACGACTCGCGGGATGACGCAAGCTGCGATGAGTGGATCGATCACCTCGTCCTAAATGAGCTTCACTTCCCCTTTCACCACTCAGTCCACAATGACGACGTCTAAGCTTTTCACACCGTTGACTCTCGGTGGGAAGAAGGACCCTATTGAGCTCCTCCATCGAGTTGTCATGGCTCCACTCACGAGACTTCGAACTGGTGAGGAAGGTGTCCAAAAGGACTTAGGAGTTAAATACTACCAGCAACGCGCGACGCCCGGCGGCCTGATCATCGCTGAGGCCACCAACATTTCGCCTACAGGTCGTGGGTCCTGGGGTTCGCCGGGCATCTTCGCATCCGAACAGGTCGAGGCCTGGCGCAACGCCACACAGGCCGTACATGACAAGGGTGGCAAAATGTTCCTGCAGTTGTGGCACACTGGCCGCATCGGCCACCCACTAAACCAGCCGAACGGCATCCTACCTGTTTCGTCTAGTTCCAAGCTCGAGAACATCCGTGCCGGTAAGAAGATCGTTACGCGCGAAGGACGTATGGAACCCGTACCGCCGCGCGCGCTAGAAGCGATTGAGATCCCCGGTATTGTGGCAGACTACCGCAAGGCGGCGGAGAACGCCATCGCCGCGGGTTTTGACGGCATCGAGCTGCACGCTGCGAACGGTTATCTGTTGGAGCAGTTCCTGCATGACGGCATTAATGACCGTACGGACGAGTACGGCGGCAGTGTGGAGAACCGCGCGCGCTTCCTGTTCGAGGCACTCGAGGCCATTCTAGAGAGTCTGGACTCGACTAAGGTGGGTATCCGTCTGTCGCCGTTCGGCGGCAGCTTCGGTGACAAGGACTCGGACCCTATTGCCGCGTACACGTACGTACTGAACAAGCTGAACAACTACGACCTAGCCTACGCGCATCTCATTGAGCCACGCGGTTCCCACGTGCGCAACCCACTGGCACCTGAGAAGGGCTCGGCGCGGCAGTTCCGCGACTCTTATAAGGGCGTACTGATCACTGCGTCGGGTTTCGACCGGCAGTCGGCCGTGCAAATCGTCGAGGAAGGCGCCGCCGACGCCGTCGCTATCGGCCGCCACTTTATCTCGAATCCGGACTTGGTGCGCCGGTTCCAGCTCAACAAACCCGTCAACGACTTTGATGTCGACACGTTCTACCTTGGCGACGCGCAAGGATATACAGACTACCCGTTTCTGCAGGACGAGGTAGTTCGGAGATCAGGATAGAGCGGGCGGGCGGAGACCGTTAGCAAGTTGAAGTGAATATCCGCTGGGACAATACAATCAGGACAGAGTCTTAATTAGTCCTAACCAAAACATAGTCTCCCTTACAAAATGTCTTCCATCATACAGATATTGTCCCTACGTAACTGTCCCATTCACAATCACAAAAAAAACTGTCAGAAACTCACCCCGCGCCTCTTCGATAGAAATCTTGAATAGTTGCCGCACTTGCTCACTCGCCGACTCTCTCCGTCATGACCCCCACGCGTTCGCCGTCCTCGGCGCCTTCGACGTTCTCCTCTCGTCTACGTGGCGTGTCGTCACCTGCTCCATCCGGCCCCGGCAGCGGCGGCGGACAGCGGACGCAGACGCTACTGGCGCGTCTGTTCCGGCGCAACAAGGAGCGATCTCCGCTGTCCCCGCGTTCGCTGGCATTAACGGCTGGACGTTCCGTATACGGTGAAGAAGAGGAGACCAAGACGCATGTGGACTCACCTATGCGTGCGTTGCTACGCTCGCTCAGTCTCCAGCGCAGCCGGCACAAGACGGAGGAGGTGCAGACGCCGCCGTCTCAACCCGTTCAGGTGCTGGTTGAAGGCGTCCTGACTCAACTCATGCAGCAGCGTTACTGGCGCTCTAAACCCTGTTACTTCATACTGGAACAGACACTTGAGAGCGGTGCTGGGGCTTTAGGAACCCACATGAGGTTCACATTAAGACAATTCCGTTCCCTGCCTGAAAGTAGGAAACCCGGCCGTCTCATGGCTATTGTCACCCTGTCGCATACCGACGTGGTGACGGATCTAAGATCTCATCGACAGGTTAAACACGCACTGGAGTTGCAATTAACGTCGGCAGATCAACGCACGGAACTCGCACGAACTGAAGCAGAGGACAGAGATGAAGACGGAGGCTTACAGGTGCTAAGACTGGCGGCGGTGGATGAACGGACACATGTCAAGTGGCTGCAAACATTGAATTCTTGTATTAGCAAGTTGATCACACAGACAGAGACGCAGTATCGACTTGGAGACGCAACAGGGTGGAATGCAGTGACAGAACCAGTGGCAAAGATTGTGCCGATGTTTGGAGACGAAGGAAGGAGAGCAAGTGTATTGGTGACCAGAGACCGGGAGCTTAATAGCAGTGCTATTAGCTATACCAGTAGTGATTGCAGCAACAATAACTTTGATGCAGATATTCCAGCAGAAGAGATTCGAGCGGCGAGAAAAGATCTGGGAGAAGAAGACGAAGAAGAATCTAAACTTCCGGCTTGTGACATGCAGACAACAGCTCGTGTACTTCCAGATATTGCAAGTGAAGAGTTGGTGCACGCAGAGATTGGATTCTGCTGTACGCCTGGGTATCGATCAAGTGGGTCATCGAATCCAGATACAGATAACAATGCAACGGACGAGAAGGGAAACAACAATCAGGAGGACAATCAGGGAGACGAGGATTCGGAAGAGGATTCTGTAGCAGGTGATCTTGCTACACAAAGTTCTGTGGCGCCATACAAAAGTGCCGTTTTGGCAGGAAGAGGGGTGTCTGCCTATCAGAGTGTGGGGCTGGAAGACGAATACACGAAAGCCAGCACGAGGTCGTCGGTAGCAGCAGATCCACGTGGGCGACTTCCTCGTGCCGCCTTTGGTGCCACGAGCAGCAGCTCCAGTTTATTCCCGGCTTTGCGGCAACAGACACACTCCTTCAATGCAAATGGACAGGTTTTCACCCTGGATACGCGTTATCAGCTAGTGAAACCTATCGGTAATGGAGCGTACGGAGCTGTGATTGCTGTCAAGGATGTTGTCAATGGCGGAGAAAATTTGGCAGTAAAGAAGATCACGAACATTTTCGAAGACCTGGTGGATGCAAAGCGCATTTTGCGCGAGGTTCGGCTACTCGGTCACTTCAAGCACAAGAACATCACACGACTGCTAGATCTGTCGCCGCCTCCTTCTCGAAAACAGTTTGATGATATGTATATTATCACAGAACTCATGGAGACCGACCTGCACCAGGTCATTTACTCGATGCAACCGATGTCTGACGACCACGTCAAATACTTCTTGTACCAGATGCTCTGTGCGCTGCACCACATCCACTCGGCAGGCGTACTACACCGTGATATGAAGCCCAGCAACATTTTACTGAACGCAAACTGTGACCTTAAAGTGTGCGACTTTGGTCTCGCGCGTGGAGGTGTTGGCTCATCGTCCGGAGTATATCAAGAGCTTTCACATCCTGGTGAACTGACGGAATACGTTGTCACGCGATGGTACCGTGCGCCTGAAATCATGTTGAACTGCCTGCAGTACACGACAGCTATCGACGTATGGGCGGTAGGCTGCATCTTTGCCGAAATGCTATTGCGCGAGCCACTCTTTCCTGGAAATGACTATTTACACCAGCTCAAGCTCATCATCAAGTTCCTGGGCACTCCAAAGCAGGAAGACATTGGTTTCGTGAAGAACACAAAGGCTCTGCGTTTCCTCACAAAACTAGCGATCTCTAAACCGAAGAAATGGCGGGACGTTTTTGCCAGCAGTGGTGCTGAAAACCTCGTGAGCTCGGACGCTATCGATCTATTGAGCAAGATGCTGCTCTTCAACCCGGAGAAGCGGATTTCAGTGGACGCTGCGTTGCGGCACCCGTATCTGGCTACGTTTTTCGACGAGAACGACCTCATGATCTCTAAGCCTTTCGACTTTTCGTTCGATCTACCGGACGAGCAGTTATCGAAGGACGCTCTTATCAACTTGCTTTGCGAGGACATTGAGCAGTTCCACCCGCCAGTGCCAGTCACAGTTACACCGATACCTTTGAGCACCTCTGCCAGTCGCTTCTTCCGAATGGGGATGACAGCATCAGCAAGTTAGTAAGCGAACATGGAAGGGAAGACAGACTACAAAAGGGCAAAGTAAAATAATTCAACAGTACGCAAGCGTCGTTCGCCATGAGCTCGTGTCTTCATGCCCGTGATCCATATCATAGTGTTGTTGAGCCTGTAGTCTGTCTACCACGAAGGAAGCTGGATCACCTCAAAACCGTGATCGATCTGAACGCTGTCGCCTGTCGTGTGACAAAGGTGTCGATGGTGGCCTTTCATCATCAGAATGGACAGTGTGGTCGTCCTAGGCACTAACAGGTTTGACTTTCGCGTTCGAAGTACGTCAGGTCAGTTTCGATGGGAGTTTCAGTGCTTGATAAAGCTTCGTTCCGAGCATGTTGCACCACCATCGACACCATGCCTGTCGTCGAGGTGCGACCAAAGGCGGGAAGTATCTGCGCTCTTTGAATTCGAACTGTTACACAGCACGATACCGGATACTTCGCCACGTATGCCTTAAATATTGGCGTTCGAAGCACGCTTGAAGCCGGATGAACTCGTGGATCTGAACAAGTCGAAGATCACTTTTCCATTTGCTTGCAACTCCACACACCCGATTTCAACAAGATGAAGTTTTTCGCCCCTCTTTCCGCTGGTTTCGCCATACTCGCAGCTCAAGCGGCTGCCAACGGTGTCTGCTACGACCCAGACCATGGTGCAGCTAGCGCCGCTATGACCGCCGAAAGCGTCAAGGCGGACTTGGCTACCATCAAAAGCCACGGATTCACTACAGTCCGCACGTACATCTCCCAGTTCGGCAACACGAATCTGGGTCTGCTCATTACCAGCGCCAATGTCACTGTTGCATTGGGTGTACCGTACCCTCAGTTCGACTACGTGGCGCAAATGGAAGCTGCTCTCACTGCTGCTAATACCGGTGGTGTCAGCTATATCTTCGTGGGCGATGAGAATCTTGCAGGTGCTACCACCGTTCCAGCCGACATGATCAGCACCATAAAGAGTATCAAGTCACTTGTTCCCAGCACGGTCAAAGTCGGCACAGTGCAGCGTAACACCGAGGTCATCAACTACTCGAGCATCTCAAACTGGGCAGAACTCGTGGCTGTTTGCGATGTATTGGGCGTGAACGCGCACCCGTACTTCAGTCCAGGCACGACTGCTGACAACGCCATCGACGTGGTGAACAACCAATGGACGGTCATGGAGAAGAACTTTGGTGACAAACTCATTCTGACCGAGACGGGCTGGCCTTCGGATGGCACGTTGTCCGGTAACACGGGCAGCGTCGCCGGCACGCAGACGTTCTACAGCGACTACAAGTCGTGGAGCAGCTCGAAGGCCGAGTCCTTTTACTTCCAGATTTTCGACACCCCTCACAAGTCCACTGCGTACGAGAAATCATTTGGGCTGCTCACAGCCGACTCGCAGCCCAAGTTCGACCTGGCGGCTGCGGCTCAAGCTGCAGGCACGGTGAGCGCTTAACTTCGGGTTATTCCTTGTACGGGCTCGACGTTTTATAGAGTACTGAGTCGTTCAACACCACATTAGCATTTCACAATAATGCGTGCCTACGTTCCAAACTTCCATCGCGTTTTCCTTGTTATTGTGCTCGACCACCAGGACTGAAGCCGCAATCAGTAAGAAATTGCTTCGTATCGTCACGAATAGTGAAGCCTGAGCGCAGATTGCACTGGATGCTAGTATCCAAGGACACAATGTGGTGGTACCAGTAGGATGGAAGGTACAAAACTTCACCGGTAGTAAGCGCCACCTCCGCAGCAGGGCAATTGCGCGCATTCTCCAGCAGAGCACTTGTGTCCGACCAATTGAATGACGTATGACGCGCTGATTGTCCCTTTGTTAGAAGTCCTTGACACTTGCAAGCACTGGGCGGTGCGATGACATAGCGCTTCGTTCCACGAATCATGGCGATATGGTTGATCCCACCGTCAATATGACCCTCAGCAATAATACCTTCCATTCCAAGACGACAGCGCATCCCGCGTTCGTTAGCCACAGAGACGTCACGAATGAAAAGGTCGCCGAATCGTGGATCGTGCTCAGTTAGTGTCGGGTTTAGGAATTGCAGCTCGTCATAAATGAACGCCGCCTGCCTCGTAAAGTCATTCTTCTTGAGCATAAAATAGTAATACTCGTGGGGCTTCCCAGCTTCCTCCAGCGGCTTCACGTCGTTGATAGTCTTCACAAATTGCGGATACGTCATCCAGCGCGACTCGTACGTATCCTTCTCGCCAGCGATCTGTTTGCTTTTGAGATAATACATGAAATGACTGTCATTGGCGACATGAACCTTGTACAACGCCTTCGGATTGAGCTGCCCCGTCAAATAGTCATCCGTCCATCGCTCAGTTGCAGCAGTAAGCTCTGGGATGCCATAAGTCACGAACGGCACCTCCATTTCCCGAAACATCTGAGCCAACCGGAACTCACTCTACAGTACCAAGCAACAACAAATATCAGTATCCCGTCGGTCTTCAAAGTTCAACAACTTTGCTGTCAACTTACCGAATCGGAGACGTTAAAGTGGCAAATACTATCGAAAATGGCACGCGGCATTTGCGCCGTATTCTCAGCTTTCCAGTTGTCGAATAACGCCGTAGAAGGGAACAACTGCGGATAACCCTTGCATCCTTTGTCTCCATCCAAGTCGCACTGATACCGTAGAGACGGCAGGTCACACTGGAATTTGTTGGTGTCTCCATTGGGGTATTGAAGTGGCAGAAATCGCTGCAACTTGTCGCCCTTCAGAATGACAACATCATTGCCAGCCCCCCACCGCAAAGTGTTCGTGTCACCGCTCGCTTGGAATTTTGTCCGGAGGTCGGACGACAGTTTGGAGGTCAATGTCGCCATTTTGAAAGGGGGAGAGACCCAGAATCCCAGACTCAGAACTCCCAATCCGAACACAAGTAGTAGGATGACTGCAGCCCCACCGCATTGACCATGACGCGGTTCCCATGCACCACGACGGAGGAAGGCCGTAGCGCGAAGTTGAGCGGTATTGGTTCCTGACTTTGCCATCAAACCCGTTGTTGCGACGAAATAGAGGAAAATGATAAATGAGCTGCAAACCATTTTTTTTATACTGTAGCCGATGTACCCATTTGGCTTTTTTTTACTGCAAGTCTGACGGAAGATGACTTTGATGCTTTTGCCTTCGCGTCAATTCATCCATCCTGACTACATGTACTGTACCGGTAGGTATAAGAGATGGATTGCATTTGCTGAAGGTGTTCGACTATCAGCAGTGAGGGAAACTTCAGATTGAGCGCATCGTCCGGCAAGGCACCGGTGTCTGACCAGTTGTACGATGATTGACACGCAGACTGTCCCATGGTAATGAGCTTGACGCTTGCACGCATCGGTGGCATGTATTTTAATACATGACACCGAGTGCGTTTAGCTATTATTAAAGTAGTTGGTGATACCAGTACTACAGTAACACTACAGAGGCAGGAGCTAGTTTCGATGGTCGTAATGTTGATGTGAATGAGTCCAGCAATAGGCGAGCTTGATGCGCTCATCATTGATTATGAAGTACCCCACGTCCTTCGTTGTTTATGCGGGTACTTTTTGCAGTCGTCGACTGGCTACGACAGACCGTACCAATGCTGCTCTCCAGTCCACGTGTTCCGGAGGTCTGTAGCGAATCTTCAGTCACGACGATTACATCTCACCAACTAAGCTGTACATGTACCATCCATTGTTTTATCGACAGATTTGTCTCCGTCATCTTGCTCAGTGAAGATTGCATCATTGCTCCACTAACGTCATCGCGTCGGTTGTTGAAGCAGAGCAGCATCCCTCACAACGCATTGGCAGGAGGCCACACCACCGGCTTCTCATTTCCCAACTTTCTCTCAAACCCGCAAGCACCAACCACAACAACTTCCAGTCAGCTTGCCGAGAGTTATAGTCATGGGGTTCACTAGCACCGATCCTGCAGCTACCGAAAGTCACGTTTTCTACGAGTCCGTCGCTAGTAAGCTCGAAACTGCGTTTGGGCGATCGCAACCGCAACTGGAAATTCGCTTTTCGGACCTGTCGGTGTCGTACAAGGTGACTACAAAACAGCAAGATGCCGATGCATCTCCGGAGTTACCGACAATCTGGAATACGCTCAAGCATGCTGCCCAAAACCTCATTTCAGCAAGGAAGACCGAGCATCGAGAAATTCTCAAGGGGGTGAGCGGTATCCTGCGTCCTGGGACTATGACGTTGGTACTTGGTCAACCAGGATCAGGGAAGTCGATGCTTCTCAAAGCTTTGAGTGGACGACTGCGTGCGGACGGTGACCGTCTGAATGTTTCAGGCGAAATAACATACAACAGTGAACGCCAGCACCTCATTGCTAAGCAACTTCCTCAACTTGCAGCGTACGTGCCTCAGAAGGACGAACACTTCCCTCTCCAATCAGTACAGGAGACGTTGGCATTCGCACACGCTTTCAGTTCTGGTGGTGAAAGTGATGTTGCTAAACATGCTGCAATGCTACTTGGACACGATGCTGGTCATGACAGCCTGAAGGCACTAAAGTCTGCTGTGGACATGTTCGAAAACTACCCTGAAATCATCAAGGAACAGCTTGGGCTGCAGAACTGTTGGGATACGATTGTCGGAGATAACATGGTGCGTGGCGTATCAGATGGAGAGAAGAAACGTGTGGCGATGGGTGAAATGGTTCTCGGTATGCAACGAGCAGTGTTCATGGATGAAATCAGCACGGTCTTGATAGTGCTGCAACCTTCGGCATTGTCAACACTCAGCGTACAATCGCTCGGACGTTGGGCAAAACTATGGTCATTTCGTTGCTGCAGCCACCTCCGGATGTGTTCGCTCTCTTCGACGACGTCATTCTCCTTAATGAGGGTGAAGTGATGTACTACGGACCTCGTGAAAAAGTGGTGGAGTACTTTCAAGAATTGGGTCTCCAGTGTCCTCCTAATCGAGATATTGCCGATTTCTTGCTTGACCTCGGAACTCCACAACAAGATGTGTATTATTCTACCACGATCGATGTCGGTAGCGGTTGGATGAAGCCTCCTCGCCTAGCGAGTGAATACGCTGAAATATTTCGCTCATCCGACATCCACCTGCGTGTTCTTGAGCTTTTGGAGGCAAAAGTCAACCACACCACACTCAACAAATGGAGCAAGTATGTCGAGGCGATGCCTCAATTCCAGCGATCTATCTGGGTGAATATGCTCACCCTTGTGATTCGGCAGCTATTGCTCATTATACGTGACGTGAACACGCTTGGTAGTCGCGTTGTCCTCGTTTTAGTGGTGGCTGTGGTTTGCTCGACGGCCTTCATGGATGTAGACCCCACAAACGCACCTTTGGTTCTTGGAGTGCTTTTCATGTCGGGGATGTTTCCTCTCTTCGAGCAAACATCGCAACTCTCCACGTTCGTTGATATGCGTGGCATATTTTATAAGCAACGCTCAGCAAACTTCTTCCAGACGTCGGCGTACGTGCTCGCAAATGTTATCAGCCACGTACCAATCGCACTGCCCGAAAGTTTCATTTATGGAGCGTTTCTGTATTGGATTGCTGGACTTGAGGCGGATGTTGGAGCTTTTGTTTTGTACGAGGTGATCATCTTCCTCACTGTGATGACGGCACTTGTTATCTTCTTCTTCGTCGCTGCGATTTCCCCGAACATTTACATCACGAACCCACTCGCTTTGGGAATTCTTCAAGTTGTGTTCGTGTTTGCAGGGTTCATTATGACAAGGAGCCAAATCCCTGACTACCTCATTTGGCTGTACTGGATTGATCCGATGGCGTGGTCTTTTCGAGCACTTGCTGTGAACTACTACAGATCAGCAACATTTGACGTGTGTATCTACAAGGAAGTTAACTATTGTGACGAATTTGGCAAGAGTATGGGCGAGTATTATCTGGGCGTGTACGATATCCCGTCGGACAAGGAATGGGTGGTCTTTGGGATCGTTTATCTCATTGGATTGATCTTGTTCTTCACTGCACTTAGCTATTTTGCACTCGAGTACAAGCGGTACGAGGGGAATTTCAGAGCAATTCGGCCTACATCCAGCGAAAAGGACGAATCAGTTGACTATCATCTTGCCACAACGCCCAAGGCAGACAATAAGCCTACCGGCAGCGTTGTCTCGATCGAAGTTCGCAGACGATCAAGCACGTTCGTGCCTGTCACGGTGGCGTTCAAAGATTTGTGGTATTCGGTGCCAAACCCAAGCAAGCCGACGGAGTTCATCGACTTGCTGAAAGGGGTCAGCGGTGTAGCTCGACCCGGGACAATAACTGCATTAGTGGGCTCGTCCGGGGCTGGTAAGACCACACTTCTAGATGTTATTGCAGGCCGCAAGAACACTGGGTCAGTCCAAGGCAAGATCATGCTCAACGGCCACGAAGCTACGGAGCTCGCCATTCGGAGGTGCACGGGATACTGCGAACAAACGGATATTCACTCTGAGACCGCGACATTCCGCGAGGCGCTCACTTTCAGTGCATTTCTTCGCCAAGACAGTGACGTCTAGATAAGCTCCAAGATCGACTCTGTGGATGAGATCATGAGTTTGTTGGGGCTTGAAGACATTGCTGATCACATGGTGCGTGGAAGCTCTTTGGAGCAGTTGAAGAGACTAACAATTGGTGTGGAGCTGGCTGCTCAGCCCAGTGTGCTGTTTCTTGACGAGCCAACAAGTGGTTTGGATGCACGGTATGCGAAGCTTATCATGGATGGCATTCGTAAAGTTGCAAACTCGGGGCGTACGGTCATCTGCACGATTCATCAGCCGTCGTACGATGTTTTCACTGTTTTCGATAACCTGCTCTTGCTTAAACGTGGAGGTGAGACTGTGTTTTACGGTGAACTTGGCGAGAATTGCCAAACGTTGATCGACTACTTCGAGGCGATCCATGGGGTGCAGCCACTGCCAGAAAAGTACAATCCCGCAACGTGGATGCTCGAATGTATCGGCGCAGGTGTCAACAAGAAGGCTGAAGGGGTGGATTTTGTCCAGCATTTCACTGATAGCGCTCTCAAATCTCAACTGGACATGGAGTTGGAGGAAGAAAGTGTTGGTCAGCCGTCACCTCATGTTCCAGCACTGGTATTCGGTCGAAAGCGTGCGGCATCGTTGATGATGCAACTGAAGTTGTTGACCCAACGCTTTTTCAACATGTACTGGCGTTCTCCAGCACACTACATCACGATCCTCGGAGTGGCGTTTGGCAGTGTGATCGTACTGGGGCTTGTTAGTACCGGTTTGTCAACAACTTCGTACCAGGGAATTGTTTCCGGACTCGGCATCATCTTCGTCGCGTTCCAGTTTCAAGGCTTCGTGTCCTTCAACAGCGCAATCCCGTTCGCCTTTGCCGATCGTGCAGCTTTCTACCGAGAACGCTCAGCGCAAACATACAGTGCGTTACGGTACTTTGTGGCAGGAACACTGGTGGAGATCCCGTACGTCTTCACGAAAGGCTTGATCATTGCAGCGCTGCTCTTCATCTTCATGGGCTTCACGGGGTTTGCCAAGTTCATTCTGTTCTGGCTTGCAGTGTCGCTGTCTGTTCTGATTGACGTTTACACGGGACATTTGTTGGCATTTGCATTGCCCAACATCGTCATGGCGTCGCTCGCCGGGTCCGTGGTTTCCACCATCTTCTTCCTCTTCGTGGGCTTTAACCCACAGGGTAGCTCTATCTCCGCCGGTTACCAGTGGCTGTACACGATAACCCCACAGAGATTCGCTATGTCGATTCTTGCCACGCTGGTTTACGGCGATTGCTCCACGACACCAGAGCTGGATGCTGACACGGGCGAATACACCAATGTCGGCCCGGAGATCGGGTGTCAGCCACTGGACGATGTCCCCGTTTCAATTGGCAACGTGACTGTCAAGGGGTTACTTGAAGACGCTTTCAACATGCATCACGACGATATTATTGGTCGCAACTTTGGCGCGTTAATTGTCTTCGTTGTGGTGTTTCGAGTGCTGGCGCTGCAGTTCCTCAACCATCAAAAGCGATAGGCTACCGTTACAGACAACTTCAACTTCATGAAACGTCAAATCAATAAAACGATAAAAACGATTTTACATTAACTGCAAATAATCTACTTTATGTATCACACATCAGAGTACCATTATTCTGGAACATTGCATTATTGCCAGCCATTCCTTCATCAACCACTTCAGTTTTATCACGAGACCATGTCGCTGCGCAACGTGGTTAAGCGGCGCGAGCACAAGGAGCGCGGACAGCTACGCGAGCGTAAGAAACTAGGTCTGCTTGAGAAGCACAAGGACTATGTGAAGCGTGCTCGTGACTACAACAGCAAGCAGCAGCGACTCAAGACGTTGAAGCTCAAGGCTGCACTACGCAATCCGGATGAGTTCTACCACAAGATGCACGACACTAAGACGGAGGGAGGCGTGCACATCTCCACCCATAACCATCTCAAAGCGGTGGACACAGAGGCGTTGCGTGTACTTAAGACGCAGGACCTGGCCTACCTGCAGATGAAGCGCGTTGTGGACCTGCGCAAGGCCGAGAAGCTCAACCGCGGCCTGCACTTTGTAGATGCGCCTAAGAACAACAAACATACGGTGTTTATGGATGAGGAAGAGCAGGTCGACACCTTTGATGTGGCTCAACACTTTGATACCGCTCCGGAAATAGCGGACAGAGCTTTTAACCGAATCAGGAAGCGTGACTTGGAGACGGCGGAGTTGCCTGATCTGGCTGCTAATCCGAAGCAAAAGTACAAGATGCAGGTGGAGAAGAACGCCATGTACAGAGAATTGAGGGACAGACTGCAACGTGCCAATAAGATTGGGCAGAAATGTGCCAAACTTGATCTGGAACGCAAAGTGCAGGCTAAGGGCAAGAAGATGAAGGTCAAGGCGGCGGAGAACGGCATGCCTGCTGTTTATCGTTGGAAGCAGCAACGACAGAAGTAGAGAAGAGGGGGATCGTGAAGGTGACTGGAAACCTATTGACTCTTACATACACATGCATTTGTAGTGGATATTGAGGTTATGCTGCGGATGAGAATATTTGTTTAGGTCGTCGGTGAGGAGCGTGGTGATGGCCATAAGCTTTGCGGATCTGTAGGAGAAGCTGCAGGATGACGTCGCGGTTGCCAGCGTAGATGGCGTTTGCTCGACGTAGCAGGTGGAGCGGAATAGTCTAGGCAAAGAGGTGTGTGATAGTGTGGGAAATATTGATGAGATGTAGATGGAGAGAGAAGACGTACCTTCTTCTTCTGCAGGATGTTTAGCGCCTTGGTGATGTTGTGCAACGCACTGGCTTTGCTTAGCTGCTGCTTGTTCGATGGACGCGTGATTCCGGGGATGTTACGCATGAACTCCACCTTCTCGATGATGCAGCACAGCAACACACCAGACTGGAATTCCGTCAATTTATCGTTTGGACCCTGTCAAGCAATGGCAACAAAGTAACTTAGTGTCGAATGATGACCATCGGCGTACGATATTGATGACATGACGTACGTGAAAAGCGGTGACGTTTGTTAGGCGGATGCCCAAACGTTTTAGCCACTCTAGAATTTCGTCAACAAGTTCTTGCGATAGCATTGCGTTTGCTTGCGTTTGAGCGGCGACTGGAGAACGCACTCTTATATCGCCGTCGCTTCCTTGCTCTGTCATTTTTACTGAGGCTATCAGGGTTACGACTGCAGTTTGTTAGCGGCATCTCTTTGGTGTTCATGTTCCTAGTGACAAGTTTACCTGACAGTTCTCCAATCGCAACTTTTGGTGGAATTTCATCTGAATTCTGATCAAGACGCGAGATTTCAGTAGAATCACTTCTACTTGAACGAGTTGGTACAATGTCGTCTACACTTTGGTGTTTCATCGCATCCTTGTGAAAACCCATAGGAAGGAGATCGATGTCATCTCTGTAGATTGGGCTGGAGAATGATGCTTTCGCAACAGGAAACACATCGTCGTCGTCATCGTCTTCGTTTGAACCATCTTCGTTCCATGCAAGACGACGGGCGAAGGTGTCGTAGAGTTTAACCTGGTATGATGTTACTTGATCGTCTTTGCTTGCGAGTTTTCCTTGATCAGCTAGAGCCACGGCCGGGATATCGAGCAGAAGTGGAGAGGGTTTCTGTCTACGTATTTCGACGTTTTCTGGATTCCGAGAACCCGTAGGCGAGCGTTTACCACGTTCTCTTGCTGTTTGCAGCCCAATTGTTGAATGTCTGGCCTGCCAAAGATGCCACAAAATTCCATAGCTGATCTGTCGGTCCCCAATGAGTACAGCTTGCTCAGCAGATGAAGTCAAGTAGCACGACGGGATCTGTCCGTGTGGTAAATTCCCCAGTCCCCCAAATGCTTGTGAAATATTCTCTCTGGTACATGAAAAGAGAGAAGTGTAAGTTGTTGCATTATAATGCGTGAAAACTACCGGTAGCTCAAGGCAGCCTACCTCATCTCCGTCAGAGTCCGTGGTGCCTTGAAATACGAAAACGATGTGCGCTTCAATTCTTGGGTTAGCAGCGCGCTAGGATATTGACAGTAAACGGCATTTTGGCGTAAGAACTTCAGCAAGAGCAAATGTGAACAATAGTAGCATCACCAGAGCAAGACGCCGTTGCGCATGAGGTCCTGCAGTACGCCACGACCCGGAACCTAAGCAAAAAGTTATCACATCAGTTAACTTCTCCATGAAGACAACTAACCTTACACTGTAGCCTACCTTTTTGATATCGAATCCAGCACTGAGCAGCCACTCGTTCACCACGTGCATCTGCTCACTTGTGATGTACGGCAAATTTCGCTTCAATGGAGCACACCAATTCGGTCCAGTATCCATTTCCACGACCTTCTTTCTTCTAGCTTGAGGTGACTGGACTTGCTTAGGGTGAATCGTAACTTGCCTTTCGACTACCGGTAGTTTCGAGCTGGTTTTGTCGGCATTTCCACTAGTCTGAACAGTTTTTGGGCTTGTATGCACAGTGTTGAGAGTCTTTGAAGAAGCTGCAGCACATGAAAGTCGCTCGACTCCATTAACGACTTCTTCTAATGCACACCAAATCGTCTTTTGAAGGGTTTGTTTCCCAGGACGTTGCAAACATTCAAACAAGTTCAATACTTCAGGTGAGATACCCAGAGCTTTGAATGTAGTGAGCGCTATTGCATAGTTTCGTCGTTTCCCTGCTGGCGTATTCAGATTGCTCGCTGAGAAATCCAAACATTTTGTTTCGAGGGTGTTATTCCCAAGTTGTCCGCCAAAACGCTGGACGATAGCAGCAGCAATTCGGCAAAGCAGAACACCGCTGACAAATAATAGTCGGACTTTTCGTGGTGAATGCAATTTCCAGTCCTCTGATTGCTTGGCAAAAATCTGCTCTAGGGGCATCTCAACTCGTAAGACTAGCCGAGCCCAGTTGCAAAAGCGAATTGCACGCGCATCGTCACCGATATGATCATCATCATCGCCATACTTGCCTTTTGAAGGTTCACTAGGAGGATGCCATTTTACGGTTGGGTCAATCATACCAAACACTCGTAGTCCGCTGACATTGTGAACTATGCTGGTCTGGTGCAGCGCCTCCTTGTTGACAGCGCTAGGCAAACTTGCTACTGCGTTGGAGGTTGGTCCACCACTAAGTCTTCTCTTAGTCGTCTTCCTTTTGTTTTGCTTCGTTGGTTTAGATTCTCGTTGTGTAGTAATATCTGCTTTCTTGACATTCTCAGAAGACCTGGTAACCCCCACACGCGTTCGTGATCGAGATGAAGACGTTTGTACGCGTTTTGGTTTTTGTTTCAGTTGCATGTCCTCTTGGGTCACTCCATGGGATGCTTTTTTCTCTTGCAGGGAGGATTCAATCATTTTTTCTTGTTCTCTTCGACGGCGAAGAGCGTCTTTTTCACTCTCAAAAGACTGATGCTCCAATAGACGCTGAACACTTAGACGCTTTAAGACCGTGAGCACTGCGCAAATGGCGTCACTTTCACCTGACATCACTTGGATTAAACACTCAGCATTGTTAACGACATACATGGCGTCTTCGTCTTGACTTCGACATTCGCTCGCAGCGAACTGAACAACTCGACGGAGGCGTTCCATGATCTCAGCACTTTCGAAAGCGTTGCCTTCTGACACTCTATCACCTGTAGCTGTACCTGCATCATCTAAATTGTGCTTTAGAACCGATAAAACGATCATGTACATCAATAATTAGTTGGGGAGATTTAGCAGCAGTTTGAAAATCCCCAAACCAGCTCGATACCTGCAGCCACTGGACAATTTCGTGGAGAATATCACCAAAGCGCAAATCCCGCAATTCTTCGACTAGCAAACTCTTGGTCAGCGGCAGTGAGTTGACCCAATGGAGCAACAACCGCTCTCGCACTGAGCTGCCTGCATCCTCATCAGTAGATTTCTTCATTGGCTCAACACCTTCGTACTTACTGTCGATCTTGAAGGGTCACAAGCCCGAAAACTGCCGCCATCACTTGGTGCGAACGCAAACGAGGTCCTCACTCCCACACCTAGAAGCGCTTCCAGTGGAAGTTCCACGGGCACATGTGAAGTTTTTTCTGGGCAGAAGCAAGTTTAAAGGATGCACCGACACTTCCAGTGGCACTGCAACTGAAGTCTACTTTTTTTCCAATTCGAACAGTCAAGTTGAAGACGCATTCGATTGTTGAGTCCACGCCAAAGGAGCGGCGGAATGTCTGACGCAGTCCCGATGCCAGAGCCGGACGGTTGAGCACAAGCTTTGCTGTTTGAAAAGTTCGATTGCCAAGAGAGAATGCGCAAAGTGACGTGTTGTCTTGAAGCACTAGCAAATCTCATCCATAGACAAAACGGAGAGAAACTCGAGTCACGTCCATGACAAGACCGCCGCTTCTCGCTCCCGAAGGTGTCACCGCTTTATCTGCAATTGAGGTCATGGCTTGCCGGCAATGCCGTGACTGGACTCGCAAAGAAAAGATAGCTGGGTTCGAGTTCTTGACTTGTGTCTGCACAGCTTTGTGAACTTGTGGAGGCATGAGAGCATTTGTACTAAAGAAGAAGTGTGCATCGTTCTGCTTGGAGACGCCATCACCTTCGTGCTGCAGCTCCGGGAACGCGAAAACTATTAGGGCTGTGAACACCTCGCCAGGTGGCGATTACGGAGGACATTTTCATCAACTGAGGGCGAAATGCCGAAGCATTCGCAGCGAAGGATTGCAGCCAGGTGGCATCCTCCAGATGAATCTCGGCGAGCAAGGCCAAGTAAAGTTACAAGGATCGCGGGCTCCAGCAGCACCAAACCGCAGTGGCAGCGTGAGACGTCGATCAGTGCAACGCCATGCGTCGTTTTGACAATCGCAGCAACTGCAACAAGTCGGAACGAAAGCACAGTTCACGAGTACATGTACTAAGGCCGTTGCAGTCCACCGACTCAGCTTCGAAACTATAAAACCTTGAAGGGGTCAACGCTAAAGCGCGACAGATACGCCCCCACATTGATGAAGCGTTGCAGTGGTGACGCCCCGTCCACTGTGGACGCACATCTGCCGGGATCATGAGGAGAACTTCTCCTTTGTCAGCTGGTCGACCATGCTTCTCCTGGGGACAAGGCGCTGGCAGCGATCTCGGCCATGACAGCCGGGGGTGGCTTTGTCAGCTAGTCGACCATGCTTCTCCAGGAGAAGCATGGTCGACCGGGAGAAGCATGGTCGACCAGCTGACAAAGCCACCCCCGGCTGTCATGGCCGAGATCGCTGCCAGCACCTTGTCCCACCATTGCACGCGTCAGCGGCGCAGAGTCCATGCGGCGTGGTGATGTCAGTCTGCCAGGCAGATGGGAACCACGTTGAATCAAGAGATGTGGCGGCGAGAGCCGCCAATTCATACTTGCCTCACTCTCGACTTGGCGAGCTATCAAGCAAGGGCATCGGATACGTGCCAGCACCGAGGACGACGCAACAGCTTCAACTGGCAATCACCACAAAGAGACGTGTTACGATGACTCGGCACGACTCTTTTTCAGACTCGAACTCCTCCGGCCGGTACGTTCGGAACTTGACCGTATCCAGTATCCGCGTCCGACGTAGCGTCGGTAGCGGATTTTGCATTCGTAGTCAATCGCTAACATCTTTTGTTTCTCCCATTCCAGCGATACCAGCGACAACATGCACGACAACGGCGGCCAGTTCCCACTACCCGATGGCTATTTCCCAGAGATTCACCTCACGTCTAAGGAGATCGCGAACTATGAGTCGCAGATGCAGGAAATCGTCAAGAATGCGTTGGCAGAGTATGAACTGCATGAGGCAAAAGGATTGTACCCCGTTTACCGTGCTCCGTGGAGTCTCGTCAGCAAGGTGGAAGGTCTCACGACCATCAAGAAGGAGACACCCGACAGTCCCACCGACAGTCAGGCACGTATCTTCGGCCGTATCAACGGCGACTACCGCCACTTTATCGACTTCTTCTACGCTGAGACGTCGGCCGAACTCTTCGCCTGGAACCAGTTCATGTTTGGATATGCTACAGACGCTGCAGTGCTCAAGAATATCCACACAGTATCGTCGAAGAAAAAATGTCTGTACATGGGCATCAAGTGGACGTGTTTGAACCCGTCGCCGCTTGTTAAAAAGCGTGACAACTGCTACATGGAATACCTCATCTACACGAAGGACCTGCGTGGACGCGATGTTGGTGTGCGTGTCACGCTTCCACTTGACATTCCGGAATGTCCTGAACTCCCCAAAAAGCTTAAGACGAAGCGTATCCGCCTCAACACAGTTTGGATCTCAAGACCTGCTGACCGTGAGCCCAATGTGACCGAGTTCTTCATGTTGTCTCAGAACAACTTCAACGGACTGGCAGTCACAGCCAACTACTACAAGCGCATGATGAATATTCTCATGAACATGGCGGTCTTCGTGGACTCGCGACGCATTCTGATGCAAGGAGTAATGCAACGGAAGAGCTGGGCCAAGTCAGGTTCGCGCAAAAGCTGCAGCGTGTGCTCGCGAAAGTTCGGACCGACTCGACGTCGCCACCACTGCAGACTGTGCGGAGACCTCATTTGCCGGCGGTGCGCAATTGTGCGTAACGCCCCCAAGGAGGACGATGGAGACAGCGCGTCCGGGTCAAACAGGACGTTCGAGATCGTCAAAACGAAGTTCTGCGTGCTTTGCGTGACGAAGATGCGTGAATCCCGCAACAATGTGCTGGTCCCAGTGCCTGCGCCAAGCGGCAAGTTATCTGTCGTGGACTGTAACTATGAGGATTTGGATCTTGGAGAGTCCCGACACTCGACCATTTCCGAGACGGAATCTGAAGGTGGCCACATTTCCTTCTTCTCCGAGACAGGAAGCAGTGCAAGGTCACTGCAGCTATCACCGCAGTCAACTTCGATCTCCTCCATTTCCTCAAGTATTGGCAAATTGTCTTTCGTGTCGAAACTCGACGTGATTGACGATCAGTCCGTGACGATTCTAGCGAACCCGCGAATGACTGCCAGCGAGCTGATTGAAGAGGAGGTGTCAGAGGTTATTGACACGATGGACATGGTGCCGGTCTCGACGCTCAACTCTTCAAAGCGGGGCGTAAATTCCCCGAGCCAGGATGCTGACTATGGCAAGACGAGCTCCGGCAGCGGCTCCAGTTGGTCTCCGCTCGGTTCCAAGACGTCACCGCGGTCCCTAGACCAGTGCCTTGCAGAGCAAGAGGAGCTGCTGCGCCGCATGATGCTCTCGGCCAGCGGAATGCGCCAACAGAACAGTGCGAACCCAGGAAGCGGGACCATGGGTAGCAGCGAGTGCGGTGCCTCCGGTGGCGTCCAATCGACCAGGTCTCGCCCCGATGTTACACTCTATGAAGGCTAGCTACACACATATGTACTGTAGCCCTGTCTGCAAGAAGCATTATAAACCTAAGCGGAAGTAAAAGTTGTTGGAATGCGTTGTCTAAAGCCATGTTGGTCCGACTCGACAGATCGACCTCGGTGCTCAGGATTGAAATCGAGATCGGGGTGCGACCTCCGCAACCAGTGTCGCTGCTATTACGTCAGGCGCGACGCCGAAAAGCTGGCCTTCGTGGTGGACCTCGAGCTCGGTCGAGCCTCAATATTCCACCTTCAAAGCTCGCATTGGCGATCCTGCCAGGCTTGAGCCACGTGGTGGCCGCTTGGCCCGACAGTGCATGACGCAGCGTCGCACCCACTGCATCCTCTTCGTTTTGCAGCTAAAGGATGATGCATCCGTTGAGGTTCTGGGTCGTGGTGCCGCGCCAAAGAAGCCATTTGATCATTTCGCCCTTTGGAGGCTATTAACTAAGGTTAAATAGACTACCTTCTCTCTCTCTATCATTTCGCCCTTTGATCCTTCACTTCAACAAACTGCAGCACTGCAGGAAGACTGCAACCGTGGCAAGCGATCCGATCCACACAAACACATGAACCGGCTTCCGTGAATAGGGATAGTCGGTTCGATGTGCTTGATAACTTGTCTTGGTTATTGTATGAAGCTCCTGAGACGCGCGAGCGGATCAAGAGACACGATCCTTCGATCGAACGGCGCTGTCTCCATCAAACAGCATATGTGGCGCCTCCGTCGTCTACTCACCGCCTTCCGATCGCCTGCGTGACATACAAAACACTGCAACCAAGCAGTGTCGTCCGACCTCCGAAACAGCATATCCAACTTGTCCTTCGCGAAAAAATCAAGCCTCTGCGTTGCACGACCGCTGGGCGTGAGTGCCTTGGTATCGCAGCCCGCATCGGATGGAGTCCATTCGTCCGCTGCCATCAACAGCGTTGAGTCGTGTCCGTCGTTCGTTCGGTCCGCCTTAGCAAGAGTGGCAGTGGCTTAAAACTCCACGAGCGAACGACCGAGAAAGATTCCGCCCGTTGCTCAGGCTGTTACTCTTCAATCGACGCCATGCCCCGCAGGTCGTCGCCTTCGCTGCCGCGCACGGCCTCCGTTAGCTCCACTACTTCATCGTAAGTCGCTTGGACATCTGCCTCTCATCACAGTTTTCTGAAGTTTGTAACGGTCAAACAGTTGCGGAGACCTTATTCCATATCGGTGTTCGTCACGACACTAACGAGATCATCACTGTGTCTCTATTGCAGATACCGAGCTGGTAAGCTCCAGTTCCCTCTGCCAAATGACTACTTCCCTCCGGTGAGTCTCTCGCTGACTCAGGTGCAGCAGTACCAGGCTCAGGTGGAAGAAATGGCCGTCAAGGCGCTAGAGTCCTGCAGAGACCACGAAAACCGGGTCGCAGGCTTCGGCCTGGAAGAACGGCGTTGGCAGGATGTTGCACAAGACGTGGATCTGTCGATCATGCGCCGCAAGCAAGGCCCTTTTACCATTACACGCACGTTCGGAACGGTCACAGGCGACTTTCGCCGGTTCGTGGACTTCTTCTCGTCCGAGACGTCCGAGCAGCTCTTTGCGTGGAACCAGTTCTTCTTCGGCTGCGCTGTGGATGCCGTCGTGCTGTGCAATTTGGACTTGGACAAGTCGGACAAGCAGGCATCTCTCGGTATCAAGTGGACCTGCATGCAGCCATCAGTGCTCACGCGTAAGCGTGACGAGTGCTTTCTGGAATACTTTGTGTTCAGGAAGGACGATCAGGGCCGCGACGCAGCAGTCATTGTGCGTATGCCTGTAGATATTCCAGAGTGCCCGCCTCTGCCGTACGAGTTAAAGACCAAGCGCGAAAAGATCACTACCGTCACGGTTGTACGTGAGTCCGACTCGCACCCGAACACGACGCAGGTGTTCATGCTGAGCAAGTGCGAGCACAAGGGACTCACAGCTTCCACTAAATACTGCAAGAAGCTGTTGAAGGCATTGAAGGACGTGTCTCTCTCGGCCGACGCTAAGCGTATTGCCACTACCATTAGCACGCCAGGATTTGTGGAGCAGTCGCGCGCCGGCGGTGAACCTTTCGCTGCAGGAGACACCATCCGGCCGTGGGTGCCTACGGGTTTGCAGCAGGGTTGCACGAGCTGCACTCGCCCCTTCCGTGCTGGCCACAGACGTCGTCACTGCCAAATGTGCGGCGACGTGTTTTGCTCCAAGTGTCTTGTTCGACGAGCAGGTATTCGGCAGCAGAAGAACGCCTTTAGCAACTACATTACCACGACCAACCAGCGGACATTCCGCGTGGTGCAGTCGCTGTTCTGCAAAGTGTGCGTCACGCGTTCGCGCGAAGAAGACGCGGAAACGATCCGAGAGCAAGCTGAGGCTACTCGTCGCTCGGTGGCATCTCTTAAGTCGTCTTCAGTGCCCCGTCGATCGTCAATGGGGTCATCGACTCAACCACAGAGCTCCAAGTGCTCTACGCCGACGTCATCGGTGCCTCGTAGCTCACTCTCTCAGCAAAACGATGCACCTCGCCGTAGCGCGACTTGGAGCGAGGAGAACCGCGCGTCTTGGTGGTCGGAAAACGAGTCCGACACGTGCAGTTGGAAATCCGGGTCTAGTCGATTCAGCACCATCTCACGCAACTACAGTGGCGCCCCCACTGTGCGTTCGTCGCTCAGCTCTGAGTACTCGCTCGGCAGAAATTCCTTCTTAGCGGTGCAGTCTCTAGAGACTCCCCGTGAGATCGATGCCGACCGCGTTGAGGACCGCATCGACGAGCGCTCCAGTATCTATGAGGTGATCGACACAAAGGACATGCTGTCCGAGTCCGAGCTGCAGAAGCAACTGCGAAGCCAGCAGGCCGAAGCGACGGACTCGGCCGATGATGATTACTTCAGTGAGTTCTCCGACACTACGCGTGCTCGATACACGTCGACGCCGGTGGCCCCGACGTTCATGCCTCCACGCTCAACTACCAGTCGACGCACTCGTAGCACCGACCAGAACGAAAACACCGCTGCTTCGAAGTCGTTGGAGGAGTGCATCGCTGAGCAGAACGAGCTTCTGCAGCAGGTGCTGTCTGCAAGCCGCGTCTTCAACCCGGAGGCCCCCAAGCCGTCGTCCGTTAGCAGCTACAGCACCGACGACGACAGCCACGACGACAGCGTTTATGAGCTGTAAGTTTAGACGTCCATCGCGAATCCAGCGATGATAGTAAATCAACCACTCAGCACCCTATGAGCAGAGTACCAAGCATAACAACACCTTTAGACGTATGAATCCATCACAACTTCGAGCACCTCGGTTCAGTTGATGCAGCCATGATCTACGCTCATTGATCGACAGCTTGGTGTAAGTAGCAGTGAGCAACGCCGTCTCGACACGGGAAACGTGTGGTAGGCGTCGCGAAAGTGAAAGACGCGCGTGACACCAACGAGTGATGGAGACTGCAAGTAGAAGTGCCTCATCGTTTCAATGTCCAGTCAAGAGCGTGGGTGTTCGAGTTGTTACCTGCCGATGAGTGCCGAGCATTTGCGTGGCAATGCAGACATGCCAATGTCATTCATTGACTCAATGAGGCATGGAGACACCTCACATGCTTGCACTGCTCCATGCTGGCGAAGTCGAAGCTGCATCTCGCAAGATAAATCCGGCAGCCGAGACTTGAGTACCATCATCTCATCCACGACCCCATCTGGTCATGTTCACATCACCACCTGCGTGCGAGGCCAACTACACTTTGAGGCTCTGCAGCACGCGCATTATTCGACTCGCGCGACGTCCGCAACGTCAGCGACGGAATCGATTCACCCGTAAGCTTCATCACCTCGTTCTTCGCATTGCCATCAATAACGGATCCGTTGTGGTTGATACTGCTGTAGGTTCGACATGTTTGCCAGTAAAGTGAGCTCGTTCCCCCTGCCCGACAACTACTTCCCGGATGTCCAGCTCTCGACGCTCCAAGTCCTCGAACTCGAGCAAAAGATGACGCTCGCAGTGAAGAACGCACTCGCCGACTACGATCTGCACGAAGCCATGGGTCCGAACCCGAACTACGGCAAAAGCTGGAAGACACTGGGCAAAGTCGGAGACCTCACTACCGTCCGACAGAATGGTGACGCTGCTGTCTGTCAATGCCGCATCTTCGGCCGCCTCCATGGGGACTACCGCAACTTCATCAACTTCTTTTACTCGGAGACGTCCAACCAGCTCTACGCTTGGAACCAGTTCATGTACGGCAACGCCGTAGACGCCGCCGTCCTGAAGAACATCCATACGAGTGCATCAGGCAAGCCGCATCTGTACCTGGGCATCAAATGGACGTGTCTACAGCCATTTGCACTTGTTAAGAAGCGCGACACCTGCTTCCTTGAGTATATGGCTTTCACGAAAGACTTGAGAGGCCGTGACGTGGGTGTGCGTGTGAACATGCCACTTACACTACCTGAATGTCCGCCGCTACCTGACAAGATGAAGACTAAACGAATGCAGATGCTGATCGTCTCTATCGTACGCCCAACCGTAGGAGATCCACGTTCAACCGAGCTGTTCCTTATGAGTCAAAACGACTTTGCAGGATTTGCGGTTCCCGGTTTCTTCTTCAAGAGGCTTATGACCAAGATGAACGACATGGCCATCTGGGTCGACTCGAAGCTCATTTCGGTCCACGGTCTCATGAAGCGGACTTGTTGGGTCGACAAGAAGTCACGTTTCGAGTGTCGCCTGTGCTCGCGTGATTTCTCAACTACACGCCGTCGCCAGCACTGTCGGCTGTGCGGAGAAGTGTTTTGTCGTCAATGTTTGGTCTACCGGGGCGCACGGGAAGGAGACGAAGACGGCGACAGCACACAGAAGACGTTTAATGTTGTGCAGACAAAATTCTGTCGCGTTTGTGTGTCTAAAGTGCGGGACTTGGACGTGACGTTGCTGGCACCGGGGACACAAGACAAGGCTAAGGACAAACCTGCAGCGCTTAGCATGTTCACGGACTCTGCGACTTCGACGAACCTTGACGGTGAGCACACTTCCTTTGGCTCGTCAACAGATTATAACGACGAGGACCTGCGGGTCTTGCGTCGTTCTTCATCCGATTCTGAACTACTTGAGACGATCCGGTCGTCCGGCGAACGTGATGATGTTGTAGATGATGACCGCCGCGAGCTGGACGAATTGGACCGGAAGCCTATGGGCGTCGACATGTCGAACCTCATGTCGGCGTCACAAATGATGCAACGGATCAACGCTGGGGCCTGCTTCGACCAAGATAGCAAGCGAGCCAACAGCTCGGGAAAGATCGTATCGAGACGGACCATCGACCAGTGCATCGCAGAGCAAGAGGACCTATTGAGGAGACTGATGCTCGCAGCTCAGGACCAAGCACACCCTTAGAAGCGATACCCGTTCAAGATCGAACCAACAGCGGAATTTATTGCAATGTCGTCGCGACGGAAGCGAATGCAGTTTGCATTGGATAGTCACCACGCACGCACTCGATCGCCCGTCGTGCTTATCAAGGAAGAACGGACGTGTGCTCGACAAGTTGGCGCTTCCTCGAAGTGAACACAGTTCGCCTTAACAATGAAATTATTCGTCAAACCTTCGGAATGAACCACGCGGTAATCACTGAAGATGAAGGTGTCACCAAGACTTCTACGTCGTACAGTATCCTATTTGCTTGACAGGAGCGTCGGAACGAAAGCTTCATCGACGGCCTTTCTCGACTCTTCCAGTCATTCGCGCCTCGCGCTCCCAAGTCCTGGTGCTGACAAATTCGATGAGAGAGTTTTGACAAGCGCCGGGGCGGAAGTCACGGTCGCCACGCTGAATCAACGCAAGAGATCGACTGGAAGCTTTGCACGTGGATTCACCGCAGACTTTGAGTTTGCTCCACAACGGGTATCAATACGAGACGGAAAATGCTTGAAGTGTTTGGAGCAATCTCGTTTCTTATGAGCAGACTTAGACCACTGAAACATTGATTCAGTAAAATGGTAATACACTCGAAAGTCCTAACACTACGTGTGATGTACGTGACTAACCCTACAATCTCTGCTGAGGGGCCATCGTTAGTTGTTTTAGTTCGCTCATGGTTCGAACGTTTATTGCTGTCCGCGGGAGCTTGGTGGGTAGTATCCAGCAGACGAGTTGGCTGCCATCACCAAATGCTTCAACAGCATTTCTTGCTCCTGAAGACGCTGGTCGATCGACACGTTCGATCGTGCCGAGCTGAATAAGACTTGTTCTGTCAGGGTATTCACATCCATTGGTGATTCATCGAGTGGAGACGACACGATCTGCCGTGTAGTGGAGACGATCTGGTTCGGCTCGTCAGTGATCTCGATAACGTCGTCCTCGTCGTCACTTTCATCTTCCTCCATCGGCGGAAGTTTGCCGCTTCTGTTGCTTGAAAACCCGTCGGCTGCTTCATTGTCCGTGTTTGACGGCGAGTCTACTAGGCGAACAGCCTTGAAGTCCAATGCTGCAAGTGATTCCCGCATCGCCCGGATCTCCTCCTCCTCAACCTCCTGCACAACGCGCTCGGCGCCAGCCATGGTACGGAGGTGACGCAAGTCAATCATCATCGGAGCTACGGGTTCTGTGACTTCGACCTCGACCTCGATCTCGTCGTCATGAGAAGACGATACGCTGGTCTTCGTTTCAGACTGCACCTCTAAGTCGATGCTACTAGAAAACTTTCCTTGCGGTAGACTTGTGCTTCCACCTTCTTCATCTTCAGAATCCTCCGCAATGTCTGCTTGCGGTGGAGCAGAGCGAGCAGAGCTGGCATCTGCAGGTGAAAGCGAAGCAATCGACGAGCCGCCAGTCATCGACGGGTTGTACTCGTTGTCAAAGCTCTTGCCGCGCGATTTATCCGCAAACCAGCCTGTGGATTCAGCATCGGACACGCCTTCGTCCTGACTGTCAGTCACGGAGACATTGTTGACGTCGGAGCCGCGAACTCTACCCATACATGCCTTGCAGAACATGGTCTTCACGACCTGGAACGTGCGTGATGTCGAAGTAGCGCCATCTTCAATATGCATCGGAGCGTCACGAATGATCATGCAACGGCGACACGCCACCTCGCCGCAAAGACGGCAGTGTTGGCGACGTCGCGTTGTGGAGAACTTGCGGTTGCACACAGTGCAGTTAGCACGCGCCCTTTTCGGTGCCCAGCTACGGCGATCCAGCATGCCGTGCATCGAAATGCGCTTGGAGTCGGCGAACAGCGCCATGGAGCTCAGTGTTGTCATGAGCTTCTTGAACGTAGCAACTGATGAAGAATTCGAGCCCTTGTACATGTCAACCTCACTAGTCATGAAGATCTGAGTGGCATCGGCGTTGTCGTTCGTGGGACGCACGATCGCCACTGTGTGCGCGTGAATTCGTCTGGTCTTCATCTTGTCCGGTAGCGGTGGACATTCGTCCAGAAGCAGTGGCAGGGTGATACGTACGCCGACATCCCGACCCTGGAGATCCCTAGTGTAGACGAGATACTCGAGGAAACACAAATCGCGCTTGCGCGACAGTGTGGACGGCTGCAGACAGACCCACTTCATGCCCAGATATTGATGGGGTTTCTGCGATTCTTTCGTGTGGATGTTGCACAACACGGCGGCATCCACAGCATATCCGAACATGAACTGGTTCACTGCGAAAACCTGCTGTGCCGTCACCGAATAGTAGAAATCGATGAAGTTGCGGTAGTCGCCGTCGATGCGGCCGAAGACGCGCGAGGCCTCAACTGCTCTGGACGGGTCCACCTCGCGGATCGCAGTAAGGTGTTCGACATTGCCCACGGTGGTCCATCGGGATCCATAGTCCGGTCGAGCACCCATTGCTTCGTGCAGGTTGTATTCAGCCAGTGCGTTCTTCATGATGATCTCGACGCGCTGCTCGTAGACCTCGATCTCGGCCGGGGTGAGCTTCACCGGTGGGAAGTATCCATCCGGTAGCGGGAATTTGACGTTGGCGTTCATTTTCGCTGTCGCGCTGCCGCTTGCCATCGCAGAGGAAGCAGCAAAACACGCGGAGACTCGACACCAAACGTTCCTTTTGCAGTGTGTCGGCGCGCAGATCACACCCGAGCTCGTGCTTGAGCTGCGCGCGGTTGTGGACTGGCCCGTCCACCGTGTGCAATGCTGCAACGCTGCAATGCCGTCGTCTTCCTTGCAACTCGCACTTGCCCCTCGTATGCGCCTTTCGCGTCGAGGCTGCTTTATGCAGGCACTGAGCAGACAGACATCCGGTTTCGTGGCGCCGGCGCACGGATGGAGAGATTTGCATGCCGAGGCCGCACCGGTGATCGAGCGGGATCAAAGGCTTTTGGCTCTGCAGGGCTTAGTCGAGCATGGAGCTTGGTGTCGGCCTTGCCGGTGACAGGCTTCCGTCCAGAGACCTGGTTCTCCATCAACCACTCATCGGACTCTGTGGCGAATGTATCATCATGCGCATGCGTCTGCAAAGGACGAGAGGTATGAAGCCGGCGCCAGTGCTGTGGGCGGAAGACAGCGTGCTAATAACTCACACATGTGTATGATGTGGCCCTTCCTGAGTATTTGACGCAGGGATGCTGGTCAACTTGACCAAATTTGGCCACTTGGTGGTGTATTCTTTCGGGTTGGCCTTGCTTCAGCATGTTGAATAAGTTGGTGAGTGCCGCGTTTGAAATGGCTCTGCCGGTCAACATCCGGAATGGAGTTGTGGGGCGGCAAGCACCTCGGTGACGGCGATGTCGGTGTGCGTAATGAACTCGTCGACTCGATCCTCGAGAGCCATCGCCACGCTTTTTTCAGCAAGACGGGGACGACCAAACCTGCAGACGCGCCTTGACGAAATTGGCTCAGCCCACGACGCGGAACTTCCGCAGCAGGAGCGTTGGAGGTACTCATCGCTGGTTTGCCGCGTTAATGGAGCTGAACTTCGGACGAAAAGAGATCGGCGATTCGATCTGGACCTCGCTCGAAGGTAAACGCGGCACTCGACGACGCCATCAGAAGTTGACACAGTCAAATTTGCCCGCTGGATGCGGGACTCCCGCAGCAAACAGTGTTTACTGTTTACCGTGGTGTTTGCCAAACACCACGGTCTCCACTCGCGGTTTCCGAGTGGAGACCGCGGCCCCGAGGGACTTGCGCCATTACAGAACTTCTGTGCGATACAGGCTGTATCGCACTTCGCGATAGCCCTGAGACTTGTACTTGCAAAGTTCCTCTCTTCGTCATCCAGCGAACCGCATCTCGATGCAGGATTTTGCTGCGACCTTTGCCGTTGAAGTGTTTTTTCCTCCACGAGCGCAGAGATCTCTCTTCTCCATCGTTTCCTCATCGTTTTGTTCTCGTTGCAAACAGCGCAACTTTTACGGGGGTTAGCGAGATATGTGGAGGTGCTTTGCCTCGACCACAAACACCAGGCACAAACAATGTCCACCCCGGACTGTATCACCGAATGATTAGTAAGTTTGTGCCTGCAAATGTGGGACTGCAAGACAGCAAGCAGTGCTTGGCATTGGGAGTCCCAATACATGTACGAGCTGCCACGAAAAAGCGTGAGTGATCGCCGCGTCCAGCATGACGGCAGATGGATGACTGAGACTTTCAGTAACTGTACTGAAGCCCGAAACTGAGCTGGCGTGCCAACCCATGGAGCCAATTGCGCTGGTGGTGATCGCGTGAAGCGTGTGGTCCGATCCGAAAGGTTAGCATGGTCAACCCAGCATTTTGCTTCGTCCGACGCATAAATGCTCGCACGCAACGGTAAAACGTGAGCAGGAGTGCTTGCTGCCTGCGTTGAACCATTCACTTGCCGAGAATCTGCTCCGGCTACGCTCGAGCTGTACGTCACGACATGCTGCTGCGACTCTTCTGAAGCACATCGCTGGCAAAATGTCCCCAGCTGGACCTACACGCATCCGTCTCTCGGTGAAGTGGCGCAGCTCTCGGAAGGGATCTCGAAAGCCTCGAAAGCAATCGGCTAGAATTAGTTTATTTCTCGATTTTCCGCCATGCTGTCCTCAAGGCGCAGCCGCACCTTGTCTCGGTACGTTCGACTGGAAGGAATGCTGACTCATACGTTGCCACGGGCTCCGATAACTAACCATAGTATCCGTTGTTCATGGTATCACTTCAACAGGAATGATTCCAAGACATTTCCACTACCCGATGACTTTTTTCCGGAGATCAACCTCACGGATGAACAGATTTTGAGTTACGAGATGCAGGTCGAGAAAATCGTCCGGAACGCATTGGCGGAATACGAGCGACACGAGGCTAAAGGAGCCTATCCGATCTATGGCGCTCCGTGGGTGCCGGTCGGCAATGAAGGTCCACTGACTGCCATCCGAAAGGAGACACCTGCAGGGCTCTCGCACAGCGAATTCCGTCTGTACGGACGTATTCACGGCAACTACCGAAATTTCATGGATTTCTACTACGCTGAGACGTCGCAAGAGCTCTTTGAGTGGAATCAATTCATGTACGGCTACGCGGTGGACGCAGTTGTGCTTAAAAACATCCACACTCGAAACTCGGGGAAATCACACGAGTACATGGGCATCAAATGGACATGTCTTCAGCCTTCGTCGTTTGGCCGGAAGCGTGACAACTGCTTTTTGGAATACTTGACCTACACTAAGGACGAACTCGGCCGCAATGTGGGTGTTCGTGTGACGCTACCGGTGGAGATCGACGAGTGTCCTGATCTGTACCGCTCGTTGAGAATCAAACGCATCAAAATGCACAGCGTCTCCATTGTCCGCCCCGCCGGCTCCTCTTCAGATACGACGCAACTCTTTGTCGTGAGTGAAAACGACTTCGCCGGGTTGTCCGTGAGTGCCAAGAACTTCAAGAAGTTCATGCGCATTTATAGCGATACGTCCCTCTTTGTCGACTCGAAACACATTTTGAAGCAGGGCATGATGTGTAAGACGAATTGGGTGCCCAATGACTCACGCAAAAACTGTTCGAGCTGCCAGCTCCCGTTCAACGCAGCAACTCGCCGTCGTTGCCACTGCCGGCTATGCGGTGACATTTTTTGCCACCACTGCGTGATCGTTCGCAATGTGCCTCGCAACTATAGCGCAGATAACAAGTCGCGTGTGTTCCAAGTGGCCAAGACACGATTCTGCAAAGCCTGTGTGTCGACTGCACGTAGGAAAAGCTCAGCAACGACTGCGTCGGGACTTGCTCGCGCGTCTTCGGCCACACATGCCAGCAGTGTCGGCAAACTCAGCTCGGAGAGCAACGATCGTAAGTTGCGCAAAGCGGTGAGCAATACAACAGATCAAAGCAGTTCACGCTTCGAGTGGTGGGACGAAGCTGCGTCTCAATGGTCCGAGTCGGATTGGTCCGAGACGGACTCTGAAGATGCCAGCAAGGCATCGCTCAACGCCTCCGGTCGATCGAGACTAGCTAGTTCGCTGTCTTCGTCCCAGTCGTCGTGGACTTCTCGTATCGACAACAATCTGGACAAGGAAGACACACCGTTCGTGGCCACGCTGGACGTCATCGACGATGACGTGGCTGTTCTTGGCGAGAAACCACAAAATTCTAAGTCGAGGCTCCGCAAGACGCTGTCGATGTCCGGCCGATACTCAATGAGTCGAAGACACTCGACTCGAAAGCAGCAACCTACAGAGACGCAGGAAGTCACTGAAGTCATCGACACGACCGACATGATGCCAATGTCCGAATATCGGCGACAGTCCCGTGCTGGTACCAGCGTTGTGCTACCTCCGCGAAAGTATAGCAAGCGCCGTAGCGGTCGGGATTCCTTGCTGAGTTCTAGTGGCCCTTGCTCTAGCAGACGCATGAGTCGCGAGGAGCCCAGCAACAGGTTCCAGTCGTCTCGCTCTATTAGCCAATGCCTCGCCGAGCAAGAAGAACTTCTACGATGCATGCTCAGCGTCAGTCGAGTGCACTCGAATCCTGGTACTCGGTCCAAGAGACGGAATGCGAACGCAGAGAAGGTCAACTTTGCGGCGACGATGCCCGTGCCGCGCCCTACTGTTCGTCTTTATGAGATATAAAACATCGATCGACACGAGTCTGCAAGGTTGCAACTCACACACTTATTAATTATTTACTGAACCATTTAATGCAACGTGGCGGGTCAACTGCGATCGAAGCAGTTGGTTCCCATAGTTTTCAGCAGCTTTTGTGCTATACATGTATCCTCTTCTCCGACACGTAAACTGGCCGCCGCGCCAAACGTAATATCATCATCATCATGTATCCTCTTCAGCGACGCACTTAACTTGAAAGTCCCAGCTAGGCAACTGGAAGACGGTTCGGTCGCCATTGTAGGCGAATTTCGTTCGTCACTTTGGCGGCAACCAGAGTCATGCGTACATATAGCGATTAAGTACCGCCATGGATAGCCTAGCCTTGCCAGAGAGTGCGGCCGCAGCAACATGCTCGTGACCTAGGATCGTATCGTCGGCGGGTTCAAGTTGAGAGTCTCAACTTGAGACTCAACGTTCGTCGGTATCGGTAGCCGCGCTGGGGCGCTCCATTGTACAGTACCTAGCTGGTAGCGCCACAGTGAGCAATCCCGACACCTGCACCATTTTCCAGAGCGCCACCTCCTGAAATGCAAAACATAGACCGATGTGCGGCGCGGCAGACACTGCAAGCCTGACGAATTGCCAGCCATGTCGACGCCGTCGGCAGCACTGACAAGCGATGCAATAGAAAACAGGAGGCTAAGCTTTCCCCGACGACTCTACCAGGTCAAAATAACGCGCGCCGCACTCAAGAGAAACTCGGAAAAGCGTCGACCGCTGGGCAAGTTGAAGTTGCCCTGGGATACCGTCCGGAAAAGTTTTCGGGCAAAACTCAAGCGCCCGTGACAACTGGGGGTCTGCACTGCAATGCAAACACCTTGCATTTTGGCGGTGTGGGCAAGACGCAGCAACGCTTGCTCGCACGCCAGCCGATCTGCCTGCGGCGTCCAGCACCGTAGATTTGGAAACGCCTTGTGCGTCGCTATGCGCCGCGGGTAATGTAATGGAGCGTGTCTGTGTAAGTCGGCGAAATGGGGAGCAAGCCCAAATCGCAGCGAAATGGGCCCGCAACCGCATGAAAAAAGCGCGGATCATCGGTCGAAGCTGCCTGCTTACGGCGGTGCCCTGGCTGCGCTGCGAATTACTTTTTTTTTTGGAAGAGCCCAACAGGGCGATTTCGTTCGATAGCGGCCGGGCTTTCTGGAGAAAATAAACTGAGCCGCCGATTGTGTTAGTACCGCTCTTGACTTTGGCAATGCAGTTGTTAAAGCACCCCGACTGCTTGAGTTTGATTCTACAACTCCCAGGTTGTTCTGCCACCATAATTCTTTCACAAATTCAACTAGCAGTCGTCCTGGATAAGGATGGATACCTAGATAGTCAAAACCCCACGCAAGAGGAGCGATTGCTGCCATTCAAATCATTTCACCTGACGACAATGGCTTCCACCGGCGTATTCCAGTAGCAACTCAGCTGACTCGCTTCATATCGCATGTTGGTGCTGAGGATACTTGGTATGTATCATACCGTGTGAATCAGGCCTCGGGAAATACATATTGATAATAGATTGGCCTAGACAAGCACAAATAATAACGTATTGTTGCTGGAGCTCCCCAATAATAATATATTGGCAAACACAAATATATTGGCATCTTGCTCTTACCTTTGGCACTGTGAACCAAATACCCCCAACGCCGCATCCTATCGGCTAGAGTGATCTCCCTCCTGATGTATTTCTCCCTGAGAGGTCTCCGTTTCAGCACTTGAGCCTTGCTAGACCAATACCACTGTACGGCGGTCCCAGAACGAGGTGTTTTCCTTCAAGAACATGATCATCTCAAAATTCACCGGAAGCATTGAGCTTCTCTGCGGGGTTAGCACCGCCTTCACCTTCGAAAAAAGCCGCTCGCAGTCGTTGCTTGTTGGGGGAATATGATATAGCAGGGAATCGTAACACGCAGAGTCGGTTGCAGCACGGCTTCGCTTGCTGTCCGCGTACAGCAACGCTGCCGCGAAACTTGTGCTCTCGACGGGTCCATCTTCGCTTGTTGCCTCGACAATGCGAAATGGCGCGATGGCAGCAGTCTCTGCCCTAGTCAGACTGTCCCCTCGTGTTGCCTGCATTAATAAGCGCAACATTAGCTTATCAGCGAAAAAGACAAAAGTTGGTAGCATACCATACCTTCACAACCGCCGTTTCAAAAATGGGAGAGTGGACAATAGAAGAATCCTTAGACAGATGATGGGCCATAATCGGGTACCGCTTCGCCACTCCGTCAAACAACACGCGCACAGCTGCAAGCGTCGTTTCGTTAGACTGCAACTTCTGACTCACACTTTCCAGGGCGCGCAAATCATCATACAGTTTAGCCAGAATCCTGACTTCGCGAGCTCGAGGGACTAGGTCCTCTACAGCCTCGATCTGCTTTACTGCGTCCTTGATCTCCAGAAATCGCTTCACCATCTTGAACGTGGAGCTCCAGCGCGTAATGTTCCGCTTCACCGGGCACAGACTTGTGTGCTTGCGCAGAGCACCTGCATTTTACTTTGTACGGAGCTGAATCATCAAGTTGTTGACACGGGAAAGCAGATCGTCGTGATCTTCCGCGAAGGATTGGATGGCGAGGTTGAGCCGATGACTGGCACAGCCAACGAGAGGCAGACCTATCCGTGTTGCTATGGCTTGGTTGGTGGCGCAATTGTCCCCGACTATGAAGCGTACACAGTCCGGCCGCTTCCCGAACACATCCAACGTCTCAGAAATGAATTCAATGTGCGCATCCGCACCAAAGTCCGTCTCGTCGAGCAGTGGTGCCAACGCCAATAGCCCGACGTGAAGCACCGTTCACTACGTAGATAGCGACGTAGTATGTTAGCCCCGCACTCCACCCATTGAACATTATGCCGATGACGCTTGGCATTTCCTCGGTGATGGCTGTCTCTACCTTGCGCTCTACCAGCACCATGTACTTCTTGAGAGTTTGAGACGAGACAGGCTCCCACTGAGACATAGAGCGAGTTAGTTCATTGTCAACCTCTACCAGCGTTATGTTGCGTTCGACGACCCAACGAATCCAGTGGTAGAGGTTCGACGCAAAGTCTGAGATGAAGCCAAAGGCGTCTAGTGTTTCACAGCCACTGCGCTCGTACTCGTTGTAGTCTTCGACTTGCTGAGGGTGTTTGTCTTGAGATGATTTAGCAGGTTAGAGTACCCGTTGCCAGGTGCATTCTTACGAATCTTGTTGCAATAGCGACACTTGAAATAGTTGGGGCTGTTCAAAGTGTAGAAGCGCTCGGTGAGGAGCTTGGTAGAAACCATAGTTAATGGAAAGTGAACTGGTAGATCTGCAGCGCTCGACTCGCAACAAAACAGTTTGAACGATTGAGTGGACGATAGAGGACGAGCCGCAATGTTGCGGTTCACTTGAGCGATTCAATTTTAACCGAGCCTAATCTATAATATCAACTTTTGGAAATTTCCAATAATAAATTATTGGTGCAATCCATTACAATAACTATTGGTATTCAGTTATGTTTTCCCGAGGCCTGGTGTGAATCACAGAGCACCTCGAAACAGTACGGTGGACCGCTGTTTGCGGTGTTCGTTCCGACTTGGCCTTTTAACCCCAAGGCCTTACTTTTAAAAAAAGGAAGTAAAATAGTTGAAACACCTTTTTAAAAGTTTAAAACTTAAAAGTGTTTCAACATCGAATCGCCAGTCAAAATGATGATACGAAACGTACTGTTGCAATTGCCGTCAATATAAAACACCTTATATTATATATACCTGTAAGACATTATCAGCCTCAACACACGCGTTGCCACTTTAAAACCTGTATAAAATCGTATTCCGGATTAATGTAATAAAACGCAACATTGGAATATACAGTCAGAACCGGTACTCGCCCAGGAGGCGGCGTCGCTCACAAAGACACGAAGGAGATTCCGTCGATCTCGCTCATTGCCGTAATTCCCTCGCTAAAGCCGCATCTGTCCATGGCGGAGCCGCGCAGCATTCGCCGATTTCTTGGGAGTCGCAGGCACCGCCGCAGGCACAAAACCTCGTCCGCTGACTCGCTTGCCGACGAACATCCCGACGTCCTGAGCGCCAGCATCACCAGCAGCTTAACGTCGGACACCTCCACCCTCATCGCTATGGAGGGGATGCTCAAGAAACGCGTGGCCAAGATGCCAGTGATGCATGATCGCTACTGCGTCGCTACGTGGGAGATGGACGTTGACGACAACAAGTGCGTCATGTTGCGCAGCTACAAGAGTCGCAAGGCTTACGACGCTCACCCAGAGAAACCCTCAAGTGTTCACCAGCTGAAATGTATCAGTGATTGGGACGGGAAGACTGGATTCCATCGCTATCAACATGCTTTCATTATGGAGACACGTGATAAGAAGCTTTTCCAATGTGTGGCACCTTGTGCTACTGATAAGGACAAGTGGGTGGAGCTTATGGCCATCCAATCAGCTTTTAGCAGTAGTCGTGACATGCGTCTAGGTAGTGTTGGTAGTCTTGCACCATTACGTCGTACACAAAGTGTTGAGTCTGCTGCAGATAGTGCGTGCACGAGTGCGTCGATCGGCAAGAAACGAGGAGAGAGTGACGTTAATGTTGCTGATGCTGAGCAGTCGACGGACTCAGAGGATCAGATCCACTTCCCTGGCCACGACGGACTCTTCCGAACCACGTCGGGTGCGTCGACCAACTCGTTGGAACTGCCTAATGGTGACAAGAGTGAACCTGCGGACTGGGGACTTTATGGTGAAGCTAATGGAGAGACAAAGTCCAAGTACGAGGTACTGGATGATGCTAAGCCTGTGCTGCTTGACAAGGAGTTGCTGGATGTGCGCGGAGAGACCAAGACCCTTGCTTCGGACAAGTTTCTGTTTGAAGAAGCAGGTGCTAGCAGATTCGGAGCTGTGGTTGTTAAAGGAGCCCAAGAAGATAATGAAGATGAAGATGTTGACTTCATCGACGAAGAGTTCGCTGCTCGTGAAGCTCAGAAGGAGAACGAGAAGAATATGAAGCGCCGCGCACAGAAACTCGAGTCCAACCGCGACCTGTACGCCGAGATGGCGGCCGCGAGACTTGCAGGCATGCGCAAGGACGCGCGCCACCCAAAGAAGAGTCACAGCCACAGTCACAGTCACAGTCGCCCGTTTGCTGCTAGTGAAGAGAGCGACGTGGACGAGAATGATGAGGATGAATCGATGGTGGTCGAGGGTGAAGTCGAGGGCGTCACTGAGTTGGAGGACATGAACCAACGTCGTAGCAGCCGCAGCCGTCGCAGCTCCAAGAGCCACAAGAAGAGCTTCGTGAGCAGTGAGAACACCAACAGCGGATACGCCAGTGGCAACGACGAAGAGGAGGAAGAGGAGGAGGCTGTGGCTGCTGCTGTGGTCACAGATATGACTGAGGCTGAGAGCGCGGAGGCGGAAGAGCTGCGTCAACTGAAGAAGAAGTACCGCGCCGAGCGTCGCGCTAAGAAGCGTCTGATGAAGGAAAAGGAAGAGGAGGAACGCACTGCCCTGGAGGCCGCTGAGCTCGCTCGTGCCCACCGCGAAGAGCAACGTGCTCGTGAGGAGGCCAAGGCTCGTGAGGAGCAGGAGAAGTGCGACAAGAAGGAGCGTCGTGAGATGAAGGAGAAGCTGAAACGCGAAAAGGCCAAACAGCGTCAGGCTGAGGCTGAGCTTCGAAAATTGGTGGAGCTGAAGCAAGCCGAGGAGGAGCGTCGTGAGCTGGAGCGCATGGAGAAGAAGGAAAAGAAGGAGAAGAAAGAGAAGAAGAAGTCCAAGAAGAAAGAGAAGTACACTTCACCTGCTGAGCGCATCCACAAGAAGGAGGAGCGCGACGCCGAACGTGCTATGGAGTCCGCTGCAGCCGCGGAAGCTGAAGCTGAGGTCTCGAACGCTCTCGTTGTCGTGGAGAAACCGGCGGAACCGGAACCAGCTCAGCAGCCGCTTGCGGCTCCGGAGCCCGCTCCGACGCCGGCCCCCACTTCGACTTCGTCGTCCGTCCAGACTGAAGCTGTCCTGACAGTGCAGGCTGCTGCTCCTGCACCCACACCGGCACCTGTTGCCGTCCCTACTCCGGTTGCTGCACCTGTCGCCCCTGTTGCCGCTGCTCCTGCTTCACAAGGTGCTGCCGCCGCCTCGCAAGCGATGCCGATGTACCAGGTGGTTCCACCGCCATTTGTGCCAACGTATCCGTTCGGCCCGCAGAGTATGCCTGCGTACGGTCTCGCGGCAACGTTCGGTGCATACCCTCCGCTTTACCCAGCGCCATACAGCTACGGTGGCCCCGTGGGACCGCAGTCTGTGTTTATGCGTCCGAACATGGGCTTCATGGCTGAACTTAGCGCCATGGGGTCGTTCGGTAAGGCTGCTGGCCCAGAACCGGCTCCTTCCAGCCAGGACTCCGCGGGGCCTATGATCGGCCCGCAGCTCCCGACTCCGGAAGTGCGCGCTGCAACCTCCTCAGCAGGTGCGAGCGCACCTTCCTCCCCACCCCCACCTCCGTCAGCGATCAAGTCTAGCGGCGCAAAGCTGACAAACCTGCCGGAGTTGCCGGACGTGGTCGAGTTCTAGGAGAGATGATGTGTGAGTTGCTCTCCAAGGTTGGAGAGACTGGTTCTAAGTTAATGCAAGCAGTTTTTGCCCTTTTCAAGAGGAGCTTCCTCGGTTCGCTTCAAGTTATAAGTTCGAGACGGCGGGTTTTCGGAGAACAGGTTTGATTCAAGCAAAGTGTCGATGATGCTGATGCCATAGCAGTCGTTTCGTGACGGACTGGGAAGAACGGTTGGGAATAAAAATACTGGTGCTGTTAGCAAGGTGCGATGACACGAGGAATAACGCGCAGCCTGCATCGTTACCTGGCTGCGTATTCACCTGGAAGGTCCCAATCATGCGCGTGGTGCCGGCTCCGGCGGTGCTACGGTCGCCCAGCCGCAGCCGCCGGCGGTCGTCGGTAACTCGAACACCGAGTCGAATGACGATGTTGCTGCTTCGGCAACGTGGCCGTGCGGGCACATCGGAACTATTGATGTCTGAAAACCGCAACGCGTTTGATCCGAGCTCCCGGTTCATCCGAATTTGTCAACAACTTCGACTCGCGGCGATTCTCTTTGAGCTTGTGGTGATTCCGTTCCTAGCCGCGTTCCATCCAGAGTCCTCGCGCTCTCAACTCATCGGCGTGTACACTTGTGAATTGTTATTCTGTGCAGATATCTACGTGCAGCTCAACACAGGTTACTATGAGAACGGAAATGTATTACGCGATGCACGGAAGGCACGAAGAAAGTATCTTTCATCACCAGCATTTGCAGCGGATTTATTGGCGCTAGTCCCGTTATCACTTGTGTCACCTGCTAGTTCGACTGGATCACGATCGATTGCGCTGTTGGAAATGCACAAACTTGTGCGCATGTGGCGGCTACCAGCTCTCACGTCTAATCTTGACGACCTCTACGCAAGACATTTTGCATCACTGAAGCTTACCAAAGTGCTTGGATTTACGCTGCTTTTAACGCATTTCGTGGCATGTGGTCGATTTAGCTTCGGCTACAGCCATCCAGCGCCCGACGAAGAACCAAACCATTGGTTACCTCATGCCCCTGAAGGACATCATCACACAGCAAGAAGACAGTATCTCATGTCGCTCTTTTGGGCGTTTGGTCTACTTACAGGCGGCTTTGAAGGAGAACTTCCCCATCACAATACGGAGTTCGCGTTCACAATTGCTGTGGGACTTTGTGGATTTACGCTGTTCACGTCAATTTGCGCGACGTTTTTCCTTCTCTCCAAGTGCGAAAGTGGCGATGCAGAGCTGGCTGAGGCACGCGTGCACCAGTTTCAGCACATTTTGGCTTTTCATCGAGTTCCGATTCAACTTCAGGCTCAAGCTGTGGACTATCTTCAGCGTTATCACACACAAGCTGAGGCGAACGACCGAGAAGCTGCACGTCGACTTTGCCCATCGATCTCAGTGGACATCCAAGTCGAGCTTCTGGAAGCCACAGTCGCGTTAGTACCGGTGTTTGCTGGATGCGACGCTCTCTTTATTCGAGCGGTGGCCCGCCTATTGGAGTTGATTGCACTGCCAGCACGCGTTGCTCTCTTTCGTGCAGGTGACCATGGAGATGCGATGTATATTGTCCACACAGGCGTTCTGCACACTGTTGTGGGTGGTGTCAAAGTGCGTGAACTTCGCAAAGGGAACTTTGTTGGCGAAGTTGCAGTTTTTGCTCGACAACCACGAACGGCTACTGTCATCACGGCTACTTATTGCACGTTGTATCGGCTTTCACGCGCCCACGCTGATAAACTTCTCGAAGGATATCCACAATATGCTCAAGTGATCAACCGCACCGTTGCCGAGATGCTTCACAAAAGCAGCACAATTCCACCTACTCCAGTGGAAACTATACCACCCATCGATAACTCCCGACAAGCAGACCCCAACAAGAAGTTATCTGTTGCACAGGTTGTGCGACTCAAACAACTTGTACATGCTCGTGCTCTTGCGAAAAGGGCCAGCAGCCAAAAAGTTGTTGAGAGTCAAGAGCAGAACGAGACTTGGGCAACATTGGCAGATGCTCCCCGATCTCGAGAAGTAACACAAACTTTTCCCCAGTCTCTTCACGTGGCATCGCTAGAAGCTCGAGGCGCTTCTGTTGTGCCTGGATCCTCGATGACCCCACGACACTCGTTCCCACTGCCACCACATCTGCTACAAAATTTACAGAGTGAAAGCTTTCGCAGTGATAGTGCCCTGTCGTCACGTAAGCACTCGAAACACGGATCACGCCCCACGACACTGAAAATTTTCCCTGCCGCTGCCGCTCCAAATGAACAATCCTCTGCATCAAGACGCGGTAGTCGGCGGGCATCATTTCTTGCCAGCGGAATGAACCGACTCACAATGTTTCGAGATAATTTTTTTCACGACAACGCAGTCAAACCAGCCGACGCTATTCAGGGTTTTTACGAGCGATTCCCCCACCTTGCAGCGTCTTCAAAACCCCGCCATCGCCGGTGGCATTGTCTGCTGATGACACGTGGTTTCGATGCTGAATCAACTTGGAGGATGACGTGGATTGCTATGGTAACAGCAGTGAACTGCTACAATTGGGTGCTTATTCCGCTGTTGCTTTCGTTTTCAGCTCTAGATGATTTGTGGAAGCGTTGGTACATCATAATGTTGAACCTTATCGCTGATTTTATTCTCTGGGCAGACATCTATGGCAACCTGCACTTATCTTTCTCTATTAACTCGGAGAAGATTTTAGAGCCAACAAGAACAGCGGAGCGTTACGTTTCTAGTGGGAAATTCTTGGTTGATCTGTGCTGTGCATGGCCGTATTGGATATTTTCGCCTAGTAACTTCATCTATCCAGCTTTGCGAATTCCAAGATTAATCAGTGGATACCGGATGCGTGGTTTTGTTGGCGAGATCGCAGCGTATTTTCGATTGACCAGCAAGCATAAACTCATGCTGCTTGCGGTATTGTTCTTAATGTTGTACCATATCGTTGCCTGCTTATACTTCAGCACCACATACATCGATGGCTATAGTAGTGGCGAAAACCAATGGCTTCCTTCAGAAGATGTGTATCTTGAGCGCCTGAATGCAACGCATTTTCAAACAGTCTCGGGGACTATCCTTGCTGCCGATAGCTCTCATGTCCAAGAAATTCGAGCGGAACAATATTTCCGATCGTTATACTATGCAGCAAACGTGTTAGCTGCAGTTGGGCGTATGGTTGAACCTTCTAGTGATACGGAGTACTGTGCTGCTCTGATTTTTATGCTGAGTGGTTTCTTTATTACGGCAATTGTCGTGGATCATGTGCAAAAAGGTTTTACTGCGTCGGCTCTGGAACAGAAAGAGTTTTTCGCAGCACGGGCTCGAATTCAGCGCTTCCTCAAGAGGCAGAATGCTCCACTATTGATCCATCTACGAGTGAATTCGTTCCTAGATTTCTGGTGGTCAGCACACCGCGGTGCAATTATCGACGAGTTATTAGATGATTTACCCGCTGCCATCAAGCGCGATGTCGTCCGCAGTATTTGTACACCCGCGATGGGCTCGTTAGAGATGCTTTGTGCAAATGCAACCGTGTCAAGTACTTCCGAAGACGATAGTACCACCACACCCAAGGAAAAAGAGTCCGGACCAACGTTACTTGAGCAATTGGAAGAAATTTTTCTCGATAACCACAAATTTGTACTGTACGGGCAAGGTGAGATCATTTATCGTCGAGGGGACTATGCTGCTGGGCTCTTTTTTCTGTTGGAGGGCAAAGTGTCTATAATGTTAGACGGTGAAGTGCCGCGACACGTCCCGCTTGGCGGGTTTTTCGGGACGGCTGCACTTCAGTCTTCACATACTCGAGATAGACGACGAAACTCAAGTATCAGAGCGTCAGTAGGTGTTGGATACGCTGAACGTGTGACTGCAGTGAGTGGCTGCATTGTTGTGTATATATCGCGTGAGCATTTGCTGGCGATGCGGTGTGTCCTACCAACTCTCTCAAAATGTTTGCGTAAGGTGGAGCAACGTCTCCATGATACAAGGGTGGCTCGGTCAGCTGATCTACGATCGTTGCAACCGCGAGTTGCACTGGGTGCTGTCGGTTTGAACAATCCAACTATGCGTCGTGCACTGCGTCATAAACAACTGACTGGGCTTGTACAGAAGCTCGCAAAGAACTTGGAGTGGTGGCAACGAGGCATGGCAATAGACCCGGACTGGCCGTTCGTGGGCTTGTGGGAGGCTACAATGCTGATGGCATCTACACTGCAGGGGACACTGGTGATGTTCTACATTTGTTTTGGCGCTAACGAAACCTCGGATGGTCGTGCATTTGCTGATGCAGTCACAATTACACTTGAACTTCTTTTCGTCCTCGACGCATATTTACATTTGCGTTTGGGCTTTTACGAATACGGCAATAAGGTCATGGATTTGGTCATCATTCAGCGACGTTACCTGCGCTCAATGCACTTTGCAATTGACATGGCTGCTCTGGTACCTTTATTTATTGTGAATTGGTCGTTGCCCACAAGACATTTGGAAGTGCTAAATGTCAACAAAATGTTGAGATACTTTAAAGCCTCGAGCCAATTCCGCACTCTGGAGACAAAGTACGTGACGCTTATGACGGAGCTTCGGCTTCTAAAGCTCGTTTATTATTCGTTTCTTGCCTCGCACATGTTCGGATGCATCTGGTTTGACTTCGCAGCCCATAAATCTGGTGTTCACATTGTTTTAAGCGGTTCTAGCGACACATCGACACCTTCGTTCGGTGCCTCGATGTGGGGACCGTACAAGTCATTAGAGACGGCTGCCCGCGGACTTCAGTACCTCGCATCGATCTTTTGGTCCTATGGATTAATGTCTAACTCAAGCCAAGGTGAACTGCCCAAGACAGTCGGAGAGTGCATTTTCAGTGTGATCACGATGACGACGGGGTTTTTCCTGTTTGCATACGTTGTTGGCCATATTTCGGATGTGATCGAGTTGCAGGATTCGGAAAATAGGCATTTTGTCGCCAAACTGAGTTCGTTGCGCCAACTCCTCCGCCATTTTGATCTGCCACCAAGCATCGAAGAGAAATTCAAGAAGTATTTTTTGTTCAAACGCTTTCATTCTATCACACAGCAACATGTTCTCGAACGCGTGTTACCTCCATCGCTGGTTGTTGATATGCGAATGTTCCAATTGCAGCCGATGATTGTTAAGGTGGCGTTTCTCGTCGGTATGGAGGATTCGGTCACGCGAATGCTCGTGTCGCTTTTCACGCAAGTGTTGTTTGTGAAGGATGAATTTATTTGCCACTTTGGTGAGGAAGGCAGTGAAATGTTTTTCATTTACACTGGCGTCCTTGACATTTACATTCCATTGCTGACACCGTCAGCAAGTCCAGTTGGTTTCCCAAGCTCAACTTCAGGCGCACGTGTGAGCTTGAGTGGCCTGCACAAAGTAAATGAGATTACGGCTGGAAGTTACTTTGGTGAGGCGGCGTTGTTCACCAACACTCCACGTAATGCATTCGTGAAAGCAAACACGTCATGCATTCTCTATAAACTCTCTCGACACTCGCTCGAGTTGGTGTTTTTACGCTATCCCGAATGGCAGCAGAAGGTTTTGCGTATCGTCAAGATCCAGCAACAACAGCAGCGACTTCAGCGTCTCGCTTACGAGGCACAAGCTCCTGACGGAGGAGGTGGAGGTCGACGTCGTGGACTTAGACGTACTGTGCCTCGCATGGACGTTGTCAACTCTAGAGCGGAGAATGTCGAGCAGCTTCTTCTAAGCCCCCGAAGTGGTGCTAAGCCATCAGATGACACTCCTCGTCGAATAAAGTCATGGATTATTCGGCAGTGGCGAAAGTTTCGGGCATCGAATCTCGTTGTGCGTTGGGCAATTCCAGCGCTGCGTTATCTACAGACCGTTGCAAAACAATTAGCCCATGGAGCTGAAATTCAGAGTCCGCTCTACCTTCAGTGGATGAGACTAGTTTCTATCTGTACGGTATACGTGGCTGTGATGGTACCCTATCGTCTCACCTACGATTCACTCGACCGGTGGAATATTATTCCTGTGTGTCTTCGGGTGTTTGAAGCTCTGTGTGAGGTGGTTTTCTGGGTCGATATTTGGTTTCAATTTCACATGCGTACAAACCAAGCGGCGATGGAGCTGTACGAGCAAGATCAACTCGTGGGATACAAGCGCGAACGGCTTGCGCTTGATCTCGCAGCCACATTCCCACTGGATCACTTTGTGACGAGTTTTTCTAGTGGATCTAGTCGATTGTTGCTGAGCAAATGGCTTCGACTTAATCGCTGCCTGAAAGTCGCGAACCTTGTGTATTATCGTAACGAAATCACGCGACGCAGTGTTTCGTACGAGGTAAATCGCGCACAAACGCTCTGGCTGTTGTATCTTCTAGCAATGTTTTGGACGTCTTGCGCCTATTTCGCTGTGTCAATCTACGATGGCTTTGGTACCGAATGGCAAAACTGGCTGCCATCGTCTGTACTTGATTCAGACGACCCGTCTTCAGAGCTATTGCTGCTCAGACTCTTTCGAAGTTTGGCCTTTGCAGTCACTGCTTTCGTGAAGAAAAGTAGGACGTTTGTACCAGCGTCACAGATCAACTTCGCGTTCGCCATTGTCATCTCATTCATCGGCCAACTCGTCATGGCACTAATGATCGCCGAAATGGCCAACGTGTTTCTGCTGTATATTGATAATGAGGTGCAATTCCGCAAGAACCACCTCATTGTTGAGCGCTCTCTTACTCGGTGGAAAGTCAGCACGGCACTGAAGCGACGAGCAAATAACTTTCTTACATCCTGGTGGTCTTCTCATGCAGGCGTTGATTACCAGCTCATCTTTGAGGACCTTCCTGCCAGTGTACGCACAGAGGGTATCATGACTATAGTAAAGCTACCTCTTGGTTCGTTCGTCTACCGCGTGTTTCAACCGCTTCTTCGAGATGAACTGAAAGGACCAGTTCAACGTGTGGCTGAAGTTGGAAGCAAGGATGCAGGAGTCCAAGAAGCCGAGCAACCCAACTACGGTGTTAAGTTTCACCTTGGGGACCTCACCTACGCCATTGCCAAGTGCTTGCACTTCGAAGGATATCCACGAGGCGAAAACATCATTGTGGAAGGCAGTGTGTGCAAGGCCATGTATTTCGTAGTCCGTGGTTATCTCCTGTCGAAAAGCACATCCAACCCGGAGATGTACCCGGCTAGCCGCTTTCGAGGCGGTGATTACTTCGGTGAAAGTGGTCTGCTCGGTCATTCTGTTAGTCTCATGACAGTGACGACTATCCGTGCCTGTGACCTGTTCGTGTTAAACTCGGACCACTTACTGCAAGTTCTTCAGTCGCACTCGTATTTCAGTTTGGTGCTGGCTACAGCACAACTTGCTGTTAGTCAGAAGAAGACAACCGCAGAATTTGTGGCCGACTGGTTTCACAACGAAAATGACGTCGAGAATAGTGACAGCAACGACGACAGCGACGACGATGACAGTGACCTAGACGAAGTGCCGGTTGTGACCAGCCGAAATGACAGCGCAACAAGCGATGACGTCAAGTTAAGACGCAGAAGTCAACAGCTGAAGCGAGCATTACATGGGGCATCCCAAGAAATTATGGACGTGTGGGAGGAAACATTCGCACTTTTCATGGAGATGTTAGTCCCCAAGGGAAGCATGGAGAGCGTGAAAGGTACCCCTTAACTTGTAAATAATTTATCGACCAACAATTAGCCGCCGCAAAAATGTAGGATACAAGTAGGACTACCGAATTACTTGGGGCTAACCAAAATTTTGGAAGTAAATGGCAGAAACAGAAAACATCATCTCATGTTGTTATTACGAATAAATAGTCATCGCTGATGCTTCTCTACATGTAATTTGTTAGTCGTCAAGCTCCATCAAACCTTCAAGGCGCATGAGGATCTTTGTGAGGTTATTCATCTTTGCCTCAAGCCGTTGTTCCGTCTCAAGAAGTCGTTCCTGGAAGCTCTCCTGCATATCGAGCAGTCGTAGCAGCAGCTCATTATCCGGTATAATCATATGAGCATTGCTGCTTGAAGCAGATAGTTTTGGCTGGTCAAAAGCACCATTCAATCCAACCGCGTCAGCGCTTGGTCCGCTTTGTGGAGGTGAGTCAACGTCTCTCTTTGGGTCGGCTGGCCTTATATCCGGAGCATCTGGACTGAGGAGCGTGAGGGATTGTCGCCGTACTGATGAAACGCTGGCTCGGCGATTCCCTATGCTATCTGTTCGAGTAGCTTTACTCTGCAAAAGCAATACTGTTGATGACGGAATAGAAGTTACAGAACCTGATCGCTGCCTTGCACTGATGGAGGGAGAGCGATGCAGACCGACACCAGGCACAACTAATTGATTCATGAATGCTCGGTTTTGCAGAACTTCGAGATCGTTGCGAAACTTGGCCAGTTCGTCGTCTTCAAGCATACCACTGTTATCCGTGTCGTAGACGTTAATAACGTCATCGATATCAAGATGAATTCCTTCAGTCACCGCGTGGAACCGCTGCAGGATTGCTTCGATCTCGTTGCGGCAAAGCATACGTTTCCCTTTAAGGTAGTCCACGTTGCTTTTCATAGTTTCGTGCATGACAGTTTTCATGACTTTCTGGAAGTTAGTACCGATGACCGTGATCGGCAGTGCAAGAACCAGCATACCCGTGAGAACAGTGCAACATCCAACGACCTTGCCAAGCCAAGTTACCGGTGTCATGTCGCCGTAACCCACCGTGGACATGGTTACGATACACCACCAGAAAGACGTTGCAATTCCTTGGTACGGGTTCGGATCTACGCACACACAAGCATTACTCGTCGAGACCGATGCTACTGCTGCGGCTGCAGATACGGAAAACGTGACCTCTGTGGTGTTGACATTTCCCGATGAATCAACATCACAATTTCCCATCCATCCGTCTGCACGACAACCATCGTTGGTAAACTCAGCAAAGTAGATAGCCGACGAGAAAATAATCATGGCGATCGACATGAGAAAGATAAGCATCGTCAGCGGCTTAATGCTGATGGAAATGGCCTGTGTGAAGACCTGAATAGCAGATGAGTACCGTGACATCTTCAGGACGCGCGCCACTCGCGTGAGCCGCACAATTCTAATGGCACCGAAAGACCCAGCATTGTCGATAGCCATAAGCGACTCCATGTAAAAGGGAAAGACTGCTACAAAGTCTACCCAATTCGAGTAGTCTATGTAGACAATTGATCAAGCCATACAATTGCGTTTGTCAGTGTCAACTGCAGGAACAAGCGTAACGGATCCTAAGTACGTACCTTGGAGGAAGGTCAATTTGCTGGGGCACACGAGAAAGCGTCCAAAAAGCTCGAACGAGAAGACGCCTGCACAAAGTGCCTCCAGCGTAGTAAGCACCACCATGTATGGATCGAAGACCGCCTCCGTTTCGGCGACGAAGACGAACGTCGAGAGAATGATGAATCCATATATGCCCAGCGAAAAGTAGTATGCCGGTATGGATGACTGGGGATCCTCGAAAAAGTCCCAGAGTTTGTGCATGCAACCCACCGGCTCATCGACATGCTCTGCTTGCGACTCGGAAACAATCTTGGAGCCTTGTCGTGTCTGACTAGCTTGTGCATCCTTGGTCAGATCTGGGACTGATAATTGCGGGTTGCTACTTTTCACCCTACTCATGTCTTCCTCTGGTGTTGGTGTCACAGTCATTGATCGCCGGCTGCGAGCGCTCCTCTGTGGTTTTTCCACACTCACCTTTGTGCGTGAGAACGACGGGAAATGGGCTTGGACATGGAATAATCTCGAGCTGTGAAGAGCCGATCGTCGTTTAGCCTCACGCTGGATCACCTTCGACAGTTTAAGAGCTGTGTCTGATAGCTCCATAGAACCCCTCGAGTCTCGCATGACAAGTTTTTGTTCCGAGCAAATACAAGCCAAAGACACACGACAATAGTGAAGAAGAAGAATACGGATGAAATTGGTGGAGATGTCAGCCACGTCGCCCACGGCTCACCCAAAACTTGAATTCCTTTCACAAGAAAAGGCAAAAACATGCTAAGCAGTTAGTTCCCTATAAATATGCCGATGGTTTTGGAGAGCAACATGTTTAGTATTGCCAACGAAGCAAAGCAATCGTTACAGTCGAGGGATCAGCCACACGTTGCTAGTCTGGCACCTGTCAGCATGTGCAAGTCGATCCCACAGGTAAGCTATACCCAGTCTATTCATGAAGATATCAATAATCCCCGGCTAGGCTTTCAGCTGGAAGTAGCTGCCTCCTCTGGCTTCGGAACTGCAGCTGATGTCTGCTGGTGTCTCCGTAGGTTTACTAGCTTGAGCGGAAACTTCTGCACGTGCAGCTTTTGCCAACTCGCGCCTGCCAGCCCGGTCCGTGCGCAAGGCCTCCTCTTCCTTTTCCTTCTTCCACTCCAAATAGGGCTTTGCAACGTAGTCAAACGGCAATACCTCCATCGTACGCAACCACTTGGCATACGTGCGTGTGCGTTCTTCATGCTTCATGATGTGGTCATAGATAAAGTCACGCTTAAATTGCTCGACCGCGGCAGCAACAGCGGGCTCCCTCAGATCAAGCGGAGGGTGCGACGTCTGGATCGAGTCCGCCATCTTCATGTTGTAGATCTCGAAGTGAGCTTGCGCCAGGTACAGACCGACGCTAGGAGCCTTGGGCAAGTCCATCTTCATCAGCCCCATGGCACGCTCAATCGAGGAGGGGTCAGTCACACCCGAGACAATTTCCACCGCAGTGCCGATCATCTTGCGGATGTGGTGCAATAAGAAGCTTTGACCCACAACACGCAAACGCACCCACTCCATATCATTTTGCACGAACGGGCGCTCAGCTTCGAACGAAATGATGAAGCGGTTCGCCTGAGGGTTGGTAGGCTCCATCTTGGATGTGAAGTTGTGGAAATTGTGTGTTCCAACGTATTGCTTCAGCGTCTCGTTAAGCTTCTCTAGCGTCTCATCACTCAATCGGAACGCCTTGTGAGCTTCCAGTGTCGTGTTGTCAATCACCACGTTGTCGTCGAATCCCTCCTCAGAGTCTCGTAGGTCGGATGGCCACTGCGTCGCAGCTTCTCCTCCCTCCTTCTCCTCGTCCTTCTCCGCTTCCTTCAAGGAAGTAGAACGAGAACGTCTGTTGAAGATAAATGTGGGTGCCAAGTACTCGTAAGTGCGCTGGTCGCACGACATTTTAGCGTTGAAGTTCTTGGTGACTGTGACCATCTGCATGACGCGGATATCCTCTGGCAGCGAGGCGTTTACCTTGGCGATGAAGGCGGGAATGTCGTCACCCACATGAAGCTTGGCCGTCAGCAGCTGGCCAGCGGCGTGTACGCCCTTGTCGGTGCGGGCCGCGCGGCTCCAGCCGATCTTCTGCAGGTAGCCATAGTTGCTCTCGGCGATGCCACCAGCCTCGAACAGCGCGCGCTCCAGCTCCGCCTCGATGGTCTTGACGCCCTCATTCATCTGCATGCCACTGTAGTTCTTGCCACAGAAAGCCACCCACAGGCCATAGCGGCGCTTGGTCGGCAGCGACGCTGCGTCCACAACCGTTGGAGTCTCGGGTTTTGTGCGCTGAGCAGCGTATGAACCTGGGTGAATCGCATCCGATCGGTCAGCGCGACGGTCCGGGTGCGGCTCCTTGTCCTGCTGCTGCTCGTCGTCGCCCTCGCGCCGCGCCTGCTTGTTCTTACGACGGACGGTCCAGTGCGTCTTCTTCCGCTTGCCTGCCATGCTGGTGATAAACTGGGGTAAATGGCTGGCAAAGACCAGCTAACGGTAGGGGTTTTGTTAAAAAGCAAAAAAGTACAAAAAAAGCAAAAACTATTCCAGTCCTAATTATTGTATGCCACATCATTTTGAGGGCTCATTATCCACCGCTCACACACAGTATAAGATAGCCAAGATGGTGTCGCTGCGAAGCCTCCAGACGCTGCGTCGCGCGGCGCAGCTGGCCGTCAAGTCCTCGGACAACCGCCTAGCGCCTCTGCAGTCGCTGACACCGCAGACGCGCTCCTTCTCACAGGCACACACGCCCTCTCAGGCGGTAGACCCCAAGGACATTCTGCGGCCGGATGTGCCCACGGGCGTCAAGCCGCAGTTATCACTGGAGCAGGAGCTACCCGGTCTGCCCAAGCTCAAGCCCGCAAGCCAACTCAAACCCCCACAGACGGAGATCTCGGTGTTGCCCTCGGGTCTGCGCGTCATCTCACAGGAGACGTACGGCCAGGCGGCTACACTCGGCATCTTCATCGACGCCGGCAGCCGCTTCGAGGACGACGATAGTGTGGGTGTGAGCCATCTGCTAGAGCACCTCGGCTTCAAGAGCACTACGTCACGCTCGCACGCGCAGCTGGTGCACGAGATCGAGGACATTGGCGCGCTCACGACGTCCTCCTGTGGTCGTGAACAGATCATCTACACGATCGACCTACTGCGTGACAATGTGGAGAAAGGACTGGAACTGCTGGCCGACGCTATTCTCAATGTGGATCTCGTACCTGAGGAAATGGAGGGCATCAAGGCCATTATGCGCATCCAAACGGAGGACTTGATGGAGAACCCGCCCGCTATGCTGCAGGAATTCATCCACGCTGCTGCGTACGGCGCGGATACCCCACTAGGACGACCGCTGCAGTGTCCGCTGGACAAAATCGATGCGCTGACTGTGGAGAAGGTCAAGAAGTTCCGCGCTGAGCACTTTGTCGCCCAGAAGATGGTCCTGGCTGGCTCCGGTGTTGACCACGCGCGTCTTGTCAAGTACGCGGAGAAGTTCTTTGCGAACGTGCCTGTGGCTCCGGAGGGTACGACGATGGCGACGCCCTCAAGCCCTGAGACGCTGGAACCGGTGATCTACACGGGAGGACTGTACCCGCTCCCGAACCCGGAGTCGGAGTTCTCGTACGCGGCGTTGGCGTTCCCCACGGGTGGCTGGCATGACGAAGATCTGGTGCCCATCTGTGTGCTGCACACGCTGCTGGGCGGCGGTGACAGTTTCTCTGCTGGTGGGCCTGGCAAGGGCATGTACTCGCGGTTGTACACGAGCGTTCTGAACCGCTTTTACTGGGTTGAGTCGGCGTTCGCGTTCTCGTCCATCCATGCAGACGTGGGTCTCCTGGGCATCTACGGTGCTTGTCTCCCATCGCACACCAGCAACCTCGTGGCGCTGTTGTGCAACCAGATGCTGAGCGTCGCCAACCGTCCTGTCGATGCTATTGAGCTTGCCCGTGCGAAGAACCAGCTCAAGTCGTCTGTGCTCATGAACCTCGAGTCTCGCATGATCCTGTACGAAGACATTGGTCGCCAACTGCTCACGTATGGCGAGCGTGAGACGCCCGAGTCTGTTTGTGATAAGATCGACCAGGTTACGGCCGCAGACATCCAGCGAGTAGTGAAGGAGGCCATGCAGAACCCGCCTAGCCTTGTCTACTCGGGTGACATCCCCAAATTCCCGCAGTACCAGCAAGTTGTTGCCGGTATCAAGGAAGGACTGAGCGAGTAAGTGTTTCCCATCGACGCTCGCTAATAGCAGGAGATACCAGTCGTACAGTCTGAATACGGGAAGAAAAAGCAATAGAAAAAAGGCACAAGCGATATTTAGTGGGGTTGAAGCTTATTCACCAGCATTTTTGACGGAATCGCTGCTATAGAGGCTTCTGAAAATGGCAAGTACATGTAATGGACTACAGTACTGTTGTACATGTACATGTTGTCGTCAACATAACACTTCGGGTGTTGTGGCCCCAGTATTTTTGCCTACGAATCCTCAATGGCCTACATGTGCCTGGATGGCGGCAACTATTGTACTATGCAACGGCGCTCTGGCCCGGTGGTTCGTTGATGTTTGTGCTACATTCAGGAAAATTACTTTATGGCAAGGACTTGCTTGACACAAGAACTTGGCTTGCTAGGTACATGTAGCAACTATTTACATGCTTCAGTGTGTGGTGGTGACTGGAGCAGTCTGCAGCATGGTAGCTAGGGGGGGTCAAATGCTTTTCACCCCCACCTATCTACAGCTGTACCAAGCAAAAACAAAACTGCATTGAGGAAAGCGTGTTACCTTCGCTCTGTGAGTGCAATTAGATGTGAGTATTTAGTCCATAAAATATCTAGCGACGCTTAAGTGCAGCTTCCTCTTGCAGTAAACGAAAGCCTCGAAGGTACTGCTGGCACTGCGCGACAGTGTCTGCCTGCAGGTCTAGAGTCCGGCAAGGGTACACGAACACGAGCGAGAAGCAGCGAGCAGGGGCGTCAGGCTGCTGACGAGCAAAGTTCTCAGTAGTAGCCCCACGCAGTACCTCCACCAACTCGCACGTGTCGACTTTGGAGTCAGCTTTCGGTTGCATCAGGGAGCCGTTCGTGGCCGATGTCGCCGGTGAGCGCCACGACAGCCAGTGGCATTGAGCATCTGCATACACGACGCGCTGGTGAGGTACACCGCGCGCCCCGAACTTGGTTACGACAATGCCGTTTTCAAGTTGTTTCTTGAATTGTACGAGAATCTCCTGTTCCTTTGCCTGAGCTGCGGCACGCGCTCGACTGGCGCTCTCCAATTCATTGACCGCTGTCTGAAGTCGATTCTTTTCAGTGCTTTCGTCCTCACAGCGCTGCTCAAGCTCGTGTATTTGGCGCTTCAGATCACTTTGTGTTGTTTGCGCGTCCTGCTCCACCTTTTTGCGGACGCCTTCGAGCTCCGCACTAAATTCGTTACGCATGTTGCGCTCCCGGTTTTGCGCTTCTCGTAATTCCTCGTGAAGTGAGGCCAGCAGCTGCTTGCTCGTAGTATTCACTAGCTCCAAGGCGCGAACTTGTTCGTGTAATTGCTGCAATTGCTGGTCATGGCACGACAATTCCACAAGCAGCTCCTCTCGGTGCTGGTTCAAGTCAATGTTGCCATCCTTTAGTCTCTCCTGTAGTGGCCTTGTAGCTGCTGTTGTATTCGGATCGACTTGAGGTAGCACTGTCAGAGTTTGGTGAGCTGGTTGAGCTACCGCAGGAACCTCTGCAATGGCACGACTTTCTTTTACTGATGCAGCCATTGCAGCGCGCGAGTTGGCGTCTTCAAGCGCAGTCTGCAGCTCTTTCACATGCTGGGTCTTTGCTGCATGAGAAGTCCGAAGCGCGGCAAGAACAACCTCAACTGCACGATGTGCTCGCTGCGCATCGACCAATCGATCGTGCAATTCGTCTACTTGATTCTGGGTATCTCGGTGCTCTTCTTGCAGCTCTTGCCACTGCAGAGCTAGCATTTCTTTCTCGTGTCGAAGTTGATTCACTTGCTCGCGACTTTCTTCTGCTGCAGTGGTCTGCTCTGTGAGCTGGACCTGGAGCTCTACCAACGTCTGCTCAAGCTCCTCCTGATGGCGCTGCAGTTGAACCTGCTCAATTTTCACCGTTTCTAGCTCGGCCTGCGTGGTTACGGATGCTCTCTTCTGCCTCAGAAGCAGTTTGTTGACCGCTACCATGTCATCGCGTTCTCGCTGCACTTTGCGGGTCTCTTGTAGCAGTGTCTCTAGTTGACGCGCCGCAACTTCCTGTTCCCTTTTTACGGCTTCTGCGCGTTCCTGCTGCGACGCGCTCAATTGCCCCCTCACAGTGTTCAACTGCTGGCTCACTTCAAAATACTCTGTCTTCAAGTTATTCACCAACGCGTCCAAGCTGACACCATCCGAATTCGTAACCTCAGGTAGCTGGAGACAATCGCTTTTGCTTTCGAGACTGTTGCGGCGAGAGCTAGGCTTTCCTGGTCCCATCGATAGACTGCTCCTGCGTCGAGTCTGTCGAGTTGAGGCGAGACTTCCTAGACTCCTTGACCGCTCCTCAAGACTTGTGTTTACCTGCCCAGAGCTGATGTCGGCCAGAGTCAGAGTCAGCGCCGGTTTTGCGTCACGCATCCTGAGAGCAACCAGCAAACATAAATGGTCACTAAAACGTGGTTTAATCTGTATGAAATGCAGCATACTCACATCTGAAGAACATCAGCGTACGCTACGTTCGCGACGTCGTTCCCGTTCACCATGCGCACCCGCAGCTTGTCGACAATGATACGAGAGTAGTCGCCTGCAGCACGGCAGCGTGCATTGTACTCTGCCGCGAGCCCCACGGGCGCTACATCCCGGACAACGCAAGTGTAACTTTGGGCAGATACGAGGATAAAGCCAACTTTTGATGCAGGCTGGAAACCAAGACCCACAGGTTTGCTGTCATCAAAGAACACGTTGAACTCCTTCTCCCATCGGCAAGGCTCTTCGCCCTGCTTCGCTCGGAAAGCAGCTACCAATAGGTCATTCCACGTTCGTTCTGCACGGGATCGCTGTCCTTCAGCACTAGTGGCATGGTCCTCTTCTGAATCGTGGTTGATCGGAGTCACCGCAGCAGCTTCGTCACTCCACGGTGGACTGCAGAATTTGAGCACCATATTAGCTTCCGATTCCTCCGCTTCTCCTGTAAAAGCAGTTTCAAACCGACTGTGAGCTCCTGCGATAGGTGAATGAGCCCACGATGACCAGTTCCGCCGTTCATCCCCAGTTTAGCCGGCACGCTCTTACAACCAAAATAGCACGGGAGCTCGTAGGCACTTGACGTGGCTGTGCTCGAGATCGACGACCATCACCAAACACTAGCATGTTTAAGTTAGTAAGCACAATACCTACAGTAGCTGCGATAAAAAGGTACCAGCTTCCGTCCGCTTCTCGCCTTCGTCTGCATCTTCTGGTTCATCCACAGTTTCTCAGGCAGCTACTGCTGGGTAGAGCAGCCCGGCACGCGGCACGCTACACCGGCGGAGCATGTAGGCCCATGCGCCCGCACAATCGCTCCCCAGAGCTTACACGCGCCGCACTTGTTCGCATCGTGGGCCGCTTTGTCAGCCATACTCGAGCGGTGGGCTTTCACTTTATTCACGAACGTGCGTGTAGAAATACATAGTGGGTTGGGACATCCGCGGGCGCTGCATGTCGATAGATGCTGAAGTCCACGAAGCATCGACTGCATCTGAGCAGCTCCAAGAGTCGTCGCTACTGTGGACTTTGCTGGAGGCATCTTTTTGGCATCAGAGACTTCTCCCACTGAGGTGGGGCTCAATGGCTCACGACATATACGCTTCGCTGGTGGCAGAGCTGGCGTCTGAGACCTGAGAGGCAGCACTGCTGCTGCTGCTGTACCGATAGAACCATTTGCTGTCGAGACGGCAGCGGGGGCTTCACCTAAAGAAGACGACGGCGATGCGAATGACATGCGCTGCGCTGCGAATGAAACACGAGGCGGCGTCCCAGCGACGGACTGGGATGCGAGCGAGTCACTACTGTGGCTGCGCTTGCGTGAAAGTCCATTGGCGACAATCTGCGAGCGCGAGATGGAATAGGACGGCGGCGGCGGACGCGTCAACGATAAAAACGGGTGGGTGGCGAGAGAAGCCATGGAGCCAAAAGCATCTCGATCAGTCCCGCCGTTCGTAGGAAGGCTCTGTGTAGGCACAACGAGAAGAAGAAAAGAGTGAGAAGGACTGTTCTTGCAGTTGGCTATGACTGTCGAGACGCGCACCATTTCAGCTCCATCGGCCGCGAGGAAAAGGCCCGCCAGCTTCACGACGCGACAGATAACACGCCTCTAGACACGGAGAGGAATTGGAAGGTGGCGAAGAAGAAGACGACAGCAACGTCGAGGACGCGGTGCGACGGCTGCTGGAAATGTCTGAAATTCTGAGACTTGTGCAATGTAGTACATGTAGCACCATCACTCACTTAGGGATAGGGGACCATAATTATATTCTGCAGGTAAAATACTGTTTTGCGCAGGTATCACGTTCCTCGCACAGTCCTTGTGGCGTTGAATGGGCTGGCTAAAAGTGGTACTTTCAGCTAAATGTGGCATTTTGGGAACTTCGAAAATGGTACTGTATCTAACTGCATTGCAAAATGTGTGGAGATGCTGATCAGAGAAATACACAGCAATAAAATTCAGACGGGATAGCACACTGGAATCCACTGCTGTTAAGATAGTATGATGTAGAGCTTGTGTTTCATATTATAGTTGATCGACTCGAGCCCACATCGCGCATGGTGAGGCTTAATCGGGAATGAGCTGGGAATTGTGAGTTCAACCGCAAAATTTTGCTCGCAAGCTTTCGTGTACTGTACTGTATATGCTGTGCGACTGCCACTCCACGTTGCGATATGTGAAAACCCAAGCAGAACATATCCTATAGTGTTAAAAAGATACTACTGTACATGTACACGTATGTTTTGCGAGGTTGTTCACGCATTAGGCGCAAGTTTGCTGCGTGTTCTACATATAGACGCAGAGACTGCGGCTGGCAGGGCTTAAGTCCCTTACCCAGGATCAACGTGCGACGATAGCTGCTGCTATCATACTGCCGAAACTGCTTCACATTGCGCGCCATGCGTGGCCTAACGGCGCATGGATCACTGCAATGCAAGCACGCATCAGCAACTTTGTATGGCAAGGGGTTTTCCAGGCTGCGGATGCTACAGGTTCTCGATGGATCAATCACAATATCGCTTCTCTCCCGAAGAAGAATGGTGGTCTCGAACTTTACGCGTTTGCAGCGACTGAAGTGACAAGGTGGGCACTGACCAGCAGCACGACAATGAAAATTGTTGGGGACACTTTATTCGCGAGAAGAGTGGGAGACCAGACACCAGAAGTGTTCATCACACCGGGTTATCGAGAACTCGGGGTTTCTGGTGTCCGATTCCCCCTGACTTTATGGGATGCTGGACACCTGATGCTCAATGTGGCTGGAGTTGATCCACTGCCACCTCCTCCACCTTCTTTGTTTTCGAGGATGTTCGCAGTTATAATGGAAACGATACCGACCAACTCGACGGAGTGGTGCGATGGTAACTTCATGGTAGATACCGGCTCACTTCACGGAACGGTCACTGCAGAACTTCGAGAATGGTGTATCTCTGCGCGAGGTACGGCCTGCCTCGAGTGGCTATCTCACATGGAAATTAACAACCTGTATGGATTTGACGGAAGCGGAATGCAGCTGGACATGACGATGGAAACACCACTTTTGGCTGTTGCTAGGCTTAAAGTTGGGGATGTGCTCCAGTGGAGTCATATTTTACCCTCGACACTTTGTTTTCAGCACAATGCGATGGAATTTCAACGGCTAGAGTATCGTCGGTACGGACAGCGCAACTTACCAAACTGGTTGCGTTAATCCTCCTAAACTTCCCGGAATTACTCTACGCACCACGCGCTCTCGATGAACTGCGCATGATCTCTCATCCAATCGATCATCCATATATCGTTTATCCTCCAACTGCACCAGATATGAGTGCGACATTGCTGACTGTGGGGACTCCAGATTGCTGCGTACTACCGGCATCGTCGGCGCCCCGCCTCATTCGGGGGCTCTGGGCACATATCGGACCTAAATGCGTGGTCAAAGCTGTTCTACCACACCCGACGCTGACTAGGCTTGGTTGCCTATGGGTCGGTAAGCAGAGGAGGACTCGCCACCGCCGTCATTTCCTCGATACAGCGGCCGCATCCTCCAGACGAAAGGGTCGGATGTCCCTGACTGGCAGAGACCAGAACTGGGGAGAGGAGAGTCCAGTTTTTCAAGTGGCCCTCGCCGCTATTTCGTGGCGGGATATTCGACGTGTGGCTGGATCAACAGTTTGGGGGGAACGTCTTTTGTACAGGCTGAAGATACGAGGACTCAACACATATTTGCCCACGACAACTCGACGCAGGTGCCCACATCCATCTTGCAACAGAGACCAGGTCAAGCTCAGTCATGTATTTTGGGAATGCTCGGCAGCTACTGCGCTATGGAAGACATACCTACACGCGTGGTCGGCTTTGGGTCATACGGCTGACATAGCTGCCCCCTTCTTCGGTGTTCACTTTCGCCCTCACTCGGCTCCCTCCTGGATTCGTGGATCGTCTGGAGCGTGATCAAGACTGGCGTATTCCGGATCGCCGCCTCGCTACACTGACGAACCTCTACGAGGCCGCGCAGAAGTGTTGGCGACTTGGTGTGGTTACTGTCCTTCAAGTGATCTGGAAGTGGAGACTTGAGTTTTTGGAGCACAATCCAAAAGTGGATACAAAGCGCTTCATAGGTATCCTACAAATTCGGCTACGGCAAAGTTGGCGGCAACTGGAATCTATTACATGGAATCTCGGTACCCCAGCGCTGTTCGCCGAGCAATTCTAGCGGTATCGTCCCTAAACGCTGTCCACCCGGTTGCCACTACTACGGTGACCTCTACTTCTTCCGTTTTCGTCTTGTTCTTCGATGGGGGCTCTCGTGGCAACCCTGGGGCAGGTGGTAGCGGCTCGGTCATTGTGATGATTGACGCGACCACAGGATCAGCCTTCCCAAGCTGGATAGGTAGTATGGCATACGGCCGAACAAGCACTACCAATAACCAAGCTGAATATCGCGGACTGCTGCATGGGCTGCAGCAGGCAGCGAAGGACGAGATGCAGCCTCTCCATGTTGTTGGCGACAGCCAACTAATCAGCAAGCAACAGGAAGGTCGCCGACCGCCGAAGGCACCCCACCTCCTGAAGCTCTATTTGCGATGTAGGGCACTGGCGGATCAATGCTCGGTTCGTACTTGGACGCATCATTACAGATCGTTCAACAAGACGGTGGACGCCCTGGCGAATCTCGCTATGGACACCAAGTCCAGTCGACAACTCAAACTGGACAATGATGGTGCACCGTTTGGTGCATGGGATCAAGTGCTTACACACGTCAAAAGCGACCTGATGGAATGGCAATCACGTATCCCGGACCTGTTGGATCGGGCTGATCACCCTTGAGGAGTGATGGAGATAACATGGCTGGCGACGAGAATGGGCGACAGCTACGGATATTAGTGGTCGTTAGTTCCATAGAGTGCTAAATGAACGCAATATACCTCACCTGAAAATGAAATGTAGACGCAGAGATTCTAAGGACTTTCACAAACTCGGCGCCATCATTGGTAACGTTTTGGGGTCTGTAGATGTAATGACTGCTTGGGCGAATAAATTATTAGTCAAATTGTTGCTTTGGAGGCTTCCACCAAGTGATGACATCTTTCACCGTTGCATCAGCATTTTCGACGCTTCCATCAGTAGTGTTGGGTTCTCTAAAAATGGGTGGTGTCGGCCTTTTATGCAAGCACACCATTTTCTAACTGCAGGGTAATCAAACTCGATGGGATGCCAATTCGGAACTAAGCGTGCATCGAGCGCATGGCCTCCTTCTACGAGGTGCTGGGCGTTGCGGCGACCTGCAGCGGCGATGACGTCCGCCGCGCATACCATCAAGCGGCGCGTAAATACCACCCGGACAAGCGCTCAAATGACGTGAACTCGGACGTTGCCGACGGCGAGGACGAGCAGCAGTTCCTACGCGTGCAGGAAGCCTACGAGACCCTGGGCAACGCGGAGCTGCGGCGGCAATACGACGCTAAGCTGCAGCAGGACGAGCTGGTGCGCAAGAGGGAGCAGGAAGTTATGGTCGTGTCCGACGAGGTCCCACTGGCAGAGATGCAGAGGGAGGTCCTGCCAGCTGAGGACGGCGACGTGGCCGAGGTGATCTACACCCACCAGTGCCGCTGCGGAGACCTGTACGAGATCACGGAGGAGGAGCTGCAGGACGGTGTGGACGTCGTGCCATGCACTGGCTGTTCGCTGCACATCCGAGTGCTGCAGGGCAACCTCCGGCAATAGGCGTTGACCCCTAGAAGTACGTATAGAAATGTCACCAACAACCTTCGTCGAAGGCTTTGTTTGACCAGGGGGGGGGGGAATATAAAACTTTCATTTGTATGCATCTCCAGTCTCGTAGTGCGATGTCCTTGCGGTTACTGCTGATCATACGAGCCCATAGCCGACGACTTAGAACTCCTTGCCGCGCGGTGCTCCGTGTGACGGGTACCTCTGCGGCGTCTGGATCTGGTGGAGCACACCCAGGCCGGTGTACGCCATAAAAATGAACAGGAGGCCAAAGAGGAGACCCGCCATGATGTCGGGAGTGATGTTCACGTAGTGCGAAAAGCAGAAGGCCTTGCCCGTCGCGCTGTATCCGACGAGATAGCCCGCTTCGCACAAAATAGCAGCCTCGGTGGCGTTTGTTTTCTTGGACTTAGCTTGAGTGGCAAGACGGCGCGCGAGCGGGTCGTAGATCTCTGCCGAGTTGGCGTCGTTTCCAGTGAAGGCAAAGTCCGTTTTGCCGCCGGTAGCTGCGTTGAGGCTGCTCGAGGCTGCCTGGATGGCGGCGTCCACGTCGGGCAGAGACATCGACTCGGGCAGTTGAACAACCAGCAGGTCGGCCTTGCCGTTGGCAAACAGCGTCTTTCCTTCTGCGGATGCAATAAACACATCGAGGTCCTGAACCCCGACAATATGAGGTTTAGAGATCGTCATCTCAGGAAGAAGCGGCTTGGTGCGGGTGGTGTGCGGGATCACCACTGACGACGCAGAGCTCTGGACGGCGCTCTGCACGAAGGAGTCCGCCCCGCGAGAAAGCTGGGACACGTCCTCCGAGGTCAGCGACGGCAGGAGGAACAAACACATCAGCTCTGCCTGCTGCAATGAAGATGATTGGGTACTCAGAACGCCCTGCAACGTCACAAGAGCTCGTTATCAGCTGAAATGTGATCACCAAATCGTAAAGTCAGCCAACCGAGCGCACCTCCTCGTCAGCACTCGCATCACGGGTCAGCACGCGCTTGACAGCCGACGCCACAGCGGTCTGGTCCATCTCTGAGCTCAGGTAGGTATTAGATCCAGCGAAGATGCTGTACGGCACCAAGAAACAATAGCCCTGGTAAGATTTCCATACTTCGAAATTACTGACAGTGAAGAAGAGACTAAACGCACGGGCGCTGGGACCACATGACCAGCGGCACGTGGGGGAACAGGATCGACGCCGATGTAGCCGACATCGCAGCCGCCAGGCCGCACAGTGCGGCGCCCAACAGCGTCTTCATAGTCGTCGTTGGTGGAAAGTCGTCTCCGCTGCTTTAGATCGCGCTCTGTCCGTTTCTGTTTTTCGCTGAAAAAAAAAACTTCAGTATCATATGTAGCGCGAAGGTCGCACGATCTTCGCGCAACATCTCCCCCTCACAGTCGCTTCGTGGACCACTCGCAGAAACTCGCAGGTACGACACCCACCGCCTCTATCCGCTGCAGAGCTTCTTCGCTCGGAGCAGTTCCCCTATGTGTTCGCGTTGGCTGTGCTGACTTCCACTTCCGTGTTGCGTGTGCGCAGTGTACCCCCGCCTTTTACACCCAAGACCGACAAAGATGTCGTCCATTCTCGCTTCGCTCGATATGAGTCTGGACGACCTGATCGCCCGCAAGAAGACCAAGGCCACCAACCCGGCCTCGCGCCCGGCCAAGGCCAATAAGGACAAGGAAGCGGCCGGCCCCATCCGCAGCGGACGCCGGCGCAACCGCAGCCGCAACCAGCCCTACTCGCGATCCGTAAGTGCGCCCACGACCTGAAAGGCCGCCGTCTCTCAATCTATTTTCCCTCTCTGCCCCCCCTACACTACGGAAGGCTCTTTCTCGCCCCCTTATGCCTGCGAAGGACAGATGGATGACTGAGTCTTCTGAGCCTTCTTGCTGAGGGGAGCATGTGCCTGGTAGCTGGGAGGCTGGACGTTACGTTGGTGCAGAAATTCACACGTGCATTGTCTGCTGCTGCTTCTCCCTTGGTGTACAAAAGCGCGGTGGTAACGACGACGACATGGACATCGACCTGGACGACGAAGCCCCGGACAGCGGCAACAACCGCGGCGGCAAGAAGCGCTCGGTGGTCGTCAAGAAGGCTGGCAAGGGCGGCAAGAAGGGTGCGACTCAACTGCTGCTATTTCTTTTGTTGAAAAACAGGTGGGGTTCAAGGCTTTACTGACGCATGGTTGACGATTACCTGTAGGCGGATCATCCATCCTGTCGCGTCTTGGCGGCAAGGATGCGGCCAGCCCCGGCACCAAAATTCTGGTGAAGAACCTGAAGTTCGACATTCTGGAAGAGGAGGTGCGCGAGCTCTTCGGGACGGTGGGCGAGGTGTCCAAGGCCGAGATCGTGTACGACCGCTCGGGCCGCTCGAAGGGTATTGCTCGCGTGTGGTTCACTCGCCGCTCCGATGCAGACAAGGCCATCAAGCAATACGACGGTAGGTCCCACTTGATAGGGCTTGTGTTGCTGCCACTATTTTAGCGCTCTTGACGTCTGTGCCTCTGATAAACGTCATAGGACGTACGCTGGATGGACAGCCAATGCAGATTACCCTGGACGCTGACAAGAACGTTCGCAACGGCCTTTTTGGCACGGCGCTTGAGCGTGATGACAAGGATGTCAAGTTCAAGGTGTCTTTCGGGTAGGTCACGTGCCTCGGAATCCCATTCTTTATGTATACCCACAACGAAGTCTGACTAGTGCTTTTACCCCCAACAGAGGAAACAATGATAACGATCAATCAAAGGACCGTCGCAACAGACGCCGCGGACGCGGCAATGACAGAGGCAGCCAGGGGTATGTCACAGCATAAATTTGCTGTTGCTAGAACGTACTTCTAAAGTATTTATGCTGTGCTACTGTACAGTGGCCGTGGCAAGGAATCGACTCCGTCCAAGACTGCCGAGGACTTGGACAACGAGATGGACACGTACATGAAGGACGCATAAATGCGAAGGTGTGACGCATCTTGCAGACTGGATGCTTGATGCTAGTCTCCAGGTGAAATGAGCACAAGGAAGTTCAACACTGGTGGCTGTGCATAGTTGTTTTGCATTTTAAGGGAGCGCGTGGCGAGCGGATGTTTGCATTCGCCACTTTCGACACAGCAGTTGAAGTGCCTCCGACACGTGAGAAGACGGGCGGATGAACGACTTCTTCGCGACACGTGCCCCAATTTGAATAAAGCATCTCCATGAGCCTGAAAAACGGACCCCCGGCCAAGGTGCGAGGGCCGAATTGCCAACGCAATAACCGCAAACTGGATGAAGTGCGTGTGGTGGTGCTCCCGATTTACTGCTGTAGTACATCGTTTACTCTGGCTTGGACAACCAAGATAATTCCAAGGCTACCGTGTGCTTGGATGCCGCATCATCTGTATCAGGGCCGATTCCAACTCGTTCGTGACCTGTGATACGTCCACAGACTTGCGAGGTTGTAGGTATTCGCTTTCTACAGTACAAGTACTAGCAGGACATCGATGGTACTGTGCTAGGATGTCTGGTTGCGTACCGGTACACGTTACGTGTACATCGTGCCACAAGTGGCTTTACTCCAGTAATAGAACTGCGAATACTTGTTATACTTGCTGACGTCGAGGAAACCATTGCTCATGATCATGGCAATGCATGCACAACTGCGGTTGGCCAAGTTGTCATCATGAAGTGTGGGCTGTATCCACATAGGGTGTGAAAATCATTGTCAGAATCGCTTGATTGGCCACGGATACGCTGTCTATGGACGATGGACATGCTGGAGATTGAGACAGAGGAAGAGCTGCACGGCTGGCTGGTCAAGGGCGTCTTCGCGCTGGGTGTCGTGACCTTTGTGGCGACGACGCTCATCACTGCACCTTACGGGCGTCACGTTCGACCAGGATGGGGACCAACGGTGAACACACGGCTCGGTTGGGTCCTGATGGAGAGCCCATCGGCCATTTGGTTTGCAGTCGTGTATTTGTGGGGAGACCATTGCTTCGATAGGACCCCCCTCATCGCAGCAAGTCTGTGGGGATGCCACTACATCTATCGATCCTACGTCTACCCGTTCCTGATCCGCACAAACAAGGACAAGCGCATGCCGGTGACCGTGATGCTATCAGGAGACTTTTATAACATGATTAATGCCTACATCAACGCTCGGTACCTGAGCCAGTTCGGCGACTACAGCGGAGACGACCCATTCGCGCGCCCATCTTTCTACGCTGGGGTCGTTCTGTTCTTGTTCGGTCTGTCGATGAACATCTACTCGGACCAGGTGCTGATCAATCTTCGCAAGCCTGGAGAGAGCGGCTACAAGATCCCCCACGGCGGCCTGTTCGAGTACGTGTCGTCGCCCAACTACTTCAGTGAGTTGCTGGAGTGGACGGGATGGACACTACTGTCTCAATCGCCTGCGGGTCTGTCGTTCGCGGTGTACACTTCCACGAACCTTGTTCCCCGCGCTCTGAGCAACCACCGCTGGTACCAAGACAAGTTCCGCGACGAGTACCCGGCCACCCGCAAAGCCATCCTGCCGTTCCTGTGGTGAATACTTAACTTAGCAGCATGCTTTCGCATACATGTAATGGTCATTCCGAATCATTCGTATAACGTTACGATAAAAGTTTGATGAATGCACCCACTTCAACGCTCGTTTGAAAGCTAACGTTACACCCTATTTTGTCATTTTTCAACAAAGAGTTGACAAATTAGGGTGACACTTCTTAAGTCGGGTAGAATCGTGTGAGCCATTGGTTGTCGAGCTAGAAATCCTCCACATCCACTGAAGACGAACTGAGGCGAGATGGCGCCGAAGAAGGGGAAGAAGAACGCCAAGAAGAACGCGGGCACAGCCGCCGCTTCGGACGACCTCGATGACCTGCTGAACGAGTTCGCGCCCACAGAGGCCGCCAAGCCGCAGCAGGAACAGCAGGAGGAGGGAGAGGGCGACAAGCAGACGCAGGAGAAGGAGTCGGACGTGGACGCCGCCGCCGCCGCGTACCTGGCGTCTCTGGGCGTGGCCCCCACGGCTGGAGGCGAGAAGAAAGACGACAAGAAGAAGAAGAAAAAGGGCAAGAAGAAACCCAATGCCGACGCCAAGAAGGACGATGACAAGAAACCCATGTCGGCTGCAGCCAAGGCCCTGATGGAGCGTCAGGCGGCCATGAAGGCCGAGCAGGAGCGTCTCGAGCAGGAGCGTCTGGAGCAGGAACGCATTGCCGCAGAGGAGGAGGCCAACCGCTTGGCTGAGATCGAGCGTGAGGAGGAGATCCGCCGCAAGAAGAAAGAGGCTCGTGCCGCCAAGATCGAGCGTCAGAAGAAGGAGGGCACGTACATGACCAAGGCCCAGAAGCAGAAAGCTGCCAAGGCCCAAGCCGCTCTCGAGGCTATGCAGCAGGCGGGTCTAGTACCGGATGCTGCCGGCGAGAAGAAGAAGGTCGTGTACTCGGACAATAAGAAGAAGAACAAGAAGAACAACAAGAAGGAGGAACCCAAGAAGGAGGAAACCAAGAAGGTTGAGCCGAAGACCGTTACCAAGGAAGAGGAGGAGGAAGTGGACGACTGGGAGGCCGCCGAGGACGCTGCTCAGGCGCAGGAAGAGGAGGAGGCCAAGGCCCCCGACGCGTGGGACGATGAGGACTGGGAGACCAGTGACGTTGTGGCCTCACTGGAGGACAAGCTGCAGGAGGTCAAAGAAGAGGCCGCTGCTGAGGAGAGCGACAGCGAGGGAGACGAAGATCTTCTGGTGCTGGAGCAGAAGAAGGAGCAGGAGCGTTTGCGTCAGCAAGGTATTGCGCTCAAGAAGCGTCAGGAGGAACAGGCTGAGCAGATGCGTCAGGAGGCCGAGGAGGAGCGCCAACGCTCCAAGGCCAAGCTTGAGGCTGAGCGCAAGAAAAAGGAGGCAGCTGAGCGCCGTCGCAAGCGTGAGGCCGCCGCGCGTGCCAACGTGTCCCTGGATAACCTGCGCTCGCCCATTTGCTGTATCATGGGTCACGTCGATACTGGTAAGACGAAGCTTCTGGACAACATTCGCAAGACTAAGGTGCAAGACGCCGAAGCTGGTGGTATTACCCAGCAAATTGGTGCGACCTTCTTCCCTGTGGAGGCTATCAAGCAGAAGACGGCACGCCTCGCCGAGACGATGAAGCTGGAGTACCGCCTTCCCGGTCTGCTTGTGATCGATACGCCCGGTCACGAGTCGTTTACGAACCTACGTAATCGTGGTTCGTCACTGTGTGATATCGCCATCTTGGTGGTTGATATCATGCACGGTCTGGAGCCGCAGACTCTGGAGTCGCTGCGTCTGCTGCGCCAGAAGAAGGCTCCGTTCGTGGTGGCGCTTAACAAGATAGATCGTTGCTACGGCTGGAAGACGATGCCCGACATGCCCGTCCAGGAGGCTCTGAAGCACCAGAACGAGCACGTCATTCGCGAGTTTGAGGACCGTATGAAGTCGATTATTGTGGAGTTTGCCGAGCAGAAGCTGAACGCTGAGGTGTACTGGCGTAACAAGGACTTGGCCCACACAGTCTCGCTCATTCCTACCAGTGCTATCTCGGGTGAGGGTGTGTCGGACCTGTTGATGATGCTGACGCGTTTGACGCAGGAGCGCATGGCCAAATCGCTGGCGTTCGTTGACATCCTGCAGTGTACCGTGCTGGAAGTCAAGGTCATTGAGGGTCTTGGTACTACAATTGATACGATTCTGGTAAATGGTACACTGGAGGAAGGCGCAACTATTGTAGTATGTACATTGGATGGACCTGTTGTGACAACGATCCGTTCGCTGCTGACCCCGCATCCTATGAAGGAAATCCGTGTTAAGGGCGAGTACCTTCACCACCAGAAGATGAAAGCAGCTATGGGTGTGAAGATTTGCGCTCAGGGTCTTGAGAAGGCCGTTGCCGGTACGCAGATTTACGTGGTTGGCCCCGATGATGACGTTGAGGAGCTAAAGGACTCCGTCATGTCGGACCTGACGGGCATTTTGGACTCGGTGAAGGCTACTCGCCGTGGTGTGATGGTTCAGGCTTCCACCCTGGGTGCTCTGGAGGCGCTCCTAGAGTTTTTGCGCACGTGTGACCCGCCTATTCCGGTGTCCTGCGTTAACATTGGCCCCGTACACAAGAAGGACGTTATGCGTGCCTCCGTGCAGCTGGAGCACCAGCCTGAGTTCGCCACCATTCTGGCGTTCGATGTGAAGGTCCACAGCGACGCTACTGAGCTGGCTGGAGAGCTCGGCGTGCGCATTTTCACGGCCGACATAATTTACCACTTGTTTGACCAGTTCACGGCTTACATGGACAACTTCCGTATGGCGCGCCGTGAGGAATTCGCGGAAGTAGCGGTGTTTCCGTGCGTGCTGAAGATTTTGCCCAACTGTGTCTTCAACAAGAAGGACCCGATCATTCTCGGTGTTGACGTAGAGGAAGGCATCCTCAAGATCGGCACTCCGCTCGTAGTACCGTCCGCCGGCGGCTTCTTGGTTGGCAAGGTGGGCTCCATCGAGCGCGAGCACAAGGAGGTGGACCGCGCTAGAAAGGGTGCGTCCGTGGCCGTTCGGATAGACAACGAGGGCAGCGTCATGTACGGCCGCCACTTCGACCACAAGAACAAGCTGGTGTCGCGCTTGACCCGCCAGAGCATTGACGCGCTGAAGGAGAATTTCCGGGAAGACCTGCAGAAGGAGGACTGGCAGCTCGTCATCAAGCTCAAGAAGGTATTCGATATCATTTAGAGCGCGCGAGTTACGCGCAAGAGGAGCAGAGAATGTTCGCGCCGAGACCGAGAGAGCGTCAAAAGGAGGGTCCTTTGAGATCAGAGCAGGTTTCTTCCTAGCGGTGACCGTTATGTTCTAGCAATATATGATTTTCGCATCACTTTTCGTCGACATGCAATAGCTCCGATGGATGGAGTTCAGTCGCGTCCAGAGCGATCCCAGTTACTCGCGACTCGTGAGTCACGAGAGCGCTGAACTCCGCCGTGAGCTGTGTAGGCTCAAACTCTGTTGCTAGCGCACGTCATAACTCCGTCTTAGGTAAAATCAGCCCCGCCTTACCGCACCGGAAGCAGCGCATCACTGGGCCCAGATGAAGTGGGTGTACATTGCCAATAGTGCTCGTCGCCAGTGCGCCGTCACGGTGCTCGCACCAGCTGCAGCATCCTTGGGGTGCTCCTTGCCGCGAGGGCGACAACGGAGACCGGATTTTCTGCTTGATACCAGGCTGGCCTCCCTTACCAGACCATGCTCGTGTGGAAGACGCATGCTTCACGCGCGCCGCGTCATGAGAAGCACGCTCCGACAACAGCGAAGACAGCTACGGGCAAGTAGGGCACGATACATGCACCCAACTTACGCTCGCAAAGATTCAAGGTCCGTTCCCAATCCTCGCGCGTGTAGTGCTACAGACCCATGGCACTTACAGACCCATGGCAATTTGAACCGAAGATTGAGATAGTCCCGCGGCGTCGATGAGCAGCAAAAATATCGCTGTATTGTGCTTCGTATAAAGGCACACCAGATCAGTTGCAGCAAAGTCTCTATACCAAGCAACAGGAATCGTTCGCTCGCTGGACGTACATGTAGTTCTTCGCGTGCTACTGCTTCAAGTGACAGCTACATGTATCCCAGAGTTGAGGTGGCTGGCTGCTTGTAACTCGGTCCTTACCAAACTATAATATCCAGGCTCACGATGACGAGCCCAAAGTCCAGGGAGTTGACCCGCGAGCCATAGCGAAGCCAAGCAGCAATTGCCCGAACCGGCGGATGCAATGCTGGACAATGCAACTAGGAATGCGCAAAACGCGGGTGTGTGGTTGCATATCTCCCGCGGATCCAAATTGAAGTTGACCAGCTGGAGGATTTGCTGGTCAGTGTGAGACTAAATCTGTCCAGGAGGGACAGCCGAAAGTAAGACATACGTCAGACGCTCGGACCCGAACCTACCGGAGTCCGGTCCGGACTGGCGCCGGCGGACGAAGCGAGCAGAGACCGCCCCAGCTGAACGCGGGGAACCCCGCTGTTCAGCGGCGCCGCGGTCGCGCTGGCCCCAAGCGCGAAGCAACGTGCAACATGGAACGTCGGCGTACACTCTCCTGTTGTTTGGGTGCTGCGTCGTCGGCGGGGCCACGTCGGCGCTTCTGGTGGTGGCATGAGCAGCCAATCGCGACCCACTGAAAGGCAGGGCAAAGCGGCGGCACGAGAGCGCGGCCGCACATGCCTCACTTCGCAATTGGATCTCCTCTGAACAGCTCCGTTCGCTCACTCTCCGTCCTTACTTCCGATCGTCAAGCCCTCGACATGATGCACAGAATGCGGATGCCTGCCATGCAACAACTTGGACACCCGGAGCGCAACAGTATGGGCGCAGTAGTCCCAACCTCCAAGTCGAGCACGCTCCGCGCGATGCGGGTGCCCAAGTTCCTGCGCAGCCTCTACGATATCTTGCACTACGAGGACCAATCGATCTTGACGTGGTCGAAAGACGGCACCTACTTCCAGATCTTCGACACCAAGCGGCTCGAAATCGTCGTGCTGCCCAAGTACTTCAAGCACGGCAAGTTCGCCAGCTTTCAGCGTCAGCTTAACAACTTCGGCTTCCGCAAGTGGACCAAGACACAGTCCAGCGTATGCACCTTCAGCCACCACCACCTCGTGCGTTGCCACCCGCAGCAGTTGGCCGAATTCATTAGTCGACGTCCTCCTGCGAACAGTGTGCGATCGGCTGTCGACGCTTCCTCGACTGCGAGGCGCAAACGAACGTTTACGGAGCTGATGCGGTCAGCAGACGTCGGTTCTTCCGCAACCACTGCAAAGACAATCAAGCGCGAGAACGACAACTATAACCGCGCATCGCAACCCACGGAAGGTATCAACCTGGCCATTGCGACGAACCCTCCTCCAGTGAAGAGTGCGCCACGATGGGCGACAGACCCCGTAGGCTTCTTGAAGGCCAGCGAGAAAAACAATGGGACCCCTACCAGCACTTCGACGGAGCAGGCATTCAACTTTTCGGTGGAGGAGCTGCACGACATCATTCTCCCTGTTGCACCCATGCCTGAGCGCCACGATAGCCGATCAATGGAGAAAATGCTTGAGCTGCGAATGCTGAACGAATGCCTAGATCTCGGAACCGCTGGCGCCCTATCCGCCGCCTCAAGCCACGCGGGTGGCGATCTCTTTTTCACGCTTCCGTACTCGTGGGATAGTGACACGTTTTTCGCTCCTGTCGGCCGCACGCACTTTGAGCAGGAGCGCAGCCCGTGGAGATTACATTAATGTAGCGAACAACGACATGGAGCGTATTTAGAGTTGTAAACCGCCGATGTTTGTGAATAGATTTTAGCGCATACTGTAACTTCAGTGGACGCCGCCCAAAACTGCCAAAAGATGGTTTCATAATCGATCTCTAAATTTGTCTCTAAATAAGGTTTCTGATATATGCCAAAGTTTATGAGAGGTTGTTTCTTGAGGGGCCCTTCCCGGTGGATACAGACAACGACGGTCATACCATAATTGAAATCCGCCACTGGATCAACCAATCATTGGTAAATCACGCACTTTTCGTGTGATTTATGCACTTTTTCGTGTACAATATACATTTTTACGCGCGCAGTAGTGATTATAGCGAATCAAAATACACTTGAAATCTTCAAAGATTAGCATTGTAATGTAATGTGGGACGTGGTTCGCGTTACCAAGTAGTCAACCTACACATCTTTCACCTCCTATCCTAAGCCAGACTAAGTGCGTATCTGTTGGACGCCGAAGATTAGCATTATACTTGAGAACAAGCCGAGCGAAGCCCAGCAAGCGGGGCTATTTTACCAAGCTTGGCCGAGCACAGTGTGTGGCCGCCTCGCTTCGCTCGGCGGGATTTTTTTTTTTTTAAAAAGTTAAAATTCTTCCAGGCCCTCCAAAGTAAGTTAGAACTGTGTCTCCTCATTTCTGTATCGGAAATGGGGAAGGCACAATTACCAACTACATGCTTACAGGCAACCCGCTCCCTTGTGGTATCCCAAACACAGTAGTGATACGCTCTGTCAACGCTGACAGAGGCGTCTTCCAGTGATCAATGACATTCAAATTTAAGTAAAATAAACCTATGACTTGCTACGGGTATCGCCCATAGTACATGGTTTGGTGTGGGAAGGTCATAAGCTGGGATCGATAGTGACTTGCTGTACTAGCAACTATTTTACCGAACATACTATCAAACTACTATCCGGCGACTATAGTAGCTACCGACAACGACACAAAAAGCCGGGCGCACTGAACAGCATCCCCAACAGTAAAGTGCTGCGTCACAAAGAATCGGAACATTTTCAAAGTGTAACCGGATTGGACAAAACCATTCCATGAAGATCAGATTATTTTCAGAATAGAATCGGATTGGACGTAACCACTCCGGATATGAACAAAAACGTGTAGATTGGTAATTTGAAAAATTATATCGCATTTGATTGGCTAATATATTTACGGGGCAAGGAACTCTCCCGGCTTTTTGTGTCCCCCGGATTTTTGTGTCGTTGTCAGTATTAGTTTGAAGAGAGGAATAAACTAATGATACTATAGTCGCTATTAGTTTGTGTTGGAATCAGATAGCACTATCTTATTATCGATTCATTACTTCTGATTCCTGGAAGAAAATCGAGGACAATCTTCACTTTTGAGCAACTATTTTCTGGTTCAGCGGCGATGGAGGCTAGTGTTACGAGGCGGGTGAACGCTTATTGCCCAAGTGCGTATAGTGCTACCAAACTTGAGTTGGCAGGTACAAACCCGAATGGACTTCGGGTTGGCGTGTGACCTTGTGTTATATCCTCGTTGGTTCGAACCACCAGACTTGGCTACTTCGTGTCACCGAGTTATCAGTATACTTGGGTTAGAAATATAAGAATGCAAGAACTTACAGGGCCGACTGGTCCTTAGAGTCCTGAATGTATGGGGAGAGGTCACGAGCAAATACCTTTTCTAAGAGATAACCAAAATCAATACACAGAGTTTGTTATATGCAAACATTCAGCCTGTCAAAGTAGTTAGCAATCCCAAACACAGGTCAATTTAGGATGCCCTATGCGAGCAAGTCGACACAAACAAAACAATTACCTTCCTGTACACACAGCAATCGAATATTAGGATCTCAGGGGCTATCACTACTAGCCTTCTTGAAAAACCGGGTTAGCGAATATGAAATGCAAGTGGTCACTCGGGGTGTCCACAGGCAACTTAGCAAATGAAATAACTGGATCAACCCGAGTGTTTTGCGGACACTGGTCCCCAAGTTAACTTGGGCTGAAAACGTACGAGAATTTTCACGCGGTCCGTGCGCGTGGCCTTGGTCGATCTTGATGTTCCCGGGTGGCGTTCCTCAGGCAGTCCTCCTGGTCACGGGTCTTCTTCGGCGAAGTACTTCTTGAAACACGGCTTCCTCAAGCCACTTGTGCTTCAGACGGTAACACAAACTCTATTCTTCAAATTACTTTGGTCTCTTTGGTTCTTCTTTCATCAACCATCTTGATCTTGGTCTCTATTGGGATCTTCTGCGGTCTCCCTTTGCCCTTGGACCTTCACACATTCTGGATAACTTGGTCTTTGTATTCTTGAGCGTCGAGTCGCACTTGGCATCCGGAACCACTCATCATGGATGACGCTTGGGTACCTTAGATCTGCTGCACTCGTACGACTCTTCAGGTTGATCAGACTCGACGTTTGAGTATGCTTTCAACTTGGTACGGCTTGGCTCTGCTTGAGTGTCGACAGCTCTGGCTCGACCTCCTTCACTTCAGCGACTGCTTGATCGTCTTCTACACTTGGTTGCTCAGGTTGCTTGTTCATTCGGGCTGTCTTGTCTTGGTCATTCAGGATATTCTTCGTTCGCTTAGGTTATCCTTCCGTTGATATTCTGAAAACATCTTGGACTTCTATCAACTCGGGATCTTCGCGCAGTACTTGCACACAACAGACATCTTGAACAACTTCTCATGTTCTTCATCTTCAATGTGAATTGAAACACTTCAGGGTAATTGTGATCTTAGGCGGTTACTTCTTGGTAGCTGCTCGGTAACTTGGTATTCTGGGTAGCTGAGGTAATGCTCGGTTCCGTCAAGGTGGGCCGCTTCTCGGGATACATTCACCGAGGTCGTTCCTCTCCCTTCCTGGGTACCCACCGTCAAGGAGTCAGCGGCCGGACTGTGCATTTGACTTGCATCCTGAATTAAGGCCTCGTTCAGGGTGTACGCCTCCAAACCTATGAGCTTCTCCGCAGTCGATCATCAGCTCCCTCAACCATCACACAAATAGCACGCTTGAGTGTCCCACTTGTGCCCCAACTTGAAACATTTATTTCCATCAGTCACTCTGGATGTTCTTCATCCGGGCAGCTGCGGGAGGCAACCGAAAATTTCAAATTGCCTCGTATCACTAGCGCGACAGCGTATTCTTATGTGTATGGCGCACAATAGGCACATCGGGTAAGTATAGATCGAGGTTCGCAAGCGTTAATGGTCGCACGAGCTAATGTACATCGCACAGAAGCGCTGAAAGACCGGTCTTAAAGGAGCTTGGCTTACCTGTGTGTGCCATTCTGCAATTTCCAGAACCCCATCAAGCGTCCTCGCCTCCTCACGTCTTCGCCAACTGTTGCATGAAGTGCGCCAACCCCCACTCCTCGAGTGATGAGCTTCCGCGCGACCGATTCATGCGTGGTTTGCGGCCGCGGAGACTGTAATGATACATGTACTTCTGCTTGATCATCTGACCAAGTTCTCCGTCGAGTCCCTGATTCAACCGTCCAAGATATCTGAAGATAACGCTGCCAAGAACGGTGAAAATGCTGGTACAAACCAACTGATCAGTGACATTATTGCTGCTGGGAACAAGTTTTGGTTCAAGCGCATCGAGAAGTATTTTCTGCCGTCAATATCAGCTACAATGGTGATTGCATGAAGACCATTGCTGCCACCTTGCCGAATCTCGACCATGTTCTTTCCGCTGACGACGAGAAGGTGATTTAACTGGAAGTTCTCGCTTTCCGTCCATCGCGGCGTTAGCTCGATTTTGGGTGGGAAGAGCGCCTTCAATACTTTGCAAGGGATGCGTGTTCTGGACACGTGATGAGCAACTTACGAACCAGAACGGACAACCTTCGGGCCTGAAATGCAGGTGTATTGAAGGACAATCGCAATGAGATCCGCCCGCATGGAGGCCGACGGCGATGGCGCTGATGCGCAGGGATTGAGATCGACCGTTACTAACCGACTACTACAAAGTACTATATTACTATCATATTAGTAGTCTAGGCTGGTCGGAGAGGAACTATAGTATTAGGATTACCTTAGAACGCGCTAAGGGACCGGTCAAGCTGGCTGGTGCTGGTTCTTGTTCTGGTTTTGAGGGCCCAAGTCGTTTGCGATTGGTCCAAGCAATGTTAAGGATAGGACCTTTTCTCGCCAATCCAGACAACCCGGGAACTACCTCAGCGAGGTGGTTCTCGAGTTCTGTGGCTTCTCCATAGAAAATTGACTGTAATTCGACAGCAAATCCTGAGATACAAATCCATCGAGTTTTTCACATTCCTGCTAAGCTAACCACCAAAACCAGAACGAGAACCAGCACCAGCCTGCCTGACCAGCCCCTAATAGAGAGTAATTGAAGTACCACTGACGAAAATCACCATACTATCAATCCCTGGTCATAAGTGCTGAATGAGTATCTCACTGTCCTACTAGAATTGAAGGATTGGCGAATCTCCCTACACCAACTACAACGACTGAATTGCAGAAGCTGCTGTGTGCAGTAAACTGGATGAGGCAGTCAATCCCAAAGTACGCTGAATTGGTAGCGCCACTCATGGAGCTAGTGGATGCAGCTGCCAAGAAAGTTCAGAGCCGAAAAGCTACGGAATTGACCAATATCCTACTATCGGAACTGGATTGGAGTAGTCAGCACGTTCAAGTCGTGGAAAAGATCAAATCAGCGCTATTGGAGATGGTTCCGCTCGCTCATCCTGGCCCGAACATGGCAATTTGTTTGTACACGGACGCTTCGCTCGAATTTTGGGGAGCGGTGTGCACGCAACTTCCAGAGGAGGAATTGTCGAAGCCGATCGAGGAGCATCACCGCCTTTAGCTTTTCTCAGTGGTCGCTTCGTGAATGCCCAGTCTCGATGGCAGTCTGTGGAAAAAGAGGCTTTTGTCATTGTTGAATCGGTGAAGAGGTTGGAGTATTTGCTGCTGAGACCGAAGGGTTTTCATCTATTCACTGACCACCGACACATAGTGTACGTCTCACTACAGACACGGGCATGCAGCGTTATCAAGCTGATAAACTCCAGCTGTGGGCCATGGTTTTGACAGAACACATCAGTGGAGAAATGAACGTATGGGCCATTATCCTAAGCCGCTGGAAGGACACAGAGCGCGAGAGGTCTCAAGTGTCTTGGTTCAACGTGTTAGCTGTTGTAGCACCAGTGTCTCCGTCAACCAGATCCCGATTTTCAATGGCCAGATCTGAAAGAGATTGTCAAACGGCAGCGGAATGCAGAACGCCCTGCTGAAGTGCAGGTGGATGATCCGGGATGTTTCCTAATTTCAGGGGACAAAGTGTGGATTCTCAAACCAGCAGAGGCCCTAATGCAGCGCGTCTGTGACGCCGGTTCGAGCGGACATCGTGGTCAGGAGGCAACACTGCTGTCTATTAAGGACTGGTGCTGGTGGGAAACAATGGAGACCGACATGAAGTCATTTGTCAAGCATTGCATCCATTGTCTGTCCACGACGGGTCGGACGGAGCCACGCCGTTTTGGTCCGGCGCTCCATGCAACGAAACCTAATGAAGTTTTGCATATTGACTATCTCACCATGCCAGAAGATGAAGACACACACAACAAGTACGTCCTGGTGATCTGGGACGACTTTAGTGGATTTGTGGAGCTAATTCCGTGTAAATCAGCGAATTCGGAGACGTGTTCTTATGAACTCTTGCAGTGGTTTCAGCGTTTTGGGGTGGCCATGACATGGGTGTCAGATCAAGGTGCACATTTCAAAAACGCAGTGATCGAGATGCTAGCCCGTGTTTTAGGAGCTCAGTATCACTGTGTCACTGCTTACTGCCCGTGGGAAAACGGAACAGTAGAAGTGGCAAACAGGTTGCTTCTAAGGTCACTGCATGCTTTGCTTAGCGAGAGGAGGTTCTCACCGGTACGATGGGGGACTGTGCTAAATGTTGTACAAACGGTGCTGAACCAACAACCTGTCAATCGCCTCGACAATCGTGCTCCTGTAACGGCTTTGACGTGTCTTCCTGCAACAACTTCATTGACAGCAGGGTTTACAGTGGATGGAAAAGTCGTTAAACTCACTCCAGATGAGTTGAGCACCATGCAGCAACAGCACTTCCGCGATGTAGCAAGTGTGATAGAGAATATGCACCATGTAGTATTGGCGTCAAGTGACAGGCGTCAACGACAAGCACGAGATAGGCGTGCAACCAAGACGCAGGAAGTGCGCTTCAATAAAGAGGACTTTGGTTGGCAGCTAATTGTAATTAAGTACCCGAACAAGCTGGCAATTCAATGGCAAGGTCCTAAGAAGATCGGCAACTGTGTAAGTGACTGGATCTTCGAGGTACAAGACGTGCATGAGCCGTTCACCATCACAACTTACCACGCCTCACGATTGTGGTTTTACGCTGAGAAACAGCGTGATATCACGGAGGATTTGCTTCGGCATGCTCTGCACACTCAAGGCGGACACATGGTTGAATCGTTCCAGGGTATCCGTCTGAACAAGGTGTCAAAGAAATGGGAGGTGCAAGTTAAATGGCTCGGACTCGACCAGCTCGAGAATACCTGGGAGCCCTATGCATCGTTGCACACCGATGTTCCTGTGCTGCTACAACGTTATTGTGACGCCCATCAAGGGGACTTTGCGCACATGCTTGCTGCACACGCTCGTACAGGAGCTGGTCGTCGCAGAGGCGTGAACATCGCATGTTCGGGATTAACCGCGATTAATCAAAGCTAAGCCGGTCCACTATGGAGAGGGAAGTGTTCTGGCTGACAGCCAAATGTTCATGAGCAGATGGATACAGGCATCTGTCGGTTTCAACTTGAAGGAAGGAAGATCGCGAGGACAGGCTACAGGTACAAGTAGCTGGCCACTAGGAGGAACGGCATATTAATACCAAGGACGGCTCAAGGGGTGACAGCAGGCTGGGCGACATTCGGGAGAGAAGAACTGGCTGAGAGCGACAGCGCGAAGGAGCTACCAGGCTGGCGATACCATTAGCTAGTTTGCTATAAGCGTTCCAAATGCATTCTCACTTTTCAATCTACGTTTTGGAGCTCAAGCTGAAGGGACTCGAACTGTGCAAGCGCGGAGTGCAGATCACCAATACCCTCAAGACGACCACACCAATGACCCCACTCTTCTCCTCCGTCAGTACACCCGCCGATTTCTGGTGCTTGGCCGTCGGTTCAGCCTCAGTTACCTTCACACGCTCAGCCTAGCTCCTTAGTCAGCTTGTCGTGTCCACCTCATTAACCGCTTCCTGGACATACTCTGCTCCTGTACTTTACAACCTACATGGATCAATATCATTTGTCGTTTGGAGGTGAGGTTGGGTGAAAAATCCGTTTTGTCTAAAAGTCTTGATTGAATCCGTAGGGATTTTTGACTGCCTGTGATTCACCCACTTCCTTCGGAAGAAATTCATGGGCGGTTTGGGTTTTGATGTTGCGCGTGCGGCCGCCACAAGCGACATTCACGGAACTTTTTCATTGTGCACGGGTTATCTGCTTACGCAGGTCTACCAACAGAAGCATCGTATTGAAACTAGTATCGACATAGTTTTGCATAACGCATATATAAAATGATACAGCAACGACCCCGATCTGGCCAAGATTCTCAAAACTTCCATCTATTATAACATATATATATATTATAATAGGTTAATGTTTTAGAACCTGTCTATCATTTTATTTTGGGTCGCCCCAGTTATAAGATTCTAAGATTATTTCGGGTAAATGATCCCTCTGTAGAAACTTAGGATTAAAGCCCAGAGAACTTGACCCCTCCGTTACCAACGTCGTAAATTACGACTTACAGAAGAGCGAAAGTCGTAACTTACGACGTAAAACGAGGCTTCAAACAGCAAATGTGCTCGGAAAAAAGTGGGCACGATACTGAAACTAAGTCAAAATCTACGATAAAAAATAAGAGGTCAAATCCGGAATTACCGAAGAAAGGCTAGGGGCGGGTTAGTGTGTAGCAGATCGGTGCGATAAGATGACAAGTGCTCCTTTGGATGGGTAAGTGGCGAGACGCACGAGGCTCATTCCAGAATTTGCCGTAATGGCGAGAATTCGATCCATCTCGGCGGCCAGACAGTCAGCGGTTGCAGATGCAGCGCGCTCAAAGACCTATGGCACCCCGGGCTGCAGGTTTGACGTCCAAGCGGACTTCAGGACTTGCAAACGCGTGGACGTATTCCTCACCGACTGGGAGTCATTTGTTGGTACGTGTCTATACCTTTTGCTACAAGAAGCAACAGCTACTGATTGTTATGAATACAACGAACTCAGGCTAATATGCTCTTGTAACCTTTGCGTTGAGTCCGGCGTCTCGGTGGACAGTAGTGACGAGGGCAGCGACGGAGATACGGTGGAGAATGATTGTGGAGTGGAGAATGGCGTAGTTCACGAGGCGGTGACGGCATCCCAGATTGGCACGACCATCATGCTGTCGGCAAACACGATTGAGCAGATGTTTGGCTCGGACAGTGAGTCTGTTATGAAAACCGGTGGTGTAGGCGGATCGTGAGAGAGCCGAGTTTGATGCAGACTCCGGCGTCAGCCAGAGTGACGATGGTGCTAGTGTGGAGGATGATGACGGTGCGAGTGCTGAGGAAGGAGATAGTGTTGACGACGAGGACGGGGTCGGTTACCGCCAATGAAGTGAACGTAACGGTGAATGGTGACCTGTCGGACATGTACTAGATTGTTGGATCTAGTGGAAGTGACAATAATGACAACAGTGATGAAGTGGGTATCGTGCGGCGCGAATACCCGAGCGATGTCGGCGAGCTCGACGAGGAAGTTGCCGGCATGGACGCCGCCTTTATCCAGTCAGTGGGGGGGGGGGACCTGGCGCTGGAAGCCTTTGACACGGAGGCACTTCGCAAGCTTGTATGGAGATCGCCGTCGGCTGAGTTCGCGACTGCGCAGGTGGAGTACCCGCAGCTCTCCTCCGACGTAGCGGCACCTACACGTGAACTTCAGGCCATGGCAGATTTACCGATGCTGTTGTTGTTCTATTTCGTATCGAGATCACTGTGGATGGTTGTATTGAAGGAAACAAATCGCTACAAGAAGCAGACTGCGCATGCAAGAGCCTAACGAATCAGAGCGAAGCAGCAGATCCGTGGGGTATCGATGCTGGAGAGCGTTAAGCAAATAGAGCGGCGATTGCGAGCAGGGTTGAAGTATGAGACATATGAGATTCTACACGTCATTGGGCTACTCATGGCGAGAATGCTGATCCCGATGACGCGTCGGTTTTCGCGTCACTAGGCAATGGCCGCTGACAGCACAACACGCGCCGGCAACTTCGGCAAGGTCATGGCTCGTAACCGTTGCACGTCGATCCGGAGAGATCTACGCTTTGTCAACAACGAGGATCCACGTGTGAGAGACAAGTTGTGGAAATTACGGCCCGTCGTAAATGTGCTACAGTCGCGCTTTCTGACTGGGTGGTCGCTTCCCAGTAAGTTTCTTTTGACGAAGGTGTACTTCCAGCAACGTCAAAGCGTAATACTACGTGGATGTTCATGCCAGACAAGCCTCATCGCACGGGACAAAGATGTTTATGGTGTGTGACTCGATCAGCGCATACTGTCACAGGTACGTTGTATTATGAATCGTAAGTCGTAACTTACAATCTTCTAACTGTTGCGATGTACACTATGTCGTAACTTGCTAATTAGGTTCGAGGTGTATGTTGGCAAACGAGAGTCGGCCGACACTGATCAACGAGCACAAGACAACAAGACTGGAGCTGCAGCGGCAGTCCGTAACATGAGGTTCGTTCGTAGATAAAGGCCCAGGATTTCCGCTTAGTCGTGATCGACCGGTTCTATTCGTCAGTGGCGCTAGCAATCCAGCTTCTCGCCATGTTCATGGAACCATCATGATCAATCGAGTGGGGTATGATGCGCGCGTTATTGCACTTTATAAAACTCAGTCACGTAGGATTAAGCGTGGCGCCTTTACGTTCTCACGCGGGACCACCATCCCATCCATGATTACTTGCCAATGGTGGGACCGCAAGCCCGTACACTACCTAGCCACGGGTCCATCAATGATCGAATACTCCATCAACCGGAATATCAAGGGAGTGCGTTCGACTACACTCAAATGACCGAAACTCGTAAGCGATTACCAGCGCCGGATGGGCGGAGTTGACTTGCACCATCAACTCCACCTCCAGTCCTACTCGATCCAGACAGCGTTTCGGCTGCAGAAGTAGTCGCTCTGGTTGGGGTTCCTGGACTTGACGTTAGTAAACGCTTATATTACGTACCAACAAACGTGCTGGATCAAGCGGCGTGTGCCGAAGGGCCGAGGGGACTGGTACGTCGCCCTACACAAGCAACTTCTTCAGCTCAAACCAGACGCCTTCGTGGAGACCACCGCATCAACCCCTTCACCTGCATCGCGCTCTCGCAAGCACCGACGACTGCACGACCATGCTCATATCCAGTTCGATGGCTAGGTGACCGTGTCGGGCGTTCCGAAACGCCGGCAACGTTCATGCAAGGTCTGTGCGCTCCTCCGTGTCGAGCGCAAGAAGTCTTACCATACCACCTACTACTGTGAGGACTGCTGTCGGCCTGGCGCACAGTACTTCCTCTGTCCAAAAGCACGCCGGATCTACGCAGGCGTGCCCAAGATCTGTTACCAAATCGGGTATGAAGACTTCGACGACAGGGGAGTCCTTGGGAAAGCGCGTCCGCTCAGGCAAGGTTGGGTCACCCAACCCCACGCGTCGTGAGCAGCTCACAACTTAGTTAATGACGCTCAAGCCGATGCTGTGTGTAGAGCTGAAGAAAAGGAGGCTACAGTTTGATTGCGTAAGGACGAAACTTTCACTTCATTGATGGCCGTTGGACTTATGTAGACTTTGAAGTCTGATCAGATTGCACATCACCATCTGATACTAGTGTTCAAGGTCGTAAGTTATAGATTTCAAGATCGCAACGTGCTTGATAAGTCGTAACTCTGACGTCTTTGAACAGGAAAACCCTTCAAAATCTATACATCGAACTGTGTTCATCTTGACTGGACACGCCATACAAATCCCAAGATACAAAAAATGTCGTAAGTTACGACGAAATATAGGCGGTTCCTGCATGGATTTTCTGGAAACGAAGGGATTAAATCTTATCAACCACTTCAACTACGCCAAAATATAAAAGTATCACGGAAAGGTTAATCTGTAATATCGGATTTAGGATAGAGGGGTTAAAAATGTATAAAATGATCATGCTGATTAACCCCAACATCCTCGAAATGTAGGACAAAAATAGGACCAAAAGTTAGAGTTCCACGTTGGTAAGCGTATTTATAGCTGCGAGGTCTTACTGGAATGGTCATAAAGCCGTTTATTAGCTCTATTCGTGGTGTGTTTATCAACATGTCCACAATTGTCCTCAAGGCTACAAACGCTGTCTGAAATTTGTCACTAATAACAAATCACTTTTCAGTTTTGTCCTAGATTATAGGATAAATCGCTTGAAACTACTTGCCTGAACTGAGTGGTTATTGACTTCGCGGTCGCCCATAGTGCCTCTGTTATATGTTATATCAGACATCGGCAATTTGACGGGTTGAAACGGCTGCCATACAAACTCCAAGTCATATTTCTAGGACAAAACTACTTCTTGGACAAAAATACGGAACGTTTATCGTACTTAATCGATTTTTGGTCCTTGATTCTAGGACAAAAAATGTTGGGGTTAACTGGTCTCTTAGAGCACTGTCACCGGTAGGGGTAAAAGAAAAGGGAAAATCACCACTGTTGGCGTGCGACAAAACAGGAATGTAAATTTACTCCAGCCAGGTTTCGCACTGGTGCAGAGTAATATTGGAGGTAAACGGGGGCAGCGCGGAGAACGATCCTGACGTGTGGAGGAACCACGATGGATAGTTTCGTCGATGAATGGGAGGAGAGCGAAGATGAGGATGACGAGCTGATCTCCATGTTCAGCACATTTCAGCACACCACCCAGGCGTGTTTAGGCGGTGTCGAACGCCCAAAACGAGGCGGATCAAAGCCAGGGAAAGCAGCAAACAAGCGTCGTAATTTTCAAGCTCGCTATCAACGGATGATTGAGCAGTACTGTGCTGATGATCCAGTATACAACGCTACCGATTTCAGGCGTCGATTCCGGATGAGCAAGAATTTGTTTTTGCGTATTCTGGATGGTGTTCTACAAACGGATCCATACTTCGAGCAGCGTCCAGATTGTAAAGGTGATCTAGGAATACATCCTCTGATGAAAGTGCTTGCAGCTCTGAGAGTGTTGGCTTATGCGGACTCTGCTGATGCGTTGGATGAAAATCTGGAAATGAGCAAATCAGTGATCTACGAGTCACTAACGCGATTTATCGACGCAATAGATGCTCGATTTGGCTCGGAATACCTTCGATCGCCAACTGAAATGGATTTGCTCAGGTTGTTGGAAGCAAACGGTAGACGGGGGTTCGCTGGAATGTGGGCCAGCATCGACTGCATGCATAGGCAAGTGGAAGAATTGCCCTTCCACCCAAGCTGGTCACTTCAAGGGTAAGGAAAAAAAACCAAACGGTTGTGCTGGAAGCGTGTGCAGACCAATATATTTGGATATGGCACGCTAATTTTGGCCATCCCGGTTCTTTGAATGACATCAATATCCTCGACCGCTCCTCCGTTTTTGAAGCTTTAATGCGAGGTGAATCTCCTCAAATGGAATACATGTTTAATGGGCACTCCTACACGATGACTTACCGCTTGACCGACGGAATATACCCTGACTGGCCAGTCTTCGTCAAGCCTCTTCATCAGCCACGGAGTAACAAGGAAACTTACTTCACAAAAAGGCAAGAGGCCGGTCGAAAGGATGTAGAACAAGCGTTTGGCGTCTTACAAGCTCGTTGGGGAATACTGGCTTTGCCCTGCAGACTTCTTTCACGGTTAAATATGTGCAAGGTGATGCGAGCATGCATCATCTTACACAACATGGTTGTTGAAGACAGCCGCAACGATCTCGGAGATGTGCACGAATATCTGTTTGATGAAGATGAAGTCACTGGGCCAAATCCCAACTTCATCGTTTCACATCCAGACGGGATTCGGCCGAGATCGATCTGTGAGCTGACAGAGCGTATTTCTGCGATCGAAGACGAATCTGATCATTTTAGGTTGCGAGATGATCTCATGGATCATTTGTGGGCATTTCATTCCAGAGAGGAGTAACAGAATAGCAGGCAATAAGATCATTCGGAATCTAAATGCAAAACACAAATAGAACCAAAGTAATGAAAGAATGATGTGTCGTGATCTGCCCGTGTTAGTATCCGGTTAACCAAAGATGGTCTGTCGATTGAAAGTAAACTCAAATGTTCGAGCTGTTAGCATTCTCCGGAAGAGGAGCACACAGCTCCGAAATGTGTATGCTCGTCGAAGGAGGGATCGGGAGATCTGCAGCTTCAAACAACTTGAGGCGGGTCAACAGGCTGTAACGGCGATCCTCCAGAAATTGTGCATGCTCAGCGTTCTGAGGTTGGATAGCGTACATCTCGTTTAGCATCAACTGCAATGCTTGTTCTTCTTGGATGCGCAGACGCGTTTTGGCAATCTCATTCTTTGACTCCATTGTCGTCGCCATGCTTTCTTGGGCCTTGACAGCGCGAGCTTGAAGCTGCTCTTGGCCCCTGCGCGTTTTGGCCGCCTTCACTCCATTCACCTTTTCCTGACTTCCGTGCACGTCCGACACAGAAGTCCCGGACGCACCAGACGCCTCGACAGTACTTGAAGCCATGGTGGGGTCGGTGTCCAGTGACTTACGCTTCTTTGATCCGACCAAATGCTTTTGGAACTTTGGGCAAACCCAGAGTTCAGCATAGCACGCCTGGTATTGGAAAACAGTCTTGGTCTCAGCTAGATACAGCTCATGAGCCTGAACAAGTGCGTCACGCTCTGTAGTCCCCGACTCGCGCAGAGACTCGATCTTCTTCGCACAGCGAACAAACTTGGACACCTTCTTCGATATGTCGCTAAAGTGAGACTTGAGAGACGTCCAAGTTCTATACTCGTACATCCCCGACTCGATGGCGGCAGCGATAGTATCCGACTCCTCCATAGTCTTCTTCACTCGTGTCCAGAAAACTTCGGCTGTCTGGTTCACTCCTGTCGCCGCATCAGTCGACACACGAATCCAAGCGCGAACAAGTTCCAAGCCTTCCGAGGGGTCGTAATTGCGCCCACGTGATTGAGGCATTGTTGCTTGTACACACACGATGGCAGATCACGGAATGAACACGAGAATTGCTTGAGCCTTGCATCCTCCTCTCGTCCACACAATTGAGTGCAACCTCATTTGTCTATCCGATTACCATTGTCATACGCCGCGAGGGGATCGAGTTGGCATATTTGACTCTGCGATTCCCCTATTTTACCCCGTGGGAGAATATACTCCACGTTTTCTCAGACCGGTGCCAGCGAGCAGTTGTATTTATTTATTTATTTTTTTTTTTTTGGGGGGGGGGGGGGGATATAGCCTTTTCTCAGCTTTTGCCCCTACCGCTGGCAGTGCTCTTAGTAGTGCTACGGGGTAGTTCGGACATCCCAATAGGGCTTAATTCGAGGACCTACATTTTTTGCAGGACATCTAGATGGTGTGTGATCCTAAGCGCAGGACCAGAAATCCTGAATTTTCCAAGTCGAAATATCGAAGAAGGTACCCAAAAACCAGTATAATTGCGACAAACTCATTTTTCGTGATTTGGTACCAAAGCGCAAAACATCGTCTGTCCGAGCTCGCAATTCGGCCCCGGTTGCCATCGCTGGCGATGGAGAGATCGTCCCAGGGGGGTGACAGCACGGTCGCAGCCCCAAGGAGCGTTGTTAAGAGTTTGCCAGAAGTAACAGTGTGCTTGACGAGCGCTTTAACCGGACACAACATCCGCCTGGGACGCGTCCCAATGAAGATTTTACTCTCATGACAACCGACATAGACGCTTCTTCTTGTGCATCAAACCGATCGAGTTTACCTCGGCTGCATGCAATTGCAAGTGAAACTGTTAGCGAAGATGATTTACAGCTCCAAGCTAAATTAGCCAGGCTCCGCATAGCCGGGACGAAGTATCACAAAGAAGATTTTGCGGAGGATCTTATACGAGAGAACACTGCGTACAACAACGGCGAAATAATAATACTTCTAACCGCGGCTGTATATGCCGTACGCCCCGCCGGCACTGCATGCCCGCTCACAGGATGGAGCTAAAACGATCGAAGAAGCCTTTGTAGCTTTGGGTAAGGAGTGATTTTTAATTTTTTCCGGTCAAACTCTGCGCAGGTCAACTCGTGCGGAAGTCGCTTTTTGGGTCAAATGCGGGTCAGCACAGAACGGGATTCCTTTCTTGGCTACGTCGGATGGGCTTTGGTGTCATGGCAGCAGCTGATGTGTAGGATCCTGGCAGTATCTCTTTTAGTGTGTTACTCCCACAGGCAGAATCACTGGTGGCATGCTACTTCTGCCGGTGGCAGAACTGCGATGAAGGCTCACTCACATCTACCGCTAGCGCAATTGATATGCTAGTCCGACCTATACTTACGAGTTCAGCATGCCCAGTCCCGCAGGGTGTACACCATTTGCGAAGCTGCTTGCTTGCATCTTCCCCTGTCCCGTGTTAGTGTGATGTGTTGCTATGTTGTGTGTTATTCAGGTCAGCAATAATATTTTTAATATATCCTTTACTTCTTTCTTCTGATCCAGGCATTTGCACGACTTTGCAAGCTGATCCGGGAGGGATGGGGTTCGCTACCGCATATGCGTACCCCTCCTCGATTTATAGGTTGCATACTCTGATACAAAAAAGATTAAAATGCTTAACGTGTCTGAGACACGTTAAGGCCTTATGCGAAAACGTGTCTGATACAAGCTCTCGAGCTGTGGGGAGGGATGTTAAAGCACCATCGAGGTTTATCCGTTCTTAGACCCTGGCTTCTCCGTTGGGGTAAGGGTTAGAGCACGTATTAAATAATCGGCTCGATTATATTCAAAGTACAAGGATTGTCGTAAAATTGTTTACATAGCCGCGCTTTCGCATGGAACAGCTCTGGACATTTCTGGAATAGCACGTAAGCTGCCAGCACAGCCTACATAGGATTATTTGAAACCAATTTCGTGAAACCGCTCGTTGAGGTAAACCTATGCTGTGTACGAGATGCTAGAAGGAAAACATAAACTAAACGGCCGTGTTCGACTTGGCGCAAACTGCATATTTTCGGGAGTAAAATTGTTGGATCGGTAGCGAAAATAAGCAACTAGCCATTCCGACGAATATTGTACACAAAAAGTCGGAGGACGACTGTTCCAGGCTATATAGACATCAGTCTTATAAGATTGACGTCAGATAACGGGCGCTCGCTGCACCCTTTCAGACCAAGTTCAACCTACACTACACCGTCTTTTGGGACATATCAAAAAGGTGCGTGGCGTAAGTAAAAACAACACTTTACAAAAACAAGTAATATGTCGTATTTCACCCAGCAAACCCAACAAATTACCGAAGATGACATATCTTATGAGACATAAAACGAGTACCGTGAAAACATAAAAGGGTGCTCACAGCACCCTTTGACAAGCAAATCACTTAAATTTGTATAGTATAGTTTAGGTAAGTGGCGCACGAAAGGGTTAATATGTATTAACATACAACAATAAATGCAATTCAATACATTATATTACTATAAAACACTTAATGCAGTTCGCATTTACATGTACACTTGTATTCTATCATTGAAATCAATTGTGCTAAAGCTACTCCGGGTGTAATGTGGAAAGCGCACATGCTGTGGCTGCGAAGTAGGCGTAGGAGATGCGCTATAATAGACTAATGTGGGTCATACCTGAGTGCAGTTGCTTTCCATGTCAGATTTTTTATTTTAATTTACAGTGCCTTGATTTAAAAAATAATAATAAATTTTTAAAGTGGTGTGCCGTTGTGGAAAGAAGTATCGTAGTTTTGGGTCGCAACCCCACCCCTGTCACCCCTACAAAAAGTGATATCCCACCCTACGCGAAGCACTAGTATTGTTAACCGCTCTAATCTACGTAGCACATATGGAAACGGGTAGGAGTTTCTAAATATGGGACCAAACCGCGATCATCTATCGTACGTCGTTCGCAATTATGGCATCAACCTACCATACGTCGTTGTTAAATATCAGCCCAAACCACCCACTACTACCATACGTCTTTCCGACTACGTTTGATTCCGAGCACTACATGAATGATCAGCAAAATTCGCCAGTATCCATACCCTCCTTCCGATAAGATCGAACGTCTTGTTGAAGATCAAAATCAGTGGCACGATGAAGAAACTCTTCTTTGTTCCCGTCACGAAATGAAAACACATTACAAGAAGATGGAGAACATTGTTTGGCGTCTGTTGAAGTTGTTCGCTGTAATGCTACATCGCAAGTTGCAGGCGTGGGTCAATGTGCCACCCCAAAACGGCACGTACGCCTTAAACATGCAGATCTGGTCAAATGACAAGATTGTCGCCCGTTGCGCCACGTCGTCGCTAGTGGAAAAGGTGGTTGCTTATCAGCTTCGTCATCTACAACCTCTCCAACACGTGATTGCGGAGCCTAGTGATGGAAGGCGAGGTGGCCAAATACCACCCGTTCAATTGACGTCAGCTCCAGTTTCCAAGCTATCTATACCAGGGCAGCTACGCCGACGTTGACAAGGAGAACCAAATCGGTGGCTTCAAGATCCAAGGCCCATTATTTGACTCACTAACGCGTAAGTTAGTTTGTGAGAATGTTGAGTGACGATCTGCACCATCACTCTTCCCACCAAAGCTGCTTCAACACCTTGGTCTCACTACAAAGACTTAGCCGCCTTTGATCCAATCCGAAATTACGATCCAATGAAGGATTCGTCTGGGAGGGGGAGGGAGGGGCATTTCGCTCGAAGGTAGATAAGACCCAATATGTTACTCCAGTGGGCCCGATATATCTTCGCCGAAGGTAGGAAAAATTGCACTGCGGGGTGCAGTTATAAACCAAACTCACGCTTTGAGGACCTTCTCTAGCGTATCTAGGAGCTCGTCAACAGTCTTCTCATAATCAAGGATGTCATCTAGCCAGGCTAGTAGCCCGTGATACAAGAGAGGTCGATATATCTCCTCAACCACACTATGACAGTACCTGACGGAGTCAGTGACACCCATGAGCACACGTGTCGGTGTTACCATGGATCTGGCACGGTACTGGATGGGATGTCAAGAACGGCGCCAAACGCGTGGTCGCTGCCTCTTCAGACGCTTCCTGCAGTACTCCCAAGGTGGAAGATGTCGCTGCTAGGGCCCTGCAACCGACGGGATTTGCGTGTAGTTCGACTTGGAGCACCTTATGACGAGGAATTGGACATGTGCAACATAAGCACTGATGTCAATACCGCGATCAACGACGTTGCCGTTGCTGTGAAGGACAAGTTTGGAACGTCAGCTGCCATCACGCACATTGTGTACCGCCAGGGCGGTGAAGGAGTCTGCGTTGGCTTGTAAAGGCCTCCACCACGCTAGAGTTTACCGCCTCAACGACTTCCCCACGACAATCGGAGACCCGCGACTGGTTTATGAGACTTGTATGCACCACGACGTTTCCAGTAAGCGAGTGGGCAAGTACGCGAGCTGCTGGCAGCGTAGACAGATCTATTGTACCAACGTAGCTATTTTACATGTAATAAATGTATTTTAGTGACCGTCGTTTCTCCATAAGCGCTACCAGCCCAATCCTCTAGTCTCATGTCAAAATTCCTATATCACAGTCAAATTTTGGGGAATTCACTCTTTTATTTTATCGTGTTAACGTGTATTCGATCGTAGATGACTGTACCACATTGATACTTAGACAAAGTTAGCTAACCTTATTAATAAATAGTCTGAAGACAACGGGAAAAAACACAGATGATGTAGCTTGTAGCGTCCGCACAGGAAATATTATTACCCGTAAATTCGTAAAATCCATAGCTTCCCCGTGAGAAACACGGCATTAGTGATTTTGTATTGTGCTTAATAATTCTGTCTATCTTGAAACTTGATAGATTCTGATGATAGCCGAAAACCAACGTTTGAGGACAAAAACCGTGCATTCGACGCCACAATAACGTTATGAAAAGCCGTTAATAATGTACAAGTTGGCTGCGTCACAGGCAGCAGCGAATGAGAGCGTAGCAGCTGGTCGAGGTGGCAAGCAGCGACGAGCGCTGGACGTCGTTGAAGTCGAGCGGTTGGTGTGGTTGAAGTGCGGCGGTGGATCTTACGATGGGCGGTCCGTGAACGGTCGCACGGAGCGATCTGCGAGCAGTATCGTGGACAATACAGTGGCGATCTTCGAGACAGAGGGTCGTTCTGGGTACGAAGTGAGCGGCTGCGAGGGAACTGGGCGGTACTGGTGGCTGGATTCGTGCGAGCGGTGAGGATCGAGGGCAAGCGGAGCGAGGTGAGACTGAGCTCACAATACGTTTCGCCGGCTGAGGCGCAAGCAGCAGCGGGACCAAGTTGGAGTGTCAAGCGACGCTTCGAGCAGCGAGTGCACGAAGGAGTGCGAGGCGAGTGACGAGTCACAAGTGAGCGCGTGTGGCGTGCAGGGCTGAACGTGTGGCGAGGTCCTGTGTGCTGTGCGTGAAGTGAAGTGCAAGCGGCGTACGGTGTGGGGCGTGTGGTAACGTGCCGTGTGTCGTGAGGGCTTTGTGAGACGAGGTTGAGGTTGAGAGTCTTCGTTGGTTTTGACTAGCGAAGCATTTGGGAAGTCTTTGTTAGTTATCTAGTGTTGAGAAATAAATAGGACTACGGCTCGGCGGTTGAGGCGCCTGTACGGTGTTGACGTTCGGTGGTCGGTGTACTACGGGCCTTGGAAGAAACAAATACCGGGCACAAGTGTGAATGGCGTACCCGCCGACATGCAGGCGTCCACAGACGTGTTTTAATAACTTAAGCATCCATTTGGAGCCCTTTTCCAGTGAAGACAGGAATTTCGGGTGATTCGATTTTAAAGTAAATGTTAATCCCCTCCAAATTTCATAAATCTACACTAACCGCCCTAACATGATCAACTTGCTATACTTGATAGAAAGTGTGTCCACGAGCTGTATCAGCTAAGGGATCTTAATCTCTAGTAGAGAATCTCTTTTTTTACATGTATCTCTAGTAAAAAACAAACATAACTGGCACTTCAACATGTAACACTGGACGCCGCCCAAAACTAGCGTATCAACCGATATGTCAAGGCCTTCGAGATTTGATAGACCTAGCATAACTCCAACGCAGTCTGGTGAGACGGGAATCCGGTCTCAATAAGGTTTTGGAAATGTTACCTAACCGCACGGTTTATTTGGCAACTCCATACATTTTAGCATGGATTCGCTATGCATCCGTCGGGAAGAACTGCTGTCCCACCCTCAAGAAACAACCTCTCATAAACTTTGGCATATAACAGAAACCTTTCACATATCGTACCTGTGCAACTTTTATATTTAGAGACAAATTTAGAGATCGATTATGACACCATCTTATGGCGGTTTTGGGCGGCGTCCACTGTACTAAAATCCGAGTGCCTCAATAATGGGCGCTTCCTGAAAACACAAAGTGATCTTATCAAATTCAGTGCATAGACAATGCTCTACTTTTGGTTGTACCAAATTCAGATTGCGTCCTGAAAACACAAAAAGCAAACTGCTCGGTACAGATTTTCCCTCGCACTTCGACGATGGCCACTACCATGACCATGCTTCTAGGTGGCGCCGTGATCGCACCGAAGACGCCTTTTTCGGGCAAGGTTGGGGAGACGGCAGGTCTCATACGCTAACCTAAACGTTGTACCTGCAGCCATGCAGTGGCTAAGCATGTTTTGCTAGCTGCAGAGGTCCTTGGCGTTGATTTTTGATGGACTCTCGGAGGTCATGAATGAAACTCGCTGCGTTACTGCTGGTACGCTTAAGACTGCGTAGCAAGATTTGACAGGAGTGTTACCACTGATGGTAAGGAGGACGTTAACTACATAGGCATGCATGTGCGCTGATGGGCGTTGATGAGAGCTGCAAGTTGACGGCTGATCTGAGTCGTAGGTCCTGTAGGTCGGGCTGGGTGAGGGGCCGGCCTGCCGAACACATAGTAAATTGACAACTGAATGAATTGCGTAGTTAGCATGGCTATCTAGGTGATTCCCGCGTGGCGGTACCTGGTAAGCATACAGTAGAGTCGGAGTAAAGGTCCGGAGCTGCCGTGACGGTGGCGGACCGGTTCAGGCGCAGCAGTCAGATCAACGGCCATAGCTTGTCATATATCATTCATGACTCCGATTCCTGGGCAGCAATCTCGCGCGCTGCGTGTCTTTGAAGCAAAGGACGTCGTACCGATCTGTCGGGGGTGGCAACCACCCCGTACAGATTTCCCACCTTGGGCCAATTTGGTACCTGCTCACGGACGTTTTTTGTCTTGGCCTGAACGATTTTTGTCTGGTTTAGTACGACCAAATTTTTTTTGTGTTTTCAGGAACCGCCCAATGGAGTAAAACTCGCAAATTGAAGATGACCGTCAAGTCGTACATAATCGCACCGTTCGGGCCCCATACTGAGTCCAAGTCAAAAAAACATGGATACAGATCTTCAATTAATCATCACTCTCATTTGGATTCTGCATCAGCATTTTCAGCTCAACGTGGGTTTCCTCCGCTCCCTGCGCGTCCACAGCTCCGCAAGCGCCTCCAGACGCCTACGTTCTAGCGGAAGAATACGGTACAGACGCTGCAGCCAAGTTATCTCGTATGTTACAAGCTCTAGAGGTAGCTGGTTTCCCCAAAGCGCGTGTGAACTCATACAGCGCTTTCGACCGCGTGTTGAGCGGTATCACGTGGCTCTTACAGCGCATGATTCAGAGTGAATACGCCGAGAAGGGAAGAGTTCAACGGAATGTCTTATTCCAGTCACACGACAAGATGAAACCTCGCCTGGGGTTCGCACAGGAGGTGGTGCGCTGCATTGAGACTCCGAGTTATGCCTGCCCAGTGCCAATTCAGCCGCACCAGTTGCTGCTCCAGGACTACGGAGATAATGAAACAGTGCAGAAACTCGTACTTTGGTTGATAGATGAGGGTCAAGAAGCTGAACAGTTGGAAAAGATCCGTCGGGAGAGAGCATATTTGCAGGTTATGAGCCCACAAACGGGAAGGAATCATGCCGCACCACTGTCGAGTTTCTGCTTGATGTCTATGCACCGAAAAGACGGTGGCAATATATTGCAGCAGAGGGAGAAATGGAGGAGAGTGAGGATGCATTGATTCAGAGGTGTTTTTGGAGTATGGAGAAAGAGTTACTCTTGCTATTGATGATGAAGAATCGACGAAGGAAATGAAAGAGGATGGAAATGACCAAGTCGAATTCGTGGCGCAGGTTGCAAGCCAAGCTGCGGCGATCGCTTCAGGTGGAGCGTTGAAACCACGTGAAGGAAGTATGAGAGGGTTGAGAAGGGCAAAGAGGAATAATCCGGAAGCTGCAGATTTTGACAGACAATATCAAAAGGCGATGAAGCAGGCGAAGGAGGAACAACAGGCGTCGCTAAATCAATGTCGTGAGCGTGAATCGAAGTTGCTGCAGCGAGCGGTTTCTGCTCCAGAAGGCAAGCAGGAAAATTTTGAAGGTCGTGTGGGACCGGGTGTGCAGTCTCCTTTGGACCTATTGCGAGCACAATGGAAAGAGCATGAGGTACACGTCCAGCAACTAATTCAGGAGAAGAACTTGGACGCCAAGACGAACGAGAGCAATGCACGAGCTACAGCACTGGACGCAGCGCTCGCTGCAGTCAAACAGGAAACGGAACAAGTAGAAGCGCAGACGCCGAAGGATGAGAGTGTTTAAGCCCACCTCGCGAAGTTGCGCCAACCTGTGATGAAGAATGAGGCTCTAAAGCGTGAGAAGAATAAGTTTCGAACAAAGTGCCGACTTGAGTTGGAAGCTCTGAAGGAGCGCATTGAGAGGCTGAAGCTGCAAGTGGCGAAGAATGCTATTAACCAAGACGAGGAAGCACTCCGTCTGAACGAGATAGAGCAGATGCACGCTCAAATGGCTCAGAAGCACAAGGACATGAAGCTTGCCGCAGCCAAGCAGACCCGAGCACTACGTCTGAAGTCGAAGCAAATCGACGGAATTTCGACGCGTATTGAGCTGGTACAATACGAAAAGCGATTCGTTGAGCTATAAGATGAGGTCGCCTTGACTCTGGACGAAACTCGCAAGTACTACTGCGTCTACAAAATGCTCAAGACGACACACGAATTTCTGGAGAAGGAAATCTCGCTCATCAACAGCATCAACGAGAACTTTGACGTCGCGATGGTATCTAAGACAGCTACGCAAGCTTTCTTTATGCAGATTGAAAACATTATTCAGAATGTACAAGGAACTGTTGGCAAGCAGCAGACTGCCTGAGACGACCACCAATTCACTGTGCAGACGCTGGGGACAATATATTTTACAAGCAACTTTGCCGTGTCTTGCAAGCAATCCGTGGGAAAACAGGAAAGCAAGCAATAGTAACCTGTTTGCCAAGCAATCTTTGGATAGCATATGGAGAAAGCAAACAGGCGTCCACATGATCTACTGCCATAACCGTATGCAAAGTTTGTATTAATCAGGCTTGTGTCTAGCACTGCCGCTGTTTAGTCCAACACAAGCACCGCTTCTGACCCATCGCTGTCTTCCTCGCGGTCCTGTCTCTCTTTGCGGGTATTTTTCTCTTCTTCGGCGTTTTCTTCTCTTTGTAGAAGTTCACTCTCTTCTTGTTTTTCTTCTCCTTGCGTCCATGTGCTTTCTTTTTCCGGGCTTTCTTCTCCTTATTATTTATGTATCTCCCTCTCTTCTCTAAGTTTCAAATAACCCGAGAGCTTGCATATAAACACGATTTTAGTCGAATCACAGAGCTCTTCCACAACTTCTTAGACACGAGCGACACACTGCAGTGCACGAGAAATTTCGTTAACTAGAGAATTGGGCTGGTAGTGCTTTCCTTGCGAGGCGGGACAATTAGTTTATAGCAGGCTGATGTTCCAGGGGTTGGAAAAAATAAAATCAATACAATAACTACGGTAGTTTTTGTACGGAATAACTTATTATTGCTCCAAGATCTTCGCCATATCATTGAAATAAAAAACAATATGGTAACGTGGATAATTATTCGAGTACAACCCAAAATAGTTTCAACGTATCCAAAGAATGAGAATATACATTTGGGCCATCAAAAGTTCTCAGTTTGAACTGTACAGAATTTTTCCGTCTCAAACGACATTGTGGTCGCTTCCTTTTTTTTTTTTGATCTCTCGCTGCAGCTAGATCGGAAATTATTTGGTTCACGAGACTAGATAGAATTCGACCAAAGTTCTCGAAGCTTTCTTTTCGATTTCTCGCTGCTGTTAGACCAAAACTTGCAGCCAACACGCGAACGCAAGGTACAAAGCGTCTAACGAGAGGTTAACATCTACGGCAGCTTGGAATATTCAATCGCGTTGAATTTGATTGCCTCGAAGGGAGAAGTTCATCTTGGCGACGCGTCATTTACGATCCGCTTCGCGCAACTTACGCACCTACGCAACTTCGCACCTACATACTACTACTTGTGCAGCACGTATGCGAACTTCGCCGCTACCGCAGCCCCCACCCCTTTTTCAGGGTTATACTTCGCTGTTGTGGCGTCGGAGCAAGCTCCAACTCAAATTCACTACCAATCTACGCACCTACATACTACCCGTTGTGCAGCAAGTACGCGAACTTCGTCGCTTCCGCAGTCCTTTTTAAGGGTTATACTTTTGTCTCGGATCACGTCCGGACGAGCACCTGCTACGACTCTTGGGAATCCTTAGCGAGATCCTCCAGTGGTCTGACTTCCAGCATCTTCCTGCGCAAGGACAGGGCGGGCCATACTCGGCCTAAAGGAACCCAGATGACGCTAGAACGGTACCCTTGCTTCAAAGGAGCTCACGGGTGCGGAGTGCGTTCCGGTACGGACGGCATGGAACGGAAGACGCTCCAGGAAGGACGGGGCGTCATGCTTAGATGGAAGCGTGAAGGTACGGAAGGCAGGACGGCAAGGTAGCTGCCGTCCGTGCGAGAAGGAAGGTCAGTCGTGGATTTTCTTCGTAAGGAACACAACAAATAACTTTTGCAGTTTCGTACGAAGTTTATAGCTTCTACTCTTTCAGACGTCGAGTCTACTTGACTTGCTGCGCGCGTTTTTCATCAGTCGGCCGGAGGTACACACGACCCCGACGAAGGAGACTCGCGACATTTGGTGGAGAAGCAGGGTATCTTCTCACCGACCGAAAACGTCGCCTAGACTAGGCGTGTCCAAGGAGTATAGCAGTGGGGAACGGGATGTGTTCTCCTGGGATGCCTGGTAGAAGGGAGGGTGATGAGTCCGGAGACGAATGCTCTGGATACGGCTTCGGTCGTCTCGGACTCGGCGGGTTCAGCCGCTTCACTGAGGAAGAGAGCAGTGAAAAGAGCGCGGACTCTGCGGAAGAGATGGGGGCGACCGTGGACGAGGTCATCGTGGAGGACGTCGTGCCGAGTGTGGTGATGACGACGGACGGGCGGAACGCCGGGACTCACGTCGAGGCTGAGTCGGCTATTCCGGTGGGCGGTTCGGGGCAACGACCTGAGCTGCCAGCGGGACTCGAGAGGCAGGGGCAGGGCGGTCTGCTCGACAAGCCACAAGGACGGAACGTGCTGGACTCGTTCCTGCAATACCTGGCTTCGCAGCCAACAGCAGCTGAGGAACAAGCGGCCGAGACGGAAAGGGCGGCGGCGGCGCCGCTGCCTCATACGCCAGCGGAGACGACTCCCGCGGGCGGAGCTCAAGCGACTACTGGTGCAACTGGAGAGGGCAGTGGAACGACTGTCCCGGCTAGTGCAGGCCTACAGTCTACTGGATGAGCGAGCATGCCTACGACAGCCACGCTTATGACGCCGGTTGCGAGTGTTCCGATCCTGGCGACGACTTCTGATGCGACGGCGACGTCGATGGCGCAGGAGACTGCGGTGCCCGCGACGAGTGCTGTCTCGCTACCTACCCTGACCGATTGGGGGACGATGCCAGGCCCGAGAGGCACGTACTCGGATAGTCACACTGAAGGAACGGCTAGTACGACGATACCGTCTAGTACCGCTCCGGTGCCGACGAGTGGGACGGCGGCAGCTCAAGAGAACACCGACGTGGACCTACTGGCGTAAGTACTCGTTCGAGTGCAGCGCATGATGGACCAGGAAGCGGCGAACGCGTCAACTGACGCAACTGGAACGTCTGGACCGGCGAGCCAGGCATCTCCAACAAGTACCCGAGCGCAGCCTACGCCTTTGACTACGACGGCACCTCGAGTAAGGACGGCGCCTGCTAGCCAAGGACTAACGATGGAGGCGCTAAAACGAGTCCCCGGGATGGAGGCCTTCCTCGAGGAGATATTAAGACGCGCTCTACACCAGCTTCCGGAGCGTCGGGCTGCTTCAAGAGTGTCGGATGGGCCAAGTGCGACGAGTGTGTCGAGTACGTCGGCGCCCTACTACGCGCCGACGCCTCAGACGATGAGGACGACGCCAGCCCCGCCAGCTCCGAAACCAAGCAGGCTGTCCAGAGCGGCGATACCGTCGTACGGGAGAGTAACGATCGGACCCACTCCGGTTGGGCACGGACAAGTTACGCCTGCTAGCGCGTTTACTTCGCCATTCCAGCCGCAGCTGAACGCGACTTCGAGTTGGAGCATGCACGCTAACCCGTCACAAGCAGACACGCTGTCGCTGGGGGTGGCTACGAGCTCGTCATCGAGCGGTGCTGGAGCGCCGAACGTGCGGTCATCGGCCTACATGATGCCTGTGGATACGCCAAGGCCGGACACTGGGGACGCGTACGGACAGGCATCTGCCTCTCAAGGGTACAGCTCAAGCTGAAACAATGCAGCACAGTACGCGCCGGCGACGACGAACAACGCCGTTCGCCCGAACTATGCGTACGGGGGCATTCCGACGGAACTCAAGAACGCAGTGCGCGTGATCGTACCTTTTCACTCGGAGTCGGCGACGCCCGAACGCGCCTCAGTGTTCTGGAGGTCGTTCGAGAAGTGCATGGCGGGGATGGAAGACTCGCTACGGTTGACTGCGTACGAGCAGTGCATGAAGGGCAAGATAGGTCAGGAGTGGTGGTACAATTCGCAGATCGAAGACTTTGAATCACTGCGTGTCCGGTTCCACAACCGCTTCATTAGCCAGACGCCCAGCCAGCTGTGGACTCAGCTACGGACTGCTAAGACGAACAAGGGTGAGTCTGTTGAAGAGTGGGGAGACCACATCAGCCGGATGTGCGACGCGCTCCAGTACACGGAGCCTCGCATGCGCTACGAGTTCTTCGTAGATGGGATACGCAATAAGCGGTTGTGTTCCATGCTGAACTCGAGCATGGTGACGTCGATCCCCGAGGCGTGCGCGTTATAACTGTTCAAGGGGCTACACCGTCCTGTGGAAGAGGACGACGAGTTCTTGGAGGAGAAGCCCAAAGCGAGCTGTTTGGAGTCTGAACCGTCTGAGCAGATGAAGCTGCTCCAGCAGATACAGCAGATGAACATTATGCTGGCGCAGCATAAAGCTCAAGCGTCGGCTCCTCACGTTCTACATTCTCCCAGGAGACCTTCTTACAACGCAGTAGCTGGACAACAAGCCGTGTCAGCGTCGGAGACTCCTGTGACGAGTGTGACGGCAAGCCGTTGAACATTCTGCTGGGGTCGGACACACGTACGCAGTTAGGCGAGACCGTGTGTGGACGGTGCCTGCGGCGGAACTGCAGCCGGTTGACGTGCCCAAGATCCCAAGGCACATGCAACCGCTGTGAACTTGGCCACTTCTCCATGGAGTGCTACTTGCCAAGGGCGCCTGCGAGTGGAGGAACGAGGAACGGAGGAGGACGCTGCCAGGGCAACCGGACGGTGAAGTGTGCCCTGTGCGACGCCAAGGATCATCTCATGGTGTCATGCCCCTTGATGGAGACACTGAAGGTTCTCGTGAAGTAGACGATGAAGCCCTCAGCAACGTCCCCATCGCAGGAGTGAAGGGGGCATGAGGAGGGGGAAGGAAGTGTCGCTCCTTTCTCCTGCCTGACGGGCGACACAGTCGAGTCGTCGTAGCACCAGTGGTGCAGGCTGGTGAACGACAAGAGGCTCGACAGGACGTTTGCGGTGGTGCGTACGTCGGCGATGACGACGTGCCCGCTGGGTGCGAAGCGATTGAGATGACGGAAGATGTGCACGAGGACGGTGTAGGAGAAGACGCCGGACTCACAGAAAAGGACGGACTTGTCGGCTGCGTGACGAAGGACGTGGCCGTAACTGGAAACATGACGACGGACGAGGTGCCTGTAAGTGCCGAGTCCACCCTGGGAGACGACGAGTACGGTGCGACGGAAAGCACTGTAGCGCAAGTGACTGAAGGCGTTTGTAGTGCGACGGAAAGCACTTCAACGCGCCCAACTGAGGAAGTGAACGGGGCGACGGAAAGCGCCGTGTCACGAACGAACGAAAGGATCGACGGCGTGACGGAAAGCGCCGTGCTGCTGGACGAGGATGTGAGTGGCGTGACGGAAATCGATGCCACGCTCAAGGACGAGTACGCCGAGGGAGCGACGGGCCCCGAGGCGACGGACGTGGTTATAGTGGCGTCGAGTCTAGACGAGGGCGAGTTGACGGGAGAGTCAGCCGCTAAAAGAGACACGCTGCTGGACTGCGTCGAAGACGTAGAGTGTGCACGGTTGAGTCGGTTCTCGACCGTAAAAGAAGGAGAGGACGTGAGTGAGCAAGTGAAGGCTCGCAACACTGAGGATGACGCGAATCCCTCTGAGAGTACCAAGGACGACGGGTCCACGGCTCGACATGGACGCCTATTCACCGATGGGGAGCTAGAGTTGCTCGAGAGAGGTGAGTACGGGCTAGCGTAGAGCGAGCCAGAGGAGTACGACAAGGAGTTGGAGGAGCGTATTATCCCCGATGACGAAGTGGAGATTCGACGGCGTATGGAGGAGAACGCCGCGCGACAGAGGACTATGAGTCTGGAGGAAATGAGCTGAGAACGCGGCGTTCCGGTGGAAAAGCTCGAGCGTACGAGGGAGATGGCTAAAGGCGCTCTCTCGACGCCTGAGTACTGGATGAAGTGGTACGAGCAAACGATCGTCGTGGCCGGCGAAGCCAAGCGTGCCAATCGCGACTTCAAGACGCAACGGCATCAAGAAGAGGCGGTGACATAATCGACAGACCCAGTGGCGGCCGTCACTGACAACCCAGCTAGGCCCGGCGAAGGCGTTATCGAGGCACAGGAGCCTATAACCGAGGCGCACGGTAGAACAGAGGTAGGAGCGGACGGGTCGGCGACGGTACACGAGGCGGCGAACACTGCAGTGGAGCGTGAAGTCACGCGAGACGTGTGCGACGGCTTAATCCCTGTCGAGGCGAAGAAGGACCTCGGAGCAGAAAACAGGTATCGCTGGAAAAGAACGGTTCCTTTTAGGAGCCGTTCTGTGATACGTACCCCGCTTTACCAGCTTCTCAAAGGAGACTTGGCGGACGGTGACGATGGTGCCGACTACGAGGTACCACCGGTTCGTGATAAGTTGTAGTGGACGGTCGATAAGATGGAGTGGCTCCGCGACCAACTCCAGTGCATGTTCAAGACGGACGACGAGTCGCGTCAACAAGACATGATGTACTGGGCAACGGACTACTACACTAAGGAAGTAGCGACCTTCAATGCCAAATTGCAGTCGCGTCTGAGGCACCGTTCTGAAGAGAGGAGCCTTGTTGAGATCGACGCTGGCGACAAGACGGCCAAGACCGTGACCTTTGGTGCCGTAGGCGCCGTGAGTCCGAACGGCGGGCCCCCGGAACGCGACAAGGATAAGGCGGAGGAGGTCGTGCACGACTCCTTCGAAGGCTGCATCTACGGCGTGGCACGTCGACAAAGACCTGGTCTACGTCCTGTCGACGACGGAGAAGAGGATGCGGAGCCTGTAGTCCCAGCCGGGAAGCGTGTAATCGGCAGCATTGGGGGCGTCGAAGCGCTAGCCTGTGGCTTCGTGGAGTGCGTTCCGGTGGAAATGCTCATCGACACGGGGGCTATCGCTAGCCTCGTGGACAAGAAGGTGCTACGACGCATTGGTCGTGCAGAGACACCTCTGCGGTTGTACACCGGTGGACTGGACAGTGTCACGGGCCATCAGGTGCAGATCCGTGGCGTGATCGACCTTCCCGTGTCACTCAGCTCGGTGGAAAGGACCGTGCTATTCGCGGTGGTCAACCGCTTGCACGTGGACATGATTCTGGGCACGGACGCGCTGGTAACGTTCCGCGCTGTGGTCGACATCGAGGCGATGACCTTGACCCTCAAGGACACCAGCGAGATTATCCAGTTGGGTGATACTCGCGTGGAAGAAGCGTACGAGGCTAGGATGGCTGCCTCTGTGAACCTGGAGCCCGGAGCTCAAGCACTAGTAAGGACTAGGCTGCGTAGGAATGCTGCTCAAGACTCTGTGGGTCTTGTCGAGGGCGTACCGGGGAGCGGTGCGTCACTGCGCGTCGCTCGGACGGTGCACGGTGCACGACGGGCACGTAGTCGTCGAGGTTTGCAACGCCTCGACGGAGGAGTTGGTCTTGAACGAGGGTGCAACGGTGGAAGTGGCGTCCGCCGTGCCGATGCGCGCCTTCGAGTACGAGGAGGTGGGTTCGGCTGAGGAACCAATGGACACGAGCTCAGTAGTCGGAGCTGTCGTGGACGAACGCGTATCATCGCCGAGAAAGGAGGAGGCTAAGATGGACGCGGCGCTGAACAAGGCCGTGGAAGAAGACCTGAAGGTGGACTTCAGTGATTCGGCGTTGGACAAAGAGCAGTGTGCGCTCTTCGCTGAGATGCTGAACGACTCCAAGGACATGTTCGTCGAAGCGTCCGGGGCGTACGGACCTGCTGCAGTTTAGCATTTGATACGGGCGACCACGCGCCGATCAAACAGCAGCCGTACCGCGTGGCCAAGGCCGAGGACGACGGGATGGAAGCAGAACTGCAGCAGTACTTGGGGCTGGGTCTGATACGGCCGTCGACAAGCCCGTGGGCCAGCCCCGTGCTAATGTTTCGTAAACCGGATGGTGGCATTCGCTTCTGTATCGATTACAGGAAGTTGAATGCCGTCACGATCAAGGACTGCTATCCCATGCCCTTGATCGACGACATACTAGACGTCTTAGGACAAGCTAGGTTGTTCTCTACCATGGACATCGCGTCCGGGTATTTGAACGTGTCTATGGAGCCCGGGAGTGTGGAGAAGACGGCCTTTACGAGCAAATTCGGCTTGTTCGAATGGCAGGTCATGCCATTCGGACTCTGCAACGCTGTGCCCGCCTTCGAGCGACTCATGGAGAACGTGTTGGTGGACTTGAAGTGGAGGACGTGTTGGTGGACTTGAAGTGGAGGACGTGTCTCGTCTACTTGGATGATTGCGTGGTGTTTAGCGAAGACTTCGCTAGCCATCTTGTGCGTGTACGCAAAGTGCTAGAGCGGTTCAGGACGACAGGATTCAAACTAAAGATGAAGAAATTCCACTGGGGGCGTGACTAAGTTGCGTTTTTGGGCAACATGGTAACGCCGTCGGGCATACTGCCAAACCCGGAGAAGGTCAAGGCCGTCATGAACGTCGCTAAGCCAAACGATCTGCACACGTTGCGTGCGTTCCTCGGTCTGACAAGCTATTTCAGGCGCTACATTCCTGGATACGCTGCGGTAGCGGCGCCGCTGGAACGGCTTAAGCAAAAAGGAAGGGCGTTCAAGTGGGACGGAGAGTGCGACGTCGCGTTCCATCAACTGCAACGGGCGCTGGTACGTCCGCCGATACGCGTCTACCCTGATTTCAATAAGCGGTTTAAGCTCTATGTGGATTCATCGCACCTAGCCGTAGTCGCCTGCTTGATGCAGGAGGTGGACGGCCGTGACAGGGCTGTCGCCTATGCGAGCAAGATGTTAGTGGGGTCTCAAAGGAACTGCATCGTCAAGATTAATGGCACGACTGAGATAGAATGTTGGGGCGTTGTATTGGCCACGAGGAAATTTCGCTGGGTTATCTTGATCACGGTGAGTTCGACCTATATACCGATCACGTGTCGCTAACGTGGATCTTTCAGTGAAGACACGAGGACGACGAACGCTAAGTTGGCGAGCTGGGCTCTGGAGCTCTCGCAGCTCCGGTTTAAGGTGTTCCATAAGGACGAAACGTTAATGGGACACGCCGACGGACTGTCGAGACTGCGACAGCGACCGGTGGTAGCTGGCGTTACAATGAACGATCTGCTTAACCCTCCGGGGGCTAATGACGAACAAGGCACTGGTCCAGAGAGACGCGTCCGGATGCAGGACGGGTTCAACCCTTCGACTGACGGAGACACGGGTGCTCTAGGCGAAGTCGTGGAGCACGGCGTTGGAGTTGAGCCTGGAGCCGCGCGTGACGGAGCCAACGGTGAAGGACGCGTCCTCACTCAAGAGGAACAGGAGAAGGACGAGGTAGGACGGCTCGAAGTGGCTCGCCCGTCGGCCGTCGACGAGTTCGGCTTGGACAGTGAACAGTTCGTGGCCGAGCAGGCCCGAACTTCGTGGATGGTGGCGATGAAAGCGTTTTTGGAGTGTGGGGCGTTGCCCATGGACCCTCAATTGAGAGTCCTGGTCTTACGGATGTCGCCGCACTTCGTAGTGAAAAACGGCATGCTAATGAGGAAGGTGCATTTGAAGGCACGGGCGGGGCGGCTAGCACGATCTCGGTGCCTGCCATCCCGTTGCCGTTCATATAGACCGTATTGCAAGTATGTCATGCAGACATTTTCTCAGCGCACTTGGGCAAAACTAAGCCGACGGATAAGGTCAGGAGGCACGCGTACTGACCTGGGTGGGAAAAGGACGTGGCCGAGTACGTACGTTGCTGCCCAATCTGTAGTGGAGGTAAAGGTTCGAGGCTATGGAGAGCCGGCCGTATGCAGCGAATGCCGGTGATGGACTTGTCAGGCCCGTTCTCGCTGGTCGTGGTGGACGCTGTGGGTCCGTTGCCCACGACCGAGCGGGGCAACAAGTACATCCTTATCTTCGTGGACTACGTCACAAGGAGGGTAGAAGCGTTCGCGGTGGCCGCGTTAGACTCAATTACGTTCGTGGAGGTGATGATAGACGGCGTTCTCTGCCGTCATGGAGTGCAGGAGCGACTACTAAGTGACCGGGGCACGAACTTCATGTCCGAGTTAGCAAGATCGCTGTACCAGGCGCTCGGTATCAAGAAACTTTTTGGGTCGGCGTATCATCCCCAGACGCAGGGTCTGGTGGAGAGGTTCAACGGAACGCTACTCAGTATGCTAAGTCTGTACGTGCGTGAGCAGCAAGACGAATGAGATGCCTACTTGCAGCGCGTCATGTTCGCCTACAGGACAGCGTACCACGAAGCGCTCGGCGATTCGCCGTTCTTCAGTCTTTATGGCAGGGACCCGATCCTCCCGCTCGACCTCGCGTTCCTCAAAACGGGGGCGAACTGGAAGTCAAGCGAGGTGGCGGCGTACCGACGAAAGCTGTACCAGTCGATGCGTGACTCGCGTCACATGGTGGAACACCAGCTCCTGAAGGCGCAAGACCGGCACGAGCAACGTCTCGACCGCCAACAGGAGGTCGAGTACTCGGTTGGCGAGTCTGTGTGGGTATACCAGCTCTTCAGGGCCAAGAGGGGCGAGCAACGGACCAAAAAGCTTGTGTTTGCATGGCATGGGCCATACCGGGCCCGTGGACGAGTAGGAAACAACGCATACAGGGTTGACATCCCGAGCCACCCTGACAACGTAGTGACTGTCAACGTAAACCGACTGAAACGCTGGAAGGGACGGTGGAGCCGTCCTTTCATGGACGAAGTACCTGAAGGTGTCGAAGAGGATGCTGGAGCCGAGAACGAAGACCCGTTGGACGAGGAGGACCTGCCGTCCACGAGCTTCGCTGAACGCATCTCGATCGGTAACGAGGAGACGGCGGTTGCAGGCGTGAACGCGCCTCTGATCGACATAGTCGCCAAGAGAGTCGCGAACAGGAGGATCGAGTTCCTCGCTCTAACCGCAACGTACGAGACGTTCTGGTTACCCCGAAACGCCTTGTCACCTGACTACAACGTGCTCATCAAAGCGTACGAGAGCGCTGAAAGGAAACGGAAGAATTTGCCGGAGTTGAGAAGAGTGTGTGCCTGGAGGAGGCGAACGCAACGGTGGACGAAGACGAACTCCTGTTCTAACATGGTAAAAGTGATCAACCATGTTGAGACGAGGAGGGTTGGATATGTGGATCGATTTACGCGGGGGGCCTAGCGCCCTTATGTGAGTGGGAACGTTATATTTTAATTTTGTTGTTGCGAAGAGTGACTTTGGAGGATCGACGCTGTGAACTCTGGGCAGAGACTATAACGGTAGTTCAAGTGCGTGAAGGTCGAGGGTGCTAACTGAAGACGTGAACGAGAAAACTGGAATTGAAGCTTTAAGAAAGCTATGATGAATGGCAGAGCATGAAAAGAGAAGCTTCAGTCTTAAGGAAGGCGTCTTAGTCGTCATCAGCTCCGTCCCCATTGGAGTCCGCAGGCGGACGGGCACTCGGCACCCCGTCTTCGTCTTCAAAGTCCGAGAAGTCGTCGACGCAGCGCTCGCTGTTCAGGACGGCTGGCGAGGTAGGCGAGTCGTACGAGCCGTCGTCAAGCTGACGCGAGATATTGGCCTGGATCTGCTTGATGTTGTAGTTGTTCCGAAGGCGCATCCAGGGGTCGACGTTCAAGTCGACCTTCCAAGCGTCTTTGACGTCGCGTCTTGACAGGATGTCCTTCCGGATGCGCGCGAGAGCGTTGAGGGACAAACGGAAGGCAGCCTTGGCGCTCGGGTCCAGCGCGTCCCCCGTCTCGAGGATGCCCCGAAGACTATGAAAACCGTAGTCATCAATGAGCTCTGGGTCTAGTGCGTGATCGATCACATACTGGGACCGCTCAGGGTCCGTACGGGACAGAGACGCCAGGTCCTCGGCGGAGACGCCGCCGTCGGCGCGCACGTTCGACGAGGGCCCCTCGCCATCTTGCCCGCCGTACCAGAAGAGTCGATCGCGTCCTTCGAGGCGCTCTTGGAAGCCGTACCAGCCCCACGTCTCGATGCAGAGAGAGATACACCGAAGACGAGCTTGAATCCGGCGAAGCTTGAATCTGCGCCGGGCCGTGGCCGGCTCCATCTTCTGTAAGGGGGCATTGAACGCCCGGCGCCAGAAGAGAGGACGGAAGGCCATCCAGAAACACCAGTGTTCCCCGTAGACGGCGCCGAATTCGACACGGTCGTACCATAGGTGCTGCCCGGCAAACGGGTAGGCGATGCGCCACGGGTTCAGTCCTCGCTCGGCGCACTCATTGAGGACTCCAGCGTTGGCTTCACGAACATCCTTGGGTGCGGCTTGGCCCACTTCGATGAGATTATTGATGGCCTCCTTCTTGGCCTCGGTTATCTTGGACAGCGAGGAGCTGTCAGACTTCTTGGCAGGGGGCGAGGTGGATGAACCACTAGGGGACTTCTTGGCAGGCAGCGTAGGCGACGACCGTGTGGCTGAAGGCGAGCGCTTTTGCGGCGAACTGGAGCCTTCCCCGTGCCTTTATAAGGCTTGCGTGGAGGCGATGGTGATCTTAACCGAGACTTGGACCGCCGAGGTGAAGGCGACCCTGACGACTTGGACGCGCGCCAACCTTGTGACTTGAGAGCAGCGAGTGGCAACAGGAACACGGGTCCAGCGAAAGAAGCGTCCGCCTTGCCGTCGAGGATGTCCTGGACGAGTGCGTCCAGATCCTCGATGCCCTGATTCTGCGGGTGCGCCACCAAGAACGGACGAAGGCGACCCCAGACGGCGAACTCGATAGCGCGCGTGTCGGACGGCGCCGCGGCGTCATCGAGGAGGCCGTCGATGAACGTCTTGAACGTCTTGAACTCCGCAATTTCCAGCGGAGTGTACACCTTGACCATGACGGAGGACTTGGAAGCGGAGGCGACTGCGTGTGGCGTGGCTAATTGCCGAATGAGAGAATCGGAGATTTCCTTTCAGTGGACGAAGGAAAAAAAAACAGATTGAGCAATTTAGACCAAGACATCGCAAGGAACGGGCTACTTCAATCTGAAAACGGGTGGAAAGGAAATGACCACGGCAACGGACGAGAGCAAAGGAAACATGGGCTTCTTCTTCGGACGTGCTAGGGAGCGAGGCTGCGGACACGCTCGAGATGGAGATTGCGAAGAGTGTTGTTGACGGAGGATGGATCGTGCTGCAGACGTTGACGGTGGAGTTGCTGTCGTTGCTGAGGGGTTTACACCCGTTCGTATTGATCGTAATGGGTGCCGTCTTGGGCAACTTGCTGTTGCCGTCGTGGAATGTAGGTTTAGTCTTTGGCGAGGCCTGGTACGAGACGGCCAACGCGTTTTGTTTCTTCGTGTACACGTGTGTGAATTGCTACATGACGGCTATGCAGAGCCCTCAGTTGTTGGCACTGGATTCGACGGAGTACGCGTGGGCAGCATTATCGTTGCTGATTGTGGTACCCATTCAAGTGCTGAGTGTCTACGAAGCCATGTTTGGCATTTGGGGACGTGCTTGGATTGTGTGGTGCGTTGCTGCACACCACACCATCTTTATCTTCGTACCTGACGCGAGCCAACTCGTGTGGCAAGCTACGTGGAGATACGGACAGGCTACGGGGGAAGCGTGGTCGTTCATTGCTGGGCGTACGAACGACGCGGGTTATTGCGTCTACGTGATAGTGAAGCTGTGCTTCTCGGTGGTGGTGCATGCGCCTCGCATTGCGTACGAGGTGCTACACGGCATTTGTCTTGGGATTACTGGGGCAGCTATCGTGTTGGGCGTGTGGAATGCGTGGTAGGGGTTTACACCCGTTGCCGTTTACGCTAGTGCAGTGATCGTGACGTGTGGCTTCTACAGCTACGCCGTGAAGACGTGTTACGGAAGGTTGACGGATTCGACGCCGAAGAGCTGCACGTGAAAAGGCTGAGAGTACGAGCATCAACAAGCTACGTGGCGCCACCAAGGACAAGCCCAAGGCTACGAGCGGAGGAACGCAGGACGCGTCCATGGTAGCGAAGGACCATATGGCGCAAGTTGCCGTGCAATTGGACGAAGAAGAAGGTGGGACGACGGTCCCCACGGCTCAAGAGGACGCTTGCCGAGGCCGGCAAGGGACAGTCGGGGAGAAATGTCCCGTATCACGTCCGGACGAGCACCTGCTACGACTCTTGGTAATCCTTAGCGAGATCCTCCATTGGTCTGACCGCCAGCGTCTGCCTGCGCGAGGACAGGGCGGGTCATAATCGGCCTAAAGGAACCCAAGATGACGCTAGAACGGTACTCTTGCTTCAAAGGAGCTCACGGGTGCGGGGAGCGTTCCGGGACGGACGGCATGGAACGGAAGACGCTCCAGGAAGGACGGGGCGTCATGCTTAGATGGAAGCTTGAAGGTACGGAAGGTAGGATGGCGAGTCGCGGATTTTATTCGTAAGGAACACAACAAATAACTTTTGCATTTTCGTACGGAGTTTTTAGCTTCTACTCTTTCGGACGTCGAGTCTACTTGACTTGCTGTGCGCGTTTTTCATCGGTCGGCCTAAGGTACACACGACCCCGACGAAGGAGACTCGCGACACTTTGCTATTGTGGCGTCGGAGCAAGCTCCAACTCCAATTCACTACCAATCTACGCAACTACGCGCCTACGCGCCTACGCGCCTACGCACCTACGCATCTACATACTGCCACTTGTGCAGCACGTATTCGAACTTCGTCGCTACCGCAGCCCCCACCCCGTTTTCAGGGTTATACTTTGCTACTACTGCCTGCAGAGACCTGAAAAAGCCCCAGGTCGTCACCCACGGCATCGTTGGTAGTACCAACTTGGTATGTCAATCGCTTTAAATCGCTTTACCTTGCAGCTCTGGGAAGTCAGCGCCGGCAGCGGAACCTTCAGCGCGTGTACAGCGATGCTCTTCTGTCGGTATGCATGGTTGTATTTGGCACTGCTTAGCGTCCCTCCTTGCCTTGTTGCTAGAGGTTAAAAATGCCGCCATATACTAGATAGACGGAGATCGAAAGGTCTTGTCAAACGTTTTTCTTGCTCAACTACCATCTTGAAGTAAGAGCTGGACGTATCTTGCTGGTGCAAAAGAAATCCTGTCTAAAATGATTATCCTAAGGTATCATCTACGCCACCCATATTTCCTGTTCAAATTTATATTTTTCTGTGCAAAGTCACGAAAAACCTGCAGTAGTTTGAAAACCTCTGTTGTTTATACGAAATATTGAAAATATAAGGAGGGTTCATTTGAAATTTGTATTAGTGCAGTACCTACTTTTTCTGTGGACCACATATTTGTCCCCCGAATTAATCCTTATTGGGCTGTACGTACTACTCACGTAGAACTACCAGGACAATATATGTACATGCGAACTCTTACTGTACGTGTTTTTTTTAAAAAATATTTTTATGAAGCAATTTGAGGCTCACCTGTTTCGATTACAAAATCAGTTTTCGTACATGTATCCGGATTTTGACATCGAAACATGTGAGCCTCAAATTGCTTGATAAAAATACACTCTTGCTTGGTTTTCTGACAGATGCTGGCTTGCTTGGAAACACTGTACAAATTGCTTGGATTAAATAGACACCCGAGACGCTGGACAGCAAGTATCAACTGCTGCTTGAATACGAGCGAATGTACGTGAATGCAATTCAAGAGTTCCAGAATGAGTGCGAGAAGAATGAAAAGCTGGTCGCTAGACTGGAAGAGTTGGCAAAGCAGTAGCCTCCAAGGTAAAGGTCCAGTAACTGGTGTTGCATCGCATTTGCATGTTGCGTAAAAATAATCAACGTAATCTGGAATCGTTTCATGTTACAGGTCTCAATCGACAAGTGATTGTACGTCACAGATCTCAGCAGAATGAGCAGGAAGAAGAATTTATCTCCAACACGTTCACTCGCATCATGCCTGAATTTCGCTGTTCGAGTGCTCTCCTCTACGGCGACTGTCCAAGAAATATGTACGAAGCCCATTTTGGCGCCGATGGTGGTGGAAGCGCACCGATTTGGACAACAAGTGACGAAGCATCTTGAGTCGTGTGCCTCCACTGACATTCGGACGCTACTCAAGGTTTTGCAGGGTAACCAGAACAACAAGTTGTCTCGCGAATCTCCGTTAGCAGGATTGGATTTCGCTGACTTGACATGGGACTTTGAAGGAACTGTGACGGACACACTCGCGATGGAGCTACAGGAGTTGGAAAGCCGAGCTGCAATGAATGCAACAGATACGTGTGTAGTCTTTTCAACAACATCGCGGACTTTAAGTGGTGGGCAAGCTGTGATCTGGTTTCCTCGAAACCGCAATGGAGACTTGCGCGACGCGGATGACAGAAAGAAGCGCCAGATTCTGATTTATGTTTGCCCCGGGCGCGTCAAAGTTGTCAAGAGCGTGGACGATCTGATAAAGAAGATGTATGATGAATTACCGACATTACGAGAGAGTGGTGCGACATACAACGTGTGGGAAGTGGTTATGGGCACGAAATCGCACAACCAGCAGGAGGAACAATCTAATGCGGTTCAATTAGAACCTGTGTCATTACAGGACAATGAAAAAGATACAGAAACTCTAGGAGAGAGCCAAAGAGAAATTATTGCTGGAGATGATGCAGTGCAAAGTGACGTTGATAATGGTATGCATGATGATGTTCACGGTATAGTCCATGATGGTGGCGATAAGGAAGAAGAACATGGCAGCAATGAGGTCGTCCGATCCTATGAAGTGCAGACACCACAGCGTGAAAGTGGTGATCAGTCACCGTTTCAAACGTTGGCCACGGTTGAGAAACCGGTAGACGATAATCCGGGTCTATCTTCTCGTATGTTCACCTTCGGGTCTGAGCCAAGTGGTATTCAGGCTGAAGACGATACTCCAATCAGCCCTCAAAACCCAGCGACAACAGTTTCTTCGTCTCCTGAGATACCCACCAAGAAACCAAGCACACCTCATGAATATCCTGAGGGTGATAATCACAAGGATGCTGTGAGTGGATCGCTGGAAATCAAAGTCTCGGATAGTGACAAACAGGGAGGCTCAATGAGTGTGTCGCTGGAAATCAACGACAAGAAGGAAAACTCTACTGTGTGCGTGGCTGAGGTAGATTCCTCTGAACACTTTGAATCTCCCGTACAAAACGAGAAAATTCCATCAGTTCAAAAACCAAATTCTGCTGCTGCTGTAAACTATAGAGATAAACTCGGCGCGCGGGTTTGGTGGGAGCTCGCATATACTGCAAGAAGGCTTGAGCGCGAAGAGATCCTGGAGCGCCAACAGCAAGCACGTCAACAGCCGTCAGATATCCAAGGACGACGACCAAATGCTCACCTCTCACGACGAATGGAGCCAACAAGATTGTCGAAGAATGACCAACCAGTTCAAGAAATTCATGAAACGAAGAACGTTCTCGTGGAATGCTCAATGCCAGCAATTTCACCCGCTGCTTCAATGTCAGCTCTCAATAAATCGCAGGAGGGGGCCTCGAATAAGTCGCTCGAACGGAGACAGTGCTCGAGAGCATCCCTGGCAAAACCTGATACCCACGAATCTGTGAAGTCCTCTTTTGTGCGGCTACGAGATTCAATCGACCCTATTAGCACGGAAACCAGCAACCAAGAGGAGGATGAAGACGAAGCTGTCGCGCAAATGATGTGGGGAAGCACTCATACTACCTACGAACTGGATCGCAACACAAACAGTAATACCACAGAAGATGAACTGCAGTCAACGGAGGCAACCGCTGCTGTTGCATTTAACATTCGTGGTCGGGTACCGATGCGATCTCGTCGTTCTTCTGTCAAAGTAGGTATGCCTGCTCTAGGTGAATCCAGCAGTTCCGAGCATATTCTGCCTTCTGGTGACTCAGATCGTTGCACAACTGCAGAGCAATGCCATCTGAGGTTATCCAGATATCAAGCTTCGACACTTATTGAAAGCAAGGCAGTCGTGCCTACACCAGCTCCTGTCGCTACTTTTATTGCTCTAAGTGAAGAAAATACCGCCGCTACATCCGCAGAGTCCCGCCAAGAGAGACTCAATGAACTTCGACAGAAGAAGCTTCAAAAATTGCAGCAAGCCCGGGATATGTCGCTTCAACAGCAACAGGAGAAACAGCGTCGAAGTCATCGACCACTCTCGTTCGCCAACTCGATTTACTCGAAGAAGGCATCAAACCGCCAGTTGATACAGAACGCTTTGGAGTTTACTCTACTTGCAGGTGGATCGATGGAGAAGGAACGCACGTTGGCTTTACAAGCTCTCGCTGAATCTACTTGCGACAACTTCATTGTACTTCTCAAATCTGCAAAGGAGCTCAAATTCCGGGCATTGTACGAAAATCACGTTGATCGAGACTGTGCAACTCGGATTTACTCCGTTCTACCTGGTAATTCAGCAAGAGCACCGCTTAAACTCAGCAGCAACGAGATGATTTCGCAGTTTTTCAAGTACAGCTCGGCGAAGAAACAATTCTTGCCAGTTCCTACGAGGTCGTTCACTGTGAAAACCGATGCGTGTGCTCTGGTAGATCAACTTGTTTTCAAAGGGAAGTCCAAGAACAACACCACATCTTTAGCTCGCTTGCTGTAAAAGAATCATGAAAAATGATAGCGTACACATAACTTCACGTGCATCTGCAGCTATAGTCCTTCTTTCTTACGGCTGCCAGTTCCTTCGCTCCGAAATGGGTCTATAGCGACGGAAAGCGGGTAGTGAAGAGCGTGCTGGTAGTACGCAAAGCAACGCCATCAGCATGGCCCACTCAATCGGGAACTCGAGCACTTCTATCATCACAACCCAACGCAACAATCCGTCATTACTGTGTGCAGCACCATCCGCTGCCCTTCCTGACCAGAAGAAGAAAGCCGGGTTAGCCTACACGATGGAGTGCAGCGGGATATGTGGCCAGTGAACATCACTGGGTTCTGTTGTGTTCCCTACAATTGAACTCGACGCTTCATCCGATGGTGGTGTACACTGTGACGCTGCAAGTAACACCGACGACGTCGTGTGCATGAGGCAAAACACTGCTGCAATGAACGCAATACGTCGGATATTCCTCTTGCGATGCGTCACATCCTCCGCCACTTTGTACAGCAACACTCATTCTTTCTCCATATGCTGGTAGTAAAACCACACACGCCGTCCAGCAACACAACAGCACCACCGTCGCTACCAGCAACAAACTGCGTCGAATTTTACTTATTGGTTCTTGTCTTGCAAATAGGAACATCCACATTTGCAGCAAATAAACAGTCACCATTAATCTGATAAATAAAAGTCTCGGTGGTGGTGGTGGAGGTTTTAACGAAGATTTTTGTGTTGTCATTGCTCCACTATATCTTCTTTCATCAAGATCCTCGAGTGTGTAAACTTTGCAATAAAGTGTCTGTAGGTCGATGGCCAACCCTGTTTTTGCTTGAACTAAAGTTGTGACTTGCACCCTGCACTTTATCAACCATGGCCGCCCATGTATTGAACACCACCAAAAAGACCCCACCAAGTACCAATGATGCTGAGGCACCCAGTACTTGCCATAGAAATACGAATTGTAGGTAGGATAAATGTAAATGCGCTGCATCTCGGTCCAATAGTCCATTAGCATGTGATTGAAACAGGGTCAACATCCATAAAGCCACGAGAATGAAGGCCGCAGCCCGTAGAGAAGCTCCAAAGGCCAATAACCCGTATAGACCCACAGCCGTACGGTCTCGACTCCAAGTTCGCACTAGTCGATGGACTGCAACAAGCCCAGGGATCAGGAATAACGCGCCACACGAGCATACACTGGCGTAAATGAGGTATACGAAGGAGGACGAGGTGGCCGACGGCATGGCCGACTCGGCCGAGCCCATGGCCAACGCAGAGGAAGAGGTGGCCATCGAGAAGACAAGCGGACCCCGTTGGGGGGAAAGCAATTCTTGTACTTTGTAATGCATAAGATAGAATATTCTTTTTCTCAGAATTGTGATTAAAAGTATTTTAGACATCATCGCACCAATCTAGAAACTCTGGAGGTAAAAGACAGGAAACCGTTCACTGCGAGCTCTTCGAGAGAGCACACAATAACGGTGTCAATTCGCTAGACTATGTGTTGGTAAAGTTTACGCGAGCAAAACGATTGGTAGGCCTCGCCCAGCGGGTTATGATTGTACACTTCTCAATTACATGTATATATATACATTCCTTATACTTTCAAATCCTAAAGGGGATGCGAAAATGGTAGTTTTTTTTTCAAATGGTATAGCGATATGAGAGTCGTTCAGACACATGCACGCTCTCCATGTTTGTGCAGCTCAGTCGACATACTATTTACCGCAGCAGATCAATTCTGGTTTTATTTGGGTATTTATTTTCGACTAGCCACTTTATAATTGAGACGGTTTCAAACGAAATGATGCTTAGGCCACACCTGAAACGAAGCTACGCCGAATCTGGTTCGCGAGGTTTTGGACCGAAGTTGTAAAACCTCGTGCAGTAGGTTCGCGGTAGTTACGAGCTTCGGCTGAGTCGTACCTAGTGGATTGAACACGCGAAACGCTGCGAAGAATGTTCGCTTTCGAGCGATGTGACTCGTCAAAAGTACTGACCCCGCGTGCGGCTCTTTAAAAAATCTCAAAAGAATCTACGATGATGCATGCCTTGGCTGCAATTGCCAACCGCAGTCAAGCTGATAATTGCGCGCTAGTTGCTACGGCAAACCACGAGCCAGATGAGCACTGCGCACAGCAAGGGTCGTCTGTTCATCGCCGTCGCCAAGTACTCATGCAAGAAGATGTGGTTACTCTGGACAACCAACTGGTGGCAGCTACAGAAGCTCGTCTAGTTCATGTACTGGATGAGACACACCAGAGGGCACAAGAACATGCTCTTCATCTCGAGCGGAGATTAGATCACTTTTTCGGTTTGTCTCGTGAACATCTCCAAGCATCTGTTTTAAACATTGAACGGCGAGTTCAAGAACAACTTGATTACCAGATCCAAGCATCCCTCAGCAACGTTGGAACAAGCGTTCAAGCGGCAATAGATAATGCATCTTCTACATCAGTTGCCTCACTAGCGCAGCATTTCCAACTGCCCAACGACCGTGTTTACAGTGAAGTCAACGAAACAACGATCACACTGGAGGAACGAGTACAAGCCAAGCTCAATGAAGCCATGCAGAAAACGGAAGCAACCTTCAAGACCGTGGCAGCACAGATTGAAGAAAATATAACAGACTCTCAAGCCAATTATGCAACGAGTTGAAAGTGTAAGCTGATGCACAGGATTTGGTACTCGAGCAAAAGGTTCAAGAGATACTAGATGCTTCACGAGCACAGATCGTTGCTGATTCGGAGCATCATGCAGCAAATGTGGTAGCCAAAATGGAGCAGCATGTTTTGCGCGTTCAGCGGAAGAACTTTGTGCGAGCTGAATCTTCCATTAAAAGACAATTGCAGGCGCTGGAATCCAAGGTAAATGAACAACTCAAAACGAGTCAGTGCTGTCATGATGATGATCACTTTGAAGCACGAATTCAAGAAGCATTGCGAGTCATGGAAAACAGAGTTGAAGAAATCGCAAACCATGCTATTGAGCGTAGACTTAATGCGAACAAGTTAACCAAGAGTGTACAGGACGTGATGCAGCACCGCAGTAATCCAGAAAGCTCTGCTCAAGGCCGTGAAGGTGATCTCACTTCGTCCAATCCACGCTCAGGTGAAATGAAATTGATAGAGAGTGAGAACAGCGAAAACAAGACTTGTTTGGCGCCCAAACAAGCCGTCCCAAAGAAAAAGCGATGCTGCCACAAAAAACAGGCATGGTTTGGGAAAGTTGTGAAGATTGCCAGGCATTATTTTGATCCTAATCTCTTGTGCGACAGATTGTGCGATGGCTAAGCCTGCGGCTCCTGCAAAACATGTTGGCGAGACGATCTTGGAGAGAGCACGCCGGCAAGCAACGAATGCGGTGATTAAAAGAGTGCAGCAACGAACTTCTACGCTACGTAGATAAGCGGGTATTAGACCTTAACAGGATGTGGTTTTCACTACTTACTGTTGAAGTACTGCGATCAAAGCGATGCCCTGCTGGAGTCCATATGCATGTGTATACTGGCAGAAGGCTGTCTCGTGTAAATTCTACATCTCCATCGAGATGGTTGTAGAGAATCCCATGACAAATGGAAGATTGTTGTTGACAACTAGAAGCGTCTGTGGCAACAAACTAGTGCGCTGACACGATTCTTTCGTTTGTGCTGCAGCAAGTATACGAGTCACTTCTTCATCGCGGGTTCGCTTTCGGTTGTCTTCACTAGAAGATTGGTCAGATGACACGCCATGCACGTCCTTCAAATGTTTCGTTGCCCGGGATGTTCTGCCGCCGTAAAGCTGTAAAAACGTCGGCCAAATCCTGCAAGTGTCGCTTCCAAGACATATCCACCCTAACACTGTCACGCCTACCACCTCGCATTTCACACGAACACCCCAGTTGAAAATGAAAGATCGCTCACTAGGTCGTTGCGGTACGAGCTCGAAACCTTCAACAGGCTGATAATTTCTGATCGCTGTCTTTGCCACGGCAGGTACGCAATTTGGTGAGCGTGTTGGTTGTTGGACAGGGGTGTGAGCTGGCTCAACACTTGAAGGTTGGCCAAGGATTGGAGTTAATGCTCCTGTTGGAACAGGTGTCGTCCGTAGAGATGGCAACCCAAACCACCCAACTTGTGGCGTACTGGCGTTCACGCACAGATTCGGGTTGGCATTCAAAGCAAGTTGCGTGGGAGGTGGACCGCCCACCAAAACGTTTGGACGTAAGGGGTCAAAAGCCACAGGTTATTCGCTTAATCCAAGCGAGTGCTCACACGGCTCGTCAAGCCGTCGCCGTTGAGCTGGAGGCCCATCAGTCACCACCATTTGTGCAGCAGTTCGAGCTTCTTGTACGTCAGGTCTAGTCTCATCAGTGATATCACCAGTGTCGCTCATCATGAACGTCCCAGCTGGTTGGTGCTTGCCTACCCAGGTAGTAGTATCAGTCGGCCGACGCGGAAGTTGAAGTGGAGAGTCGTAGAACGTGTACACGTTGGTTTGCAGGAGATAGAAACATGAAAAGTGAGGAACGCAGCACCTATCGGATCGTGGATCCTTCAAGCATCCTCTACAATATTACGTTACATTCTTGCGGCTTTAGAAGAGTGTCCGAAGAGTCATATACAGCCAATGGAAGCGCACGCATGTGACTTTTCAAGCGAACTCGAGCGACTATCGCTTGCGCCACCCACTTGAAAACGAACATGAAAAACCAGAACTCGCCAAGTTGCTTCGAACTTCGCGAGGTTTTTTCTGCGAAGCTGATAAACCGATATACCGTGTTCGCGTCTGTTCACATTCGTAACCGCGAACGGAAAATCGGGAGTACCGTGGTTCGTTTCCTCGAGCTTCGTTTCAGGTGTGGCTTAGGCGCCATTTGGAGTTTTCGAGATAATCGGCTTCAAAGATTGGCCATCTAAATTCGAACCTAAACGAATTTTGTCAGGAGAGGGCATTTTCCAATCGTACCTATTTTGGGCAGGTGTATCCGAGGGGGATCTTTGACATACCCAAATACGCAACAGAATGGACTGTGGTGACTCAAGCACTGACCTCCGCGCCCCCGAGGGCGGGCCAGACTGCCGCAGCGTCTCAGCACCGGAAGGCGGTGCGGACCCCCCCCCCCACAGCGACTCAGTATCACAGGGCGGGGCAGACCCTCGCAGCCACGCAGCGGCGCAGCACCTGAAGCCGGCGCACCAGATAGTTCCTGTGCCTTAACTCGCCCGAGCATGCGTAGACTGCTCGGCTCACTTCGGCCTGATCCATTGGAGGTCGGTGGTGTAGCGTCGGATGATAGCTCCTGGGATCCTGCTACAGAAGAGTCTAGCGGAGAGTCTATGGCCGAAGTATCCACTGCTGAAGAGGTTGTCGATGATCTCTCGGAGCCAGAATCGGAGCATGACGTGCAAGTGGACGGAAGCGTCATTTTGAATGACGAAGAGCTACGGGAGCGTGTGACTGGTCTAATTAACGAAGATACCTGCGAAGAACGATGCCTCCAGGGCAAAGCAGCCGAGCTCCAAAATTTCCTGTGTTCGGTTGCTCAGATGACGACTCAAGAGAAGAAGCAAAGCATTATGACGTCGTCGGCGATGATGCTGCAGATGGATACGGCGGTGCGTCGTTGGGGTACTGGTGTAAGACAGAGCTTTGCGTACTACCTTCCCTTGTTGGGACGAGTTTGTCGCGATACATGGACTGCTGTGTACCAGGTGTCAACGGCAACGACGACTCGCTACAGGCACCAAATCCAGCGCGGTGCCTTTTCGGTGAAGCCGCACGGGGGTCACATGAATCTCAATGCTGCCAAAATTGATATCCGTTGGTTAGTCAAGTGGTTCCGTTCGTTGGGAGCCACGACCTTCGTCGTTCAGAAGGATCCTGTTTGAATGCTGCCCAATGATTCGCATTCGCTCTCTACGAAGCAACGTGTGTGATGTATGCACCATTCTGTTCAACAAGATGCGGTCCGGCGTCACTGCACAACTCACGGAGGAGCTCGGGCTTCACACGGCAGCCGCACGGGCGATGAGGTAAGCCAAAATGGACACAAGCATCATTTTGAGTTGACAATGGATACTAAGATCATTTTGATTTGTTGGAAACATTTTTCAGGCAAGAGTATAAGAAAGACTTGGATTCTGTGTCGGTCGAGCATGCAGTTCTCGTGATGGACTTCTGTCAAAATCCCACGCTGCCCAGTGTGACTTCAACCCCGTCACAATGGTACTTCTTGTCGTTGGTGAATGTGAGCGTGTTCGGCATCTATTATACCAACAAAGCCATTCAGTACAACTACGTGTACGAAGAATCTACCGCCGGCAAGGGCACAGACGAGGTTAACAGCATGCTTCACCATTTCATCACGAAGATTGTGCTACCCGGTGGATACCGGAAGCACACGATCTATGCCGACAATTGCGGCGACCAGAATAAGAACAACTTCGTTGTCAAAATGCTGCTAGCTTTGGCTCAAATGAGAGATCTAGAAACTGTGGAGCTCAAGTTCTTCGTCAAGGGTCATACAAAGAAGGCTGTGAACCGTGGATTTGGACACATTCGAAAGAAATTGGCTAAAGAAGACGTTTGGACGATGGAACAAATGCTGGAAGTCATCAACTCGGCTTCCTCCACCTCGGCGCTCGTGCACATCCCCAGAGACAATGGTATCATGAAAGTCTTTCGTAACATCGTCAAGGAAGCCTACAAGGATCTAAAGCATTTGCAACGCTACCAGATTTTCACCATGAATGAGGCCAATCCTGGAGTTGTGAGCTGTCGGGCGGGGCCAAGCGATACGGCGGTCCCACAAGACTTGCGGCGCACTTACGACGGTATTGCGACGGATGCCGGAAAGCTAAGAGAGCTCTTTGAGAGCCATCTAGAGAAACCCGAGCCCCCAACACCAAACTTCGAGAAGAAGCAGCAAATGTACAACAAAGTTCGCCCATACGTCCCGAACGAATACGCAGATGACCCACTTTACGACGCGCCAAACGATGAAGAAGAGAAAATAGCAAATGAAATCGCCCAGGCTCGCCGTAACGCTGTCGCTAAGAAGAAAAAGCATGCACCAGAGAAGCCAAACACCGAATAATCTATGGCAGAGGCAACTTCAACCGAAGCGAACGTCGGTGAAAGTGCTCCTAGTAGCAGTGTTGCACAAACCAAACCTGCGCCGAAGCGTTTGAAGCCTACCAGGAAGGAACAGTAATGTAGCAATGTTACGATCTAATCGAAATGATGCTTCCATCCATATTCCCAAAATATGGGAAGTGATTACCCATATTAATCAAAATATACCCTCAGATTTTTGTCATGGGATATTGGCATCCAAATTTGGAGATGTTGTAGGTCGATTTAGAGGCTGTGAACAGGCGCAATTGATTCAGCGCCTGAAAAGGAACTATTTCATCAAAAAAAATTCCAAAAATGTCGACCCGGAGTGAGACAACTTTTTTAGGTGACCAAGGCTTGGTCGGTACGCAGCTTCTTGGGGGCCTAAAGGCATCAGAAGAAAGAGGAGACGCTACTCTTTGCAGTGATGTGCCTAAATCGCGATTCGTACTTAGGTTCGGAAGTATCTTTTCGTTTGAAACTATCTCAATTTTGAACTGGTCACTTTTGCCGCGTCATATATATACTTTCACTTAAGTGCGCTTTTATTCGTACCTAAGTGAATTTGTTCTTACTTAGGTTACCCCTCGTGAAGACCGTTTGCAACCGAAGCGAAGCGGAGGTCTGTAATGGTCGGCGCGGAGTAGTTGCCCTAACAAGGAGGTATTATCTAATTACCGACGCCTTGCCCGCCATGAGCGAAGCGAAATTGGCGGTGCAAACGAGGAGCTCACGTTAGGAACGCGATTGTGAGCGAAGCGAAGCGAGCGTTGTTGAAGGGGAACGGTTTTTCAATCAGAATTTTGTGTACTGTAGTTATCAGTTGTCAACTACCGATAGTTAGTTTTTAGGTGTTGGATAGTTATTTTTTGTGTCGGCTAGTTACTGTGTGCTAGGGAAACTAACTAGGTGAGAGCTCGTTCTGAGTCTCCGTTTGAGTTTTCGCCTAGCTACTTTTGGTACCTCGAATAGCCACTAGTGCGGCACAACAAGTGGCTAGTTGGAACAGTAGTCACAAAAGTGGCTAGTCGAAAATTAAAAAGTGGCTAGTTCAAAATCGGCACCCGTTTTATTTAAGCGAGTTGCAGGGTGACATTAAAACACAGACTTTTTTGTAGGTGTTCAGGGCGCTCCAGATAGCAGTGCATGGCTGCATCGCACCCTTGCACGTGTAGCTAAATGATCAAACACCATACAGTAGTTTCCGAGTAATTTAGAAATATGGACGTGTTTATCTATTTCCCATTTTATAACGGTGCGTTTGTTTAGTCAAATCGTCCGAATTCTTTGCGAGTATCTTATACAGCAAGGAGAGAAGTATTGATAGGATAGCTTCCTCACACAGGGTCAACGAAAGTTTGTTATAACCTAGGCTAATAGCTCTCTATTTATTTGTATGGTAGCGTCTCGCTACACTATAGTTGTCATCATTTTCTTTTCTGTTAATGTATTAGATAGCACTCACAATATGACCTGTGTACTTAACTCAAAACGTGAGGTAAAATTCACGATCGTTACGAATAGAATACTGCTTAAATAGAGTTTCCTCGGCAACCTGCACGTGTAACCAGGAAGTCTGCCTTCCGAACTTCACATTCAGCCAGGTGCTTCTGGAGGTTCGGCTGGTTGCAGTTGATCAAACCTTGAACGTGCTAAATCACGATCCGGGATCACCCACAGCAACCTGATCATCGACCTTCCGGATGAGGGCCATCTCCATTCCTTTCAGGAGGCCATGATACTCGGCATCGTTCGCCATGACGTTATCCAGAGTGAATCCTCGTGCTTCCAGGACTTTCCACTCTGGAAGTTGCCATAGGATACATCCGCAGCTCCCTCGGCGCGTAGAAGTTTTCGCAGCACCATCAAAACATTGGACGATTCCACGATAATCCAGACCGAGCATCTTGACGCTAACCACTGGTGGCGGTCTGACGCGCCCCTTGGCTGGAATCAGCGACTCTGCAATTGCATCCAGGATGGCAGCTAATCCGTGCTCGTCTCGAGTGACCTTCCGGACGGTAATATCCCAATGCGAGAGGGACACACCCAACAGAACGCGCCGTCCATCTTCCGTCTTCGGATTAATCACCCACTTCAGGACTGAGTATCTGGTGTGGTAGACTTCCAGATGAGATTCCTCGAGAATTGTCCAGAAAACCTGGAGTACCCTCAGGATGGCAATGTCCACCTTTTCCGCGACGTGATACCACAACTCGGAGTCATTCAGAACGCGTCCCGTGAATCTCACCGGTTGAATCACTCCATCATACTCTCGTCCCAGGACAGCACAGGTCGCCCACTGGTTAGCATGCGGGGTGATTACGAACGGTTTCGTACGGTCTGGATGCCGAAGCAACGGCGTCGAGACAATATTCTACTCCAGGAGGTCGAAGGCAACCTTGACTCTTGTAAGATCTCGTCCGCCGCGCACTTTGTCATCCGAATGTTCATACAGCACATCGGCGACTACCGGGAAGTACTCGATGAACTTGTGGTAGTAATTCTGACTTCCAAGAAAAGACCGCACTCCTTTCAGAGTCTTCGGAAACGGCAAGTCTTGTACTCCCTTCGCGATCTTCAGAGTCGTCCGGATGCCCTCCGCACTAATTGCGTGCGATAAGTACGGAATCGAGAGTTTCCGAATTCACGTTTAGGCAAACTCACCGAGATGTTCCAATAGCGAAGTCGAAACAGCAGTGCATCTAGATCATCACAAAGTTGATTTCACGTCGGAGCTCCATGTGCGATGTCATCGATGTACGAACTGCGTCCCAAGACCGGTCCCATACGTGCTGGCGCCGGGATGTTCCTATGGAAGACCGCCATCATGTCCTTCAGAACAGGTAGCTTATCTCCGGAAGTATCATCTCTGCGTGTACTACATCCAGAAGGTTCCAGTCCGAGAAATTCCAGAACATCCGGGTCGACTCGACTTCCTCTTCGGGTGGCAGTCCGACGAATCCCCACAGGCAGTTATTAATCGCCGCCTGATACACCAGAGGCGCATTCTTAAGTCCGAATGGCATCCGGAACTACCGGAAGTGTCCGAATGGACAGACGAAAGCTGAGATCGACTTCGCTCGTTCAGACATCTGGACGGCCCACAATCCGCTGGCCATATCCAAACTCATAAACCACATAGCATCCTCGAATCCGATCAGCTGATCATCAATAAGAGGTAACGGGTGATTCGAAAGTCGAATAAATCCATTCACCACACGGTAGTCAATGCACATCCGGATGTCCACCCCGTTCTTCTTCAGGACAATCACGATCGGGGATGCCCTGGGTGACTCTGAATTCTCAAGCAGACCGATTTCCAGGAGTTTCTTCAGCAGCTCGTATACTTTGATCGCTATGTGTGGGGCGATCGAGCATGGACGTTGGGTAACCGGTTTGGCGTCCCCGACATCCAGATCGCAAATCACACCACGCGCAGGCGCAGGAGCCGCATTTCCATCTTCAAGAAAACTAGAACGATGATACTTCAGGATGCACCGAAGCTTCTTCTCGTCGTCCGAAGTTGTCTTTCCAGGTTCTCCAACATCAGCTTTCTCGATGTCACATTCAGGACTCAATTCGTGGATTTCTGGAAGCATCGCAAGTTCATCTTGAAGTTGAGCGAGTAACTCGCTCCCCTCGCGAACATATACAGCGGGTTCCAAGTCCTGCTCCTCAGCATTCAGACGCATACATCGCTCGTACTCCAATTCCAGCTTCCGGACAGGGGTACTTGGCAATGCTTGAGCCGGCAAATCTGGAAGTTCATCGATTTCCAGACCCACTTCTTTAATAACCTCTGGATTCACCGTCCCATCATCCAAACACTCTTCCCCCAGACTAATTGCATCGTAGAATTCCTCGTCATCAGAATCCGAATCCGAAATTGCATCGACGTCGCTTCTGGATGCCAGAACTTCGTCTGGATGCACACTTCTTCCTGGAGTATCGGGTTGTTCATCTCCTGGATTCACACCTTCTGAAGGACCTTAAAGGTTAGGAGAGCTTGCATCCAGAAGCTCAGCATCCGGAACTGTAACGTCTGAAATAATTGCATCCAGAACGGATTCACTCGGGATGGTCACTTCCGGAGCTGGCGGCGCGGTTATTTCACATGCCTGAGGTTGCTTCTGAAGTTGAACCACACAAACCTTGGTGCTTCCGGAAGGTGGCCTCGTCAGCAACTTTGTGGGCCACTGATATTCCGATTTCTGAACGCACGGGGGTTCTGTATCCTGACGTATCTGATCCAGACGTTGTGCACGCAGACGGACTTGTTCTCATTTGGAATTCTCGTAAATCAACGTCTGCCACTCCTCGTACCTCCGAGGTCCTGGATGCACGAACTGGCCGGCCCTCGGGAAGAATCCGTACTCGACGATCCGGGTGACGGAAGTCCGAGTGTCAATCCAGACAAGCTTCTTCGAGATGTTCACCACTTTTACGGCAGCTGACCAGGAATTTGTAGCATATATGATCTGGGTAACCCAACCGTCACCTCGACCTGCCCAAACAACTTCACGCTGCAGATTGCTCTGACCATAGCGAATTCGGACGATCGCATGTTCCCCTGGATTCAATTTCCGTCGGATTCACCGGGATGTCCAGACCTCGATGCAGGTGATCCGAAGACCTTCCAGACACAACACGATTTCTTCATCTGGAAGTTGCACCAATCCTTCTCGAACACACAACCGCATTCCAGCGGGGTACATGAAGTTCATGTCGAGAAGCACATCAAAACCGTCGCCGATATTCGCCACCCAGAGTTCCAAAACATAAACCACTCTTGGACCCAGAGAAATCTTTACCTCAGTGCTCGCAGTGATAATCGTCGGGATGCCACCTAATCCAGACACCCGGAGCTGCTTCCGGAAAGTCAAGCGAAGTTTGAGTCTACGCGCAAAATCCAAACTCACCATACTAACCGAAGCTCCAGAATCCAGAAGGATACTCGTCCGAACATTATTCACCGCACCATCAACCATGGTAACTTTCTTGGTGTCTTCCGACTTGTGGTTTTCCCACCATCCATATCTCTGACCTGGTCCCAATCGGAACTCAGGTCGTGCATCCAGATCATAATCATCCGGAGGATCACCATCCGGAAGAGGGGGATCGAAATAACTTGTTTCTGCCCTCTCAACTCCGGTCTAACGTACACTAGACACACTATTCGGGGGTCCTGAGCCCGGCGCGTTCTGGATCCCCATCCAGCGGGCTTATTAGTTTAACGGTTTCTCCCCAGAATCAGCGTCTCCATCCAGAAGTTGATTCCGGACGGAGGACGGCAGGTCCTCCAGTGCACCCTGGCGGGTGAGAGTCTTGATAGTCGGAAGCACTTTCCACTCTTCACACTTGCCTTCATGGAACTTGTCGCAGTTGTAGCACGGTCGAGTCTTGCACATGCGCGTAGGATGCCCCGTCCGATGGCAGCGCTCGCACTCGATGTCCGCCCAGCGGTTGGCATTCGTATGGCTAAACCCCCGCAGTTCTCACATCGCCTATTCGCACGTGGATTCCCTAAGTGTGGTGATCCAGGGTCCGTATGGACGCGTGCATTCGGAGGACGCCATCCAGAGTTTTCCATGATCCGGGAAACCGCTTCCGGAAGTTCATTCATCCAGGTGTTTTCGCTTCATTGAGTCACTTCCGGCAGACGTACTTCCAGAGGTAGACGTAGTCTGGCTTGGCGCCGCAAGTGCATCCGGGACTTCTTCGACAAGCTCTTTGAAATGCACTTAGTGGTCATCCTGATCTTCCGAGTCATCTTCACTCTGGATGACGTACGACTTTCCAGATTGTTTCGGACGGAAGTGTCCGTGCGGAACATTACCCGCTCGGAAGTCCCTCTTCGGCGGTGGAGGAATACCACCCAGTGACCCCAGCACATTGAAGGACGACCAAGGCTATGTGCACGGACCACACGAAAACTCTCCTATGTTCCAGTCCAAGTTAACCTGGGGACCGGTGTCCGAAACACTCGGGTTGATCCAGTTCTTTCATTTGCTAAGTTGCCTGTGGACACCCCGAGTGACCACTTGCATTTCATATTCACTAACCTAGTTTTAGGAGGTTTGTTAGCGATCGCCCCAAAGATCTTTTGATTGATTGCTGTGTGTACCGAAGGTAATTGTATTGTTTCTCTTGACTAGATCGAGAGTGGTGCGCGTAGGGCATCCCGAATTGACCGGTATTTAGGACTGCAAACTACTTAGATAGGCTGCATACTGTATATCAACAACCTCTCTGTATTGATTTTGGTTATCTCCGGGAAGAGGTATTTGCTCGTGACCTCAGGTATTAGCTCGTGACCTCTCCCCAAACACTCAGGAGTCCTGAGTCAGGACTCTAAGGACCCGTAGGTCCTGGAAGTTCTTGCACTTTTGTATTTCTAACCCAAGTATACACATAACTCGGTGGCGTTACGTATCCAAGTCTGGTGACCCGAACCTACGAGGGTAACCACAAGGTCACACGCCACCCCGAATTCTGTTCGGGCTTGTACCTACCCACTCAGGAACGACAGCACTATACGCACCTGCGCGAAACGAGTTCACCCACATCGTCTCAAGAGCCCTCGAACGGTGGTCTTCCGAACGAGCCTTCTTCTCCCCACCGCTTGCACGGGCCTACAGGCAATGGCTTTAGGCAGGCTTGTCCGGCCGACTTATGGGGTACTTGGTAAACGAACCCTGTTTGTTTGTTATCTAGTCATGCTAGTCTAACTGGTACAGAAATGCACATGCAGTTTCGACTTACTTTCAGTGTGCTAGTGTCAATGTCGACATGTCTGGCTGGTGCTTTGACTTGGATCTGCCTTCGAAATGTATGAAGACGGTGGAACTTAGAAGATTATTCGTCGGTTCTTCAATGCTATATGACACTGAGACCAAATCATGGACGGTCGGCTTGGTCGGGAGGAAATGTATTGGTTTCAGTATGGGTAACCGTACCATCCAGACTTTCTCGTCTGGACTCGGACCAACTGGACCATCACGCCTGGACTCCTGTATGCTTGTATGTTTTCTTCGTGGACTTGTCGACTTCCTGTACTAGTGCGAGCACCATACCGTGTCAAGACAGGCAGCTCTAACCAACTATGTGTCGTTGGGAGCACTTGTACGCCTTGTAAGCAACCCTGTCGTCAGGAACTTGGTGCCTGTCCTGACCTTCACGTCCGAGACCTGTACGTCTGAACACCTAAGCCTATCCACGGCTTCCTGGGCTTCAACACTTATACTTATGATCCGGCCGGTACACAGCTATCGGGTGTTTCTTGTAGTCCATAATCCGAAGTTATTTTGGGTTTTTGTAGTCTCGCCTCCAAGTATCGGGTAGTCCATTTTGCCCAAAATATGCAAATAGGTTTACAGAATCGCCCAAACAAGAGGATTGAGCTTGTTTGGGATATTTCGTACTTAACAAGGGTTCTCTGATGGCTACACTTCTGGCGACGTATGTGCAGATATACCTATGGCATCGCCTCCAGACTGACGGACAACCGAGTCGAGCTCCTGAGCACGCAAACGCCATGGCGCGGGCCACGTCGTCAAGCGAGTTGCGGAAAACGTTGTGGTACACCTCGGCGATCTGCACGAGAGCAGACAACACCTCACGAAAAGCGACTCGTCACCGCCGTTAACATGCATCTCGATGATGCGCAACATGGGGGCAATGATGATGGCGAACGCTCCCAGGTCCTGCTTGGCCTAAGGAGGAAGGCTGAAGCGCCCTTAAGGATGGCTATATGCTACTCTCCATTACCATCGTACAGCGAGTTGGTGAAGGGCATGGAGAAGCTCTCCTTGTACGGGGCCAGTAAGTCTCCCACATACGCGGCCTGCTTGGCAACCAGATCGAAAACCTTCACGTGCAGCAGCGAGTCAGCGTTTGTAGTGAGGACTGAACCGGCGTTGAGAAGCTCGGACCACGGTTGCTCGTAGTTCCTCTTGGTTCGTAGTCGTCCATTTGATAGCTACCATAGCATTTGGCAACAAGGTCATATCAGCGCAGCAGTCATAATTTGGATTCCTAGTTACCAATTCGCCACTTCATAGCTACCAGAGCATGTCGCAACAGCCTCGACGAGTTCAATGCGATCACTAGGGTCCTAATCACCATTACACTGCTGGTGGAGCGTTGGAAGACAACGTCCACCACTACAACGTAGTCCCAGTCCGTGGTTGGCGTTTGATCTATGTAGTGCGGACAAAGGTAAGTGCACGAATGCAAGAGGCTACGGTATTCATCCGGGGTACATGTGCTAGCGTTCTGTAACAGCTTGTGCGGTGCTACTAGGCAGAGCTATAACAGAGGGCGTGTAGCAACAAACGCCTGTGCTGTGGGGTCGTTTGGTGAGTAGGTGAATGAAATGGCAGCTGCAATATTGATCTGGAAAGTACGTGCTAGCGTGATGTAGACTGACAGTACGTGTGGAGCGGTTGCATTGTTGCTTTTTGTCGCCCAGGTATGGAGGGTTGGAACCCGCTCAAGATCGTGCAGAGGAGCCTATATGTGAGAATGAGCATGCACGGGCACTGCGATATTCATCCGGGATGTGATGTTGCGTGATGACAAAATGGGTGGTGCGTTTGTATTAACTCATGTGAACGACAGCAGGAGGACCAAACGCACGGAAAGGCAAACACCGTTTCTGTAAGTACACCTGCAGTGTTAAGTTGAAGTGCCAGTTGCGGTGCTCGTATTCGCGGGTGGGGGCCAAAAGGCTGATGGCTGATAAACCTGCATTTGCGTCGGTGTGCGGCAGCTGGAACGGAGGGTTTAGATCAACTCATGGCCTATCCGGGCTGTACGGGCTAACGTGGTGGGGACTGACCGAAGAGCTTGTGCTATTGCATTGATATATAGCGCAGATCAGCAGTAGTGGAAGATAAAACGTAGTTTCTGTAAGCACACATATATAGTTACTCTCCAGCCAGATGTTGTGTATGTTTTTATAGATGGAGCGCCCAGAGGTTGATGTGCGGATTAACTTGAGAATCGATCCTTGAACGGTAGGCAATGGCATGTACAGCATTCTCAGAAGATGGAACTTAATTTTTGTAAGTACACCTAATTATTAATCAGCGCACCGAGCGCTTAGCACTTTGTCGCTCACAGTATACACAATACTTGGTGGACGGCAAGCTAATACCTAACACAACAGCACCAATCGTTCATTTCTCGTGGGCTTCTTCGTCTAAGAGTATTGTGTTGGAAATTGGCAAAATATTAAGGGTGAATTTATAAACCGCTTTAGTTTTAATTGTGCGTGTTTTGACGAGTGTTAAAGTGAAATATGTGGATGTGAAGTCACGAATGATGAAGTAGAAGTAAAATGCGTGGATAGGGTGTGTGATAAAGTTGGAAGTGTGTGGAAGCAGTCATTTTAGTGTGTGAAAGAAGGAGATTGTTGGGGTAAGGTTAGAGATCTAGAAAGGGGTTTTGTGGGTGTTGGGAGTTAGTTTTAAAATGTTGTGAGTAAGTGAGGATTATGTAGGATAAATCAGTATAAAAATAAGGTGTGTGTTAGAGTGGAGAGTATATTAGAAAAAAAGAAAGTGTTGTAGTTATGAGTGTTTGAAAGAAAGAGACTATGTAGGTGTGAGATGTTGTGAATAGTTGGGAGGAGGAAGTATGTTGGAGTAAAAGTGAAATGGTAAGAAGTGGATCGAAGAAGTAGTGTATAATGAAGTAAAAATGAAAGGAGGATGGAAAGCATGAAGTTAAAAAATGTGTTGGTGTCGAAAGTGTGAGATACGTTGTGTGTGATCAAAATTGTTGGGGAGAAATGTTAAATAAAAGAGTGTGATGGAGTTAGCGGTGTGTGTAAGCAGAAATATGGCGGTGTAAAATAAATATATTGTTGAAATAAAGTAAGATATTTAAGAAAGCAGTCGTATGGGCGTTTGTTGGATAACGTTTTATGAGAGTAAAAACTGTGCGGGAATTTAAAAGTATAAATTGAATCAGACGTGAATGAGAGTAAAGAGTGTGTTGATTATTGTGAATTTTATAAAACCGCTATAGTTTTAATTGTGCGTTTGTTAATGAATGTTGAAGTGAAGTAGGTAGATGTGGAATTTAGTATGATGAAGTAGAAGTAAATTGCGTCGATAGGGAGTGTGATAAAGTTAGAAGTGTGTGGAAGTAGTATGCGAAAGAAGGGGATTGTTGGTGTAAGATAATAGGATTAGAAAGTAGTGGTATGGAAGTTGAGCGTTATTTTGAGAATGTTATGTGTTAGTGAAGTGTATGTAGGGTAAATGAAGATAAAGGAGTTATATGTGTGGTAAAATGAAGAGAATGTTAGATAAAATAAAGTGTTGTAGTTATGAGAGTTTGAAAGAAAGGTGGATTTATGTGTATGATTCGGTGAAAGTTGGGAGAAAAGAGTGTTACGATATATATGTGTAATAATAAAAGGTGTGTTGAAGTAGTAGTGTATGATAGAGTGTTAGACGAAGAAGGAATGTGTTAAGTAAAAAAATGTGTGGGTGTCGTATGGTGTGAGATAAGGTGTGTGGGATAAAAAATGTTATAAAGAAAATGATTTGGTAAACAAGAGACTGATGAAGGTAGTGGTGTATAGAAGTAGTGATAGGAATGGTACAACAAAGGGATTGTTTGATAAAGTAAAAGGTTGGAAAGAGTTATAGGAGTGTTAGGAGTTTATTAAAAAAATGTATGGAAATTTGAAGTATGACGGATGGAGGTGTGGATGAGAATGTAGGATTAATGGCAGAGATGTAGTAATATTTGTTTGAAAATGAATCAAAATGTGGGAAAATTTGAGGAAAATCGGAGGTATATTGGAATAAAGAGTGTATGAATTTGGATGTGGTAGTGTGAGGAAGTGGGAATGTGTTGATGAAGTAGTGTATGGATGTAGTAGAGTGTTGGTGCAGTATTATGGGGTTGTTAAAGTGAGAGTAGGAGCATATGAAATTTGTAATATGGGTGAGTAGTAGTGTGTGTAAGTAGTAGAGTAATGATTTTGAAATTAGTGTGTGATGGAGTTAGTGGTTTGTAGAAGTAGTGGTATGAGTGTGTGGATGAATAATATTGTCGAAGATAGGTAATAAATTCAGAAAGTAGTTAAGTGAAAGTAGGAAGTTTGTTGGAGTAGGTTGAGTGGCAGAAATAGATTGGTGGGGTGAGGTAAGAGGTTTAAAATTGTTGTATGGGAATACACAGTGTAAAGTCAAGAGATATAAGTAAAAGTAGGAAGAATGTCGAATGAATGAGAGAAGGGTAATGAAGATATTTCAGAAGTAAGGAAAATGGGATAAAAAAAAGAAAATATGGGAGTATGCTAGAAAAAAAGAGAATAAGGGTAAGAAATATGTGGGAGTAGTAGTGGAAGGAAGAATGAGTGTGTTGGTGTAGTAGTGTACGAAGGAATACATGTGTGATGTAGGATTTTGTGAAAATAGTATGAAAGGGTGTAGATTGTATGATTATAAGATTGTTTGGTTATAGGAGTGTGTAGTTGTAGACACATGTGTTTGTAAAGAGGTTGTAAATGAATGTATATTAATTAGTGGAGTGAGGTTGGAAATTATAATGGAATAGAAGTTGGGAGTATGTTACAATAAAAAAGGAAAAGGGTAAGAAGAGTGTAGGGGTAGTATTAGAAGGGAGTAGGAGTATGTTGGTGTAATAGTGTGTGTTTGTAGATGTATGTGGTCGTAAAATATGTGGTTCTAAAATACGTGTAAACAATGTGAATGTGAGGAGTATTGAATATGGTTGAGAATGATGTGTGAAGAAGTAGTTGTATGAGTATAGAAGAAGGAGGTTGTAAATGAATGTATTATATTTAAATAGTTAGAAAAGTATGAATTTAGGGGGGGGGGGGGTGATAGTGTGGGTGTAGTAGTTCGAGTATATAAGAAGGGGATTATTAAGTTAAGGTTGGATGTTGTAAAATGATTAATGTAGGATTATATTATGTGTATCTTGTAAGTTGTATAAAGGTGTTAATATATGACTATAGGTAAATGTATAGAAGTATGGTAAGGAAATATTTTAGATAGTAGGTTGTAAGAATTGAAAGATAAAGTTGATGGAAGTTGCAGTGTATGAAGTATGAAGTTTGTGGAAGAGTAGTTATGAAAAGGAAGGATGTGAAAGTGGGTATGTGTGGTAATAGATGATAGTTATTTTGTAATTGAGTGGTTCTAGAAAAGAGTGATAGTAGGAGTTTAGAAGTATTAAAAGTGTTATAGTTGGTGTTTATGTAAGTAAGTTTATAGAGGTAGGAGGGTGTGTATAATAGGAGTGTATAGGTAAAGAAGGTTGTAGGAAATAAGGTGTTTAGGAAAGTGATATTTTGAAAAATATGTTAGAAATAAAGTAAATTTGAAATGAATTTAATAGGATAGGTTGAATAGTAAATAAAAAGAATGGAAATAGGAGAATAGAAAATAGGAGAAAAGTTAAAAGGATGAAAGGAAGTAGGTAGAAAAAGGAAGTGGATAAGAGGAAGTAGAATAATAGAATGTAAGGAAAACAAAGGAAGATAGGGTTTAGGTTTTAGGGTTTTAGGTTTAGGGTTTAGGATTTAGGGCCTAGGAGCCTAGAGCCTAGGAGCCTAGGCCTAGGCCTAGGCCCAGGCCTAGGCCTAGGCCCAGGCCCAGGCCCAGGCCCAGGCCTAGGCCCAGGCCCAGGCCCAGGCCCAGGCCCAGGCCTAGGCCTAGGCCCAGGCCCAGGCCTAGGCCTAGGCCTAGGCCTAGGCCTAGGCCTAGGCCTAGGCCTAGGCCTAGGCCTAGGCCTAGGCCTAGGCCTAGGGCCTAGGCCTAGGCCTAGGCCTAGGGTTTAGGTTTAGGGTTTAGGGTTTAGGGTTTAGGTTTAGGGTTTAGGGTTTAGGTTTAGGTTTAGGGTTTAGGGTTTAGGGTTTAGGTTTAGGGTTTAGGGTTTAGGGTTTAGGGTTTAGGGTTTAGGGTTTAGGGTTTAGG